>CM019701.1:7778607-8276107 GCA_009760885.1 Achatina immaculata
CAAAAACACCTTACATCACTTAATGGTAATAATGAATTCTACAAAAACACCTTAATCACTTAATGGTAATAACGAATCTTACAAAAGCACCTTACATCACTTAATGGAAATAATGAATCCTACAAAAACACCTTACATCACTTAATGTAATAATGAATCCTATGAAAACAAACTTGTGGAAAACAGACATTTAATGCAAGAACTGAAGCATGACTGACCATCATCTGGGCTCCAACTAATGAGCCATGACTAGTTAGTTAGAAGGGACCATAATCGACAGACTCCACAGGCATCCATAGGTGCTCCAATCTCCTCTTCATTATCCCTTTCAGCATACACCAATTTTTACAGCAGTCTGTGATGACTAACAATATTTCTGAGCTTAGGGTTAGTCGTTAATGTTTTCCACAGCAAATGATGGGCCATGACTGGATATCACTGTGGTCCATGACTAGATATCACTGTGAGCCATGACTAGATATCACTGTGGGTCATGACTAAATATCACTGTGGTCCATGACTAGATATCACTGTGGTCCATGACTAGATAACACTGTGGGCCATGACTAGATATCACTGCGGGCCATGACTAGATATCACTCAACAGTCTTATTAAATAAAAATGACAAGCTGATTCATAAAAGAAACAAATCTAGGACACCCAACCTGAAAACTTTCAACAGGAGAGAATAAGCAGACCAAAAAAAATTACAAGAAAAGCATAGAAACAAAATGAATAGAACAAACAAGAAAGCTCCATGTACAGAACAAACTGGAACATCACAGGAACAGAAGAAACAGGGCACCCACAGAAACAGAACAAACAGATCATGTGCAGATAAAACATGAAAAACAAAATTATTATATAAAACAGGAGAAACAAAATGATTATATAAAAAAGGAAAACAAAATTATATTATATAAAACAGGAAAAACAAAATGATTATATAAAACAGGAAAAACAAAATGATTATATAAAACAGGAAAAACAAAATGATTATATAAAACAGGAAAAACAAAATGATTATATAAAACAGGAAAAACAGAATGATTATATAAAACAGGAAAGCCACATGAACAGGGCAAAACCAGAACACCACAGGAACAGAACAAACAGGACACCCATATGAACAGAACAAACAGGACACCCATATGAACAGAACAAACAGGACACCCATATGAACAAAACACACAGCAGCTACATGGGCAGATAAAACATGAAAGCCAAATGAATAAAGCAGACAGGAAAACCACACAAAACATAACAGTCAGTAAAATGGGTGTGTTTTGATATTTCTCTGTAGACAAATAAATGATGTAGCTGTAGTTGTAAAACAAACAATCAAACAAACAAACAAACAAACAAACAAACACATGCATGCACATGCGTGCGCACACACACACACACATGCACACACACACTCTCTCTGTCATAACCAGCAAAAACAAAACACAAGAAACTATCCTTCACCATGAAAACATTTATACACTCAAAATTTCCCGATTCAATTTGAAAGAGAAAATGTGACGGTGAATGTAAATCAGTGACACATATGCAAAACAATAAGCACATATATCTCCTTAAGAAACAATATTTCACATAACATTTGTTGGAATGAAGATAAAGAGTACAATACATTGTCAATTTTGTGGCTTAACAATCATAGTACAATTATCAAGAGATAACAACGGCTTTTACTAAAACAAATCTTGGGAAATGATGTCACATTCTCACAACTAATGATGTCCTGTGCTTATTTAAATATGCTAAACCCAAGTCTTGTGCATGAGAAGCGAGTTTTTTAAAAAGAATCTCACCAAAGTCACTGAAGACTTATCTACTTAATTTATCACAGCGTACACTGGAGATATTAATGTTTTTACTTCGCTAATTCTGTTGTGGTTTTTAAAGAGTAATATGATCATTATTAAAATAAATTTAAAACTGTGCTCTGGGAATGTCTGATAAGAAAGAAAAAAATATTACAAACAGCCATGGAAAATGAAAGAAAAGCTCAAGCAGTAGACTGAATCTTCTTTCTTGTGTGAGAACTTTGAAGGTTACAACACTGGATTAAGGGGAACAAACGCAACTGATTATTTGAAAAGCTGCGTAGTTTTACTTTTACTCTGCATGTTGAAGAGTTCCCTGTCAAGCTACAAAATTTTTCCCCAAATATAAAAGATTTTGGATTTTTAACATATCCTCCACAATTTTTAATATAACACAACTGATGATGATTCTCAGTGATGCTGTGTCCATCTGCTTGTAGAAAACAAATCATACCACAGACCTCACAGCTAGTGGGAACAGTGGTTAAGGGGTCCATGTTTACTCAGTTGCTACTAATGCATGGATGAACAAAATGGACTGTGGGCTGGCATTTAGCGAGATAACTCTTTACTGACTGCTACAGGAAATCTGCTGTGTCACTATGACAACTGGTTTATTTTTACAGCAAAAAAGAGGTTGATTTTGATATTGCCCATGTATTTTCCTGAAACTTGCAATTAGCTGTGACTAGTTATCTGTGGCACAAGGTAGACTGTTCTCATAAAGAGCAGGAATTTAATCAGCTTTAGTGGATTCATCTGCTCATGTATACAGCCAGGTTTTCATAGACCAAAGTATCTTTAATGAGGCTTCTGAATCGCTGTCTTAGAAGTGACCACATTTAGCAGTCATAAAACTTCCATTTTCTCTTAAAGAATAAGAGCTTTAAAGAATAAAATCACGTGTATTTATTTTGTACTCCATTCACTGTCTCTACAGTCATTTATATATACATAGGTACTTTCTGTAGTCATTTATATATGTATGTAGTTACTTTTTGCAGTCATTTATATATGTATGTAGTTACTTTCTGTAGTCATTTATATATGTATGTAGGTACTTTCTGTAGTCATTTATATATGTATGTAGGTACTTTCTGTAGTCATTTATATATGTATGTAGTTACTTTCTGTATTGAATGCATG
The DNA here is from genome assembly GCA_009760885.1 of Achatina immaculata. Taxonomy (NCBI): domain Eukaryota; kingdom Metazoa; phylum Mollusca; class Gastropoda; order Stylommatophora; family Achatinidae; genus Lissachatina; species Lissachatina immaculata. The sequence continues at coordinate 7,781,587 of CM019701.1, forward strand.
GATAAGAGTGGAATGTGAATGTTATACTTTAATTTTATTTTATGTCTCTCAGCTTTCCAATGTTATTTATGCTGGTTATATGAGCTGAATATTTGTAGAATGTCTGGAGCAGAGTGAAAGTTGTATGATAAAGGGCAGAGTGTCAGACGGGCCTGCGTGCCCAATTCTTAACTCTTTGGAAATAAAGATTATTCAATCAATTGATCTATCACCTCTTCCAGCAGAAAATGTGATAATGCCCTTATTAATCTTTTGGACACTATCAGTTAAGAAACTGCATCAGGCCTTTTCACAAATTTCAGAAATTTAAAGGGCCTAATTATTTGCCTAGGATAAAGTGAGAGAAAGGGATACTTCATTTGATTATCTGGAGAATTGTGCGATTGTTCTTTTTTTTTTTCATAGTTTCCTGATCATTATTACTATTGCTTTTGATGATTAAAAATATTTCAGCATCTCTTTTCCAAAGACAATCTTGAAGTCAGTCTGGTCATTTCAGTATTTGATTGATGATATCACTACCTATAAAGCATGCTGATCATAATACATTTATACACTGATGTCATAAGCAGGAGTGAAATATTACATGAAACAGCGAACGCAAGATTTTAGTGAGATGTAAGTTGGAGAAAAGCGACTTCATTTCTTCTTCAAGCTACTTGACGTTGTTGATCTCATGTATGATGCTCCAGAGCTACCTCCTGCCGAGGCTAAAATAGCCAATGATCCCCCAAGACTGGGCAAGCTTCGCCTCGCCGCTGGTTTTCCGTCCTTCTTAGAGCTGTTCCATCTTTTGTCCCAGGAGAGTTTGTCATGTCTCACGAAGACACCATGCCGAGGGCGACACTGGAAGTAATGCACACCCTTCACTGATCCGTCATTCTTACCTGCAGGGAGAACAGAACTTGAACAACACTTGCTCGTAAAGATTTGGAAGATAAAAAAAAAATTGACAGAAGTTTCAGTTGCAAACGTTTTCAACTTCACTTTCAGAAAAAATGAGATTTGATTTAGCATAATTAATGCTAGACAAGTGGAGAATGTCAAGTCTATATGCATTTCACTAGTTTTAGACTAAAGATGGAACTCTAACATAAGTATCTGAATTAAAGGTAAAGGTAGTCCCATAGTAAATGCCGTAGGGGATGAAATGTTAGAGACCTCATTATGCTGGGCCATTAGTGTATGAGGTAGGGTGGCCAGCCCCTTTTCTCGCTGCATTTCCTTTCCAGATTTTCTCTGGTACCCATTTTACGAGGCTGGGTCAACCCCAGGGATGTATTGGTCAGAAAAATCCCGCTCAGCTGGGGATTCAAACTCTCACCCATTATTTGAATTACGAATGATAAATAATTTAACTCATAAAAATGTTCAAAAGTCTACAAGAAGTGAATAAATTTGCAAGATTTTAGCTTCCTGGTGCTCCAGAAAACAGACCCATTTTGGGTAACAGGACGGGGGGGGGCTCTCCATGATCCCCATGGCAGTGAAGTCTGCTGTTGGATCCACTTAAGGTCTAGAGACTACTCACAGTAATCCATCCCCCCTCCCCAGCTTGATGCCTAAGTCCCAACATCTCCAAGCACAACCTTCAGAGCATCCTGCTCATAATTTCAGGGCAACAATAATAAAACAGCAACTGATGAAAATCATCAACAGTTAACACTTTTTTTTTTTTCAACAGCTCCTTCTACAGGGCATGGACAAATCTCGCCAGCACAAAGAAACAAGAGTGAACCACATCAGTGAAAGCCGTTCACAAACTAAAGAGACTTGCAGCCAAAGACACAGGGCTTGAGAAAGGCAAAATATTTGTTACAGTGCAACCATATGGGAGCTAACTCCAGATATGAGCACATGAGGTCTAATCCTATATCAAGATATTAACAGTATCCAGAGAGGAATATAACAGTGAAAAAAAAGCATAATTAAAGATATACAATTAAAAATCTTTGGAACATATTCAGACAAAATCTCATCCTTCATCATTTCAGAACATTCTGTACAGATGATATACATGATGATTAAACAATATCCACAGATGACATACATGAAACATGATGATTAAATAATATCCACAGATTACATGAAACGTGATGATTAAATAATATCCACAGATGACATACATGAAACATGATGATTAAACAATATCCACAGATGACATACATGAAACATGATGATTAAATAATATCCACAGATGACATAAATGAAACATGATGATTAAATAATATCCACAGATGACATAAATGAAACATGATGATTAAATAATATCCACAGATGACATAAATGAAACATGATTAAATAATATCCACAGATGACATACATGAAACATGATGATTAAATAATATCCACAGATGACATACATGAAACATGATGATTAAACAATTTCCACAGATGACATACATGAAACATGATGATTAAACATATCCAGGTAGTTTTCCTCTAACCTTCTGCCTTGTCCAGTTCCACACCAACCCAGATTCCACTAGCAAACTGAACAGTGCCCACAAACCGAACTATGCCTGCTTTTGGCAGTCCTTTCGATGCCATGACTGTCACATTTTCTCCCTCACGAATCCAGACCGGAACAGGGTCATCATGATTCCAGTCAAGGTCTGCTCTGCTTCCAAATGAACATTCGCTCATGGTATCATCACTTCCTGAAATATAAGCACCATAAGCAGATGTAACACAGAATGATAACTATTTCATAGCAGATTTACTATGTTTGTTAACAGACTGCAATAAGTTAACTGTTACTGTTCTGCAGTCAAGCATATGAAACAGGGACCTTCTCTTGAAGCTGGATATATCTGGTGATCATGCAGACTACGCACATGTTAATCTTTATGTTTATTTCATGATCATCAGATGCCCTCTTGGCATGCACTGGTAGTCATGATTTTTCACAGATCTTGATCCCCGATATTTTCCATCAGCTCAATCAATGACTTTTTTTCTTCTATGATGTCATCATGTCAGACTGACCATGGTCCTCTTTCTTGGCCTTCTCTCCTTCATTTATGTTCTTGTTATTATGCTGTTTTCAAGCCCCTCCTTTCTCATTGTCTGTCCAATGAATGCTGTCACTTTCCTATGAATCCAATCAGATTCCTTTTTTCCACCAAGTACAGTCAAGGAACTTTTGACAATGCTTTGCTCTGAGAAATCACATCTCTGTTGCCTCTAGCAATCTCTTCATGAATCTGTTCATTGTTCATGATTCAAATATTGAATGCAGGTGCAAAATTGTATTCAGGTATGGCTGTTTTTCTTTCTCAGCTTGACAACTTTGTATTCTTCTTTTCCCTGACTCCACCTTACATTTCTTATTAACTGTCAGCCAATCAGATTGACATTACTACTCTTATGTCCTCATATAAGTATTTACAATAGCTTACATACACTTTCTGACAAAGAGCTGCATAAATCACAAGATAAATAACCCTTCTTTTCTTCCTGTCTTGTTTATTATTCACCATATGTGTAAATTTAGCTTTCTTTTCCTTTCTCTTTTTTCATTCCATATGGTTTTGCTTGAACATTACAACTGTTTGCACTGCTAATGAATAAACCTGTCCCTACTTTTTTTTTGAAAGAAGATTCTCTCTGTCTCTCTATGAACTTTAAGTGCTCAAGGCACATGGGGCTTCCGCAACAGTTTTACACAAGAACTTGTCCTTTGCCTTTTTTCCACTCTTGCCCAGGTGAGCCCTCTATTGCTCAACATCCTTTCTGTTGTTCTTCTCCATGCCTCTTTTGGTCTACCCTTACTTCTGTTCCCCTGTGGTGTCCATCTTAGTGCATTTTTTGATAGTGAGTTGTCAGTCATTTAGAGCACATGTCCCAACCATCGCCAGCGTCTTTCCTCAATAATTGGTGTCAGTGGCTTCATCTGCATTTCTGCCAACAAGATGTTATTTCTTATGGTGTTTGGCCAAAATATTCTTCTAATTTTGTAAACATTTAGTCTGGAAAGAATTCAGCTTGTATTCTACAACTCTTGTGATTTTCCAGCATTCACTTCTATGGAGTAGTACACTTAGAACATTACTCTTAAATATCCAGATTTTCATATTCATGCTTAGTTTTTTAGATTTCCATATAGTCTGCAGCACTGCAAAAGCTTGGCTTGCACTAGTAAATCCTCTTAATATAAACACTTATCCACTAGAATACATCTCTTTTCCTTTACTTTCTGGAAGATAAGAGAAATGAAGCCTCACCTATCATGACAACATCAGCCTGGTTAGCTGAGTGGTTAGGGCACTCGGTTTACTAATCTGGTGGTACTGAGTTCAAGGGCCAGTAGTGGGGATTTTTTCTGGTACATGCCATAAAGGCCCCAGGGTTCATTCATTCATTCTTTCATTCATTCATTCTTTCATTCATTCATTCATTCATTCATTCTTTCATTCATTTGCATGTCCCTTGTGGAACTTTGCCTCCCTAACAGCACTCCTGTAGGCCTCTCTACCCAGGCCAAAAATGCCCCGGGGGCCACCCAGTTTCTAAAACTAGGTACCAGAGAAATGCTAACCACATCACACTTTCACATGCTGATGGGCTTGGAAATATGGGCCTAACACCATATCCTCCATGCGCCTTAATGGCTTGAAAACAGGGATTTTACCTTTTACCATCACAGCAACAGAATTACTTGGTCTGCGTAATCAAAGAGAAAATATTGGGTGAAAAACATGCAAGGAAATGAAGAAGATAATATAATGACAGATAAAAGAAGCTATGTACCATGTAAATGGTCCTCGGAATTGTTCTTGTCCATGTTACACTCTACTTCCTCTTGCCAGGCCCTAGTTATCATCTCTGTCTTTGGTGATATGCCCACAGTCATGGGGCGGGGTCGAATTCCTATTCCTTTACGCTTGTTACCACTCACTGCTGTTTTGTCTCCTTGAGATTTGTTCCCCTTGCTACTGATAGCTTTCTCTCCCTTATTCTGACTAGTGGTCGACGTTGATATGGCTGATAATGCCTTCATCACGTTGTATTTGCCTTTAGAGGTTTTTTCCTTGACCGAAGGAAGTGTCTGTGTGGGTGAAGGAACTGCCTCTTTCTCATGACCGTTTCTTAATCCCTGGTCTGCCACTGGTTTCTTTATATTAGAACCATTCACTTTTGGCTCAAAGACCTTTGGCTCAATGACTTTTGCCTCAATGACCTTTGGCTCAATGACCTTTGGCTCAATGACCTTTGGCTCAATGGTCTTTGCGTTGTCTGCGGCTTCAATCTCATCGTCTTCCTCCTCATCCTCCATTCCCAATTTGTCCAACTCCTCTGTGGCATTCATACTATACAGATCACAATCTTCATCCATGGGGACAACAAACTGTTCTTCACTTCTGCCCATGTCACATCCCTGTACAATCATCTGACCATTCTCTTTCAAGTTCTTCTGATTGCTCTCATCTTCTGTGTCATGAGGTTGGGTTTTCTCATCATTATCACACATCTGGACAAGAGGGTCTGGAGAAGGCGAAGATATGACATTCTGTACTGTAGTATCATTAGTAGTGTCATTTGACATGCTGATGTCAGAGACTGGGTTTTGTTCACAAGGCTCTGAATTTGTGACGCTGACACCCAAGTCATCAGGCTGACTCTGACATGTCTCCCCACTGACCAGTTTGTGCAGATGATGATGAACACTTTCTGTGTTTTCTTCATTGCTTCTGATGCTGACTGAGTCCTCTGAGGTCAAGGTCAGGGATGACACAGCACGAGATCCATATCCACTCGAAGCAGCACTAGGAACACTGGCGCCACCTGTGAAGAATAGAAACTTCAACATTTACTACACCGAATTTTATAATAAAATTATTAAGATGAAGAAAAAAATAAATGAATGGTTACAACGAAAGAGAGGAACACAATAAAAAATATACTGTTCAAAAAAAGAAATGCAACACTACTGTAGTAGTAATGGACACTAAATTTCAAACTTGTATCAAAATTTTATTTTAAGGAATTAAAGTTTTAATCTTGGCATGGAGAAACTTTAAGACTTTAACAATGAAATGATGTCCATTAAATTTGGTTTGGACTTTTATTCTTTGCGACTGAGGCCTCAATTTCAGTAAGGTGTATGGCCTCCTCTGCCTTTATCAGAGAATGACATTTCCTTGACATGGATCTGATTAGCCATTGGATCTGTTGTTGTGGGATGGCTGCCCACTCTTCCCACAGTGTAAGAAACAAGTGTCAGAGATTGGTTGGCGCCACGTCTCGCTGGTGGACTTGTCTATTGAGTTCATCCCATAAGTGATATCTGATGACATGGATAGCCACGGAATGGTCTGGACATTGTTGTCAGCATGGAACTGGGTGGTGAGTTGTGCCATATGAGGTTGAGCATTATCCCGCTGAAAAATTGACCCTGGTGCAGGCAGAAGTGGAAGGACGTAAGGACGAAGAATTTCAGTGATGTATCGTTGGGCAATCAGGTGTCCTTCAATTTGCACCAGGTCACTTCTTCCCAAGAAGTTGATCGCCCCCCCCCACACCAATACACCTCCACCACCTTGTGGAAGTGCCTCATCCACACAGTTCTGGGCATAGCGCTCATGGACTCTGTCGTAAACTCTTCTCTGTCTATAGTGTTGCTGGAGCAGAAAGAATGATTCATCACTAAACCAAACTCTTCTCCAATCATTCACAACGGTCCATTGATAATGCTGATTTGCCTACTGCAGTCGGTTCTGGCGATGGCAGTCTTCTAGCCCAAAGACCAGTGTTGTGCAGTCGGTTCCTGACCGTTTGATCTGAATTTTGATGAGCTGCTGTTACTGACTGGACTGTTGAGGACGCAGATGCAAATTGATTCCTGAGCTGACGCAGCTGTATGAAGCGGTCTTCAGTAGGAGTTGTGACTATAGGTCTTCCACTGCACGGCCGGTCTTCAACTGAGCCAGTTTCTTGAAATCATCTCCAATGGCGACTAATGGTGCTTCTAACCACATTAAATTGTCTGGCCACTACACTTTGTGACTGTCCAGTCTGTAAACGTCCAATGATGATGAGCCATTGTTCTCTGGTGAGATGAGCCAAACTTGTGCACTGAATTTTCAAACGAATTAATTCAAGGAACGTCAATCTTTTATAGGCATTCAATAACATGGTCAATGAGTTTTGTGTTCAGTACGTTTCACGGGATTCTCATGAACCTGTCATGAGTTATTGTCAAAAATGCTTTTTTGACTAGTGTCACTTTTCTGTGCTCATAAATCATCTACTGAGTACAACTCAGGTCAGCACGTGATGCTGATGTCCAAGTGAACGTTTCAGGCAATCTGCCCTTGTCTGATCAGAAAACTTCAGTTTAAATTGCAACATCGTATTTGCTGCATTTCTTTTTTTTTTTTGAACAGTATATGTACATAAAGAAAAAATTAATCATGGCATTTTATCAAAGTTATTTCTCTGAAATAAACAAAGATCCACTGTCATGATTTTAACCTGACAAGCTTTTTTTTTTTTTGATTTTTGCATTTGGGTCCAAATAATTATCTATATATAATTTCTTTACCTCTATTAGATTCTATAGTTCCTGATGTTGAGTGGTTACTTGGTAATCGTGATTCTTGGTTATCATTTGATGAAAACTGACCGCAGTAGGTTTCACAATCTCTCAGTCTCTTTCAGAACTGGCAAAAGTATTCTCTCAAACATTTCTTAATATGGTCAGTCAGTCTAAACTTTTGCCATCATTGAAAATAGTCTGTAATAATTCATTTTGTTTTATCTGAAATCCAAACATCAGACTATACCAACCTTTTATCTGAACACCAGACTATATCAACCTCTTATCCAAACATCAGACTATATCAACCTTTTATCCAAACATCAGACTATACCAACCTTTTATCTGAACACCAGACTATATCAACCTTTTATCCAAACATCAGACTATACCAACCTTTTATCTGAACATCAGACTATACCAACCTTTTATCTGAACATCAGACTATACCAACCTTTTATCTGAACATCAGACTATACCTATTAACCATCTCCCTGAAGACAAAGAAACAGCCTTGAAATGGCTACCATCTGAGGCATTGCAGGAAATGATAAAGTCAATGTCCTAGCTAAACATGACAGCAAAATGCAACAATACAGCCATCAGGTCAGCTACACTGAGGCCATGACCATCATATGAAACCACTATGACCAACTGCAGGCCAGGGGCTTGGCACTGGCAAGTGAACCAGATCCATCCCACTAGCTACAAAAGAAGCAGGCAAATGGTCCTGTTCCGATTATGAACTGACCACTGCAGGCTGCTGACCCATCTCCACCAACTCAAGACCTCACGTAACAGATGAATGCCCATGCAAGAGCAGAGTACAGACTCCAGAATCTCCAGCTTTTACAGATCTGTCCGACCAGACACTGCCACACGGTTTGGACCTAGGGCAGAAGCTGTGGGGGATGGCCGGAGGACCTGGAGAAGACTGTGGACTTCATCCTAGAGATCAGGCTTCTGATTTAGCTAGACCAAGAACTTGAACACTGAAGAAGAATTGAAGAAGAAGAAGACTATACCAACCTTTTATCTGAACATCAGCTAAGCTCTCTGCTGTAGAGGAAGGAGTGATATGATGAGGAAACTTGCTCAGCCTGGGATTCTCATGAACCTGTCATGAGTTATTGTCAAAAATGCTATTTTGACTAGTGTCACTTTTCTGTGCTCATAAATCATCTACTGAGTACAGTTCAGTTCAGCACGTGATGCTGATGTCCAAGTGAACGTTTCAGGCAATTTGCTCTTGTCTGATCAGAAAACTTCAGTTTAAATTGCAACATCATATTTGTTGCATTTCTTTTTTTTTTTTTAACAGTATATGTACATAAAGAAAAAATTAATCATGGCATTTTATCAAAGTTATTTCTCTGAAATAAACAAAGATCCACTGTCATGATTTTAACCTGACAAGCTTTTTTTTTTTTTGATTTTCGCATTTGGGTCCAAATAATTATCTATATATAATTTCTTTACCTCTATTAGATTCTATAGTTCCTGATGTTGAGTGGTTACTTGGTAATCGTGATTCTTGGTTATCATTTGATGAAAACTGACCGCAGTAGGTTTCACAATCTCTCAGTCTCTTTCAGAACTGGCGAAAGTATTCTCTCAAACATTTCTTAATATGGTCAGTCAGTCTAAACTTTTGCCATCATTGAAAATAGTCTATAATAATTCATTTCGTTTTATCTGAAATCCAAACATCAGACTATACCAACCTTTTATCTGAACATCAGACTATACCAACCTTTTATCTGAATACCAGACTATACCAACCTTTTATCTGAACATCAGACTATACCAACCTTTTATCTGAACACCAGACTATATCAACCTTTTATCCAAACATCAGACTATACCAACCTTTTATCTGAACACCAGACTATATCAACCTATTATCTGAACATCAGACTATACCAACCTTTTATCTGAACATCAGACTATACCAACCTTTTATCTGAACATCAGACTATACCTATTAACCATCTCCCTGAAGACAAAGAAACAGCCTTGAAATGGCTACCATCTGAGGCATTGCAGGAAATGATAAAGTCACTGTCCTAGCTAAACATGACAGCAAAATGCAACAATACAGCCATCAGGTCAGCTACACTGAGGCCATGACCATCATATGAAACCACTATGACCAACTGCAGGCCAGGGGCTTGGCACTGGCAAGTGAACCAGATCCATCCCACTAGCTACAAAAGAAGCAGGCAAATGGTCCTGTTCTGATTATGAACAGGCTGCTGACCCATCTCCACCAACTCAAGACCTCACGTAACAGATGAATGCCCATGCAAGAGCAGAGTACAGCCTCCAGAATCTCCAGCTTTTACAGATCTGTCCAACCAGACACTGCCACAGGGTTTGGACCTAGGGCAGAAGCTGTGGGGGACGGCCGGAGGACCTGGAGAAGACTGTGGACTTCATCCTAGAGATCAGGCTTCTGATTTAGCTAGACCAAGAACTTGAACACTGAAGAAGAATTGAAGAAGAAGAAGAAGAAGAAGAAGAAGACTATACCAACCTTTTATCTGAACATCAGCTAAGCTCTCTGCTGTAGAGGAAGGAGTGATATGATGAGGAAACTTGCTCATCCTGGGAATCTGCTGAGACTGATCCGAGTCCTGGTTTTCATCCAGGTCCAAACTCTGAGAGTCCAGTTCTGGTCCTTGCTTGCTGTTATTAGATGCAGTCTGGAAAGAGTGTCCCGCAGCAGGATTCTGAGAATACCATATTATATAGGAATAAGAAAGAATAACAGAATGAAACAAAACAGTTTATATCACTAGTAATGGTCAGCAAATGAGATTGTTTTTTTGTTATATCTTACTGTAACTGTGTTTTGAATTTTTCTTTGTTATATCTTTGTTATACCTTACTGTAACTGTGTTTTGAATTTTTTTTGTTATATCTTTGTTATACTTTACTGTAACTGTGTTTTGAAGTTCTACAGAGCTCATGCATTACTACTTCAGTGAAAGTACAGAAAAAAATAAAATGTAATGACTGCTTTAAGAATGGTGTTAAAGGATTTAAGGACTTTTAGATGTGGGATTAGAATATGTGGAAGGATTTAAGGACTGTTAGACATGGGATTAGAATATGTGGAAGGATTTAAGGACTGTTAGATGTGGGATTAGATTATGTCAAAGGATTTAAGGATGGTTAGATGTGGGACTGGACCATGTTGAAGGATTTAAGGACTGGTAGATATGGGATTAAAATATGTCAAAGGATTTAAGGACTGGCAGATGTGGAATTAGACTTTGTCAAAGGATTTATGGACTGGTAGATGTAGGACTAAATTACAGCAATCATGCCATTCAAATGGGACTAATGTTCTCCACAGTGTTTTCTTCTCCTCTTGAAAAGGTTTGGAAACTGAAAGACACTGCAATTCCAACGAAAATATGAATCTTCTAACTAAAGTACAAGTAAGAACTTGCTCAATGGAACACACAGACATGGAGAACAACAGAAAAAAATAAATACAACTGTGTAAACAGCTACACAAGAACATGTGGAATGACAGTATCACAAATACTGATCCACCACAATGAACTTATCACACATCAGTAGAACATGAAATGCAAAGGAAAAATAAAGATGATGGTGACTGATACACAGTTTTCGGGTATCATCATCATGTGCCGTGCCGACTGGCGTTGGCTATTATGCTTCTCCAGAGTACCTGATCCTTCATGCAGGCCATCAGCTCAGTTGGTGATCTCCTCTCACACCATCCCGTCAGACTGTCCAGTATCATTTCTCTTGGTCTTCCTCTTGATCTTCTTCCTTCTATTTTTCCTGCTGTTATAATATTTTCAATGCCCCCTCTTCTCATTGCATGTCCTATGAAAGTACATTGTCTCTCTCTTATCTTTTTGACAAGGTTTTTTGTCTGTCCAGCTCTTCTCATACATTCTTCATTAGTTATTTTTGCCGTCCAGGGGATTCGCAACATTCTTCTAATAAACCACATTTTTGCTGCTTCCAATGATTTTTGTGCAGACTTGCCTATTGTCCATGATTCACTTCCATATAACAAGATAGGTTCAATATAGCATTTTACAACTCGTTTTCTAACATTCATCTAACATTCAGGTATACATATATAAAAATGAAGAACCACTACAACAAAGCTGTGATAACAAATTGACTTAATATAAAGAAAGTAATATCAGCATTATACATTAATGGAACACACAAATGTTATGTTTCAGTGTATGCCTTATTCATACAAAAATATTTAGGATGTGAGAAGAAATATGGTGGTGGGTCAGAGCACAATGAGGATCAAGCACCACAAAGGAGGGTTTGTCATAGTGTCCCACTGGATGGAGAAACAAGTAAGATCATAAAATAAACTGATATGACTTTACAGGCAGAAATATGAAGCTTGAAGAAGATGTGGAGAGAGATGGCACAGTGGCACAAGATAACATTATACAAACAGCTTTGGCTGAACACATGTCAACAAATTATACTACACATCACACACAAATAATTACCACATCCACATAAACGTGATTACTCTTCGCAAAACAGAAACACTCTGAACAAGCCAGGTTTGCACATATTTGTTAACATTTGAACTCAGAACAAGCCAGGTTTACACACTTTTGTTAACATTTTAACTCTAAAAAGCCAGGTTTACTCACATCTGTTAACATTTTAACACTGAACTAGCCAAGTTTGCACACATTTATTAACATTTTAACTCTGAACAAGCCAGGTTAACACACACATATGTTAATATTTTAATTCTGAACAAGCCAGGTTTACTCACATATCTGTTAACATTTTAACTCTGAACTAACCAGGTTTACACATTTCTGTTAATATTTTAACTGAACAAGCCAGGTTTACACACATCTGTTAACATTTTAACTCTGAGCAAGCCAGGTTTACACACATCTGTTAACATTTTAACTCTGAGCAAGCCAGGTTTACACACATCTGTTAACATTTTAAACTCTGAACAAGCCAGGTTTACACACACAGACATGTTGCCACTGAAGAGTCTTCTTGCAGGTGTGATCTAAAAGCTCTTGGCAAGCAATGCTGTGATGAAAATCTTGGATTCTGGCATCTGGGCACACAATACTGCGGCTTTCTTTACTTGCCTGGATCAATCTAGGGAGTATATATCTAAGCAGAGTCCATTACTCCTGTCATATCACAACAAGTTACCAGGAGCAAAACAGGGGAAGTAAAACAGTCTTCATCACTTTTAGTTGGCTGCCCCTGATGACATTGTAATACTTCATTCAGTAATCTCTGCCAAAGGACATTTTAGAGCCACTGAGTGGTGAAGTGATTAGTGTGTCCATCTCTCATGGTGAAGGTTGGTGTTTCAAGTCTGGGTAAAGACTGTCCCCCTGATCCTTCAATCACAAAGTTATATAAATGGATTGTATAAACTTCTGTAACACACAAATAATTAGTGTATAAGTATATAAAATCAAGTATATAACTATACATGAAGCCACTCATGGTGTCAGATTACAGCCCCTCTACCTCAACTACAATCACCTATTCCACATTCTCCCAGGTAGATTACTACTGTATCACTCTCTCTCCTTTCCACAGTTCCCTCCCCTCCTTTTTTTTTTTTAACAACCCACCTATCACACATCACAATCTATTTAAACATTCTCTACACTCCACCATGCACACTTCTGGGCACAGCCTCTTACAAGTCACAGCTAAGTGCTCCATTTATTTTATCCTATTTTTTTCCATTCCTACTTTTTACATAGCATTCATGTGAATTTATATTTTATCTTCTCTTTCTTCATCCTGCGTGTTTTTGTGTGATTAAGGTTCACATCGAAACATCATAACTGTGTGCTTGTAAGTAATAAAGCTGTTCCTACTTTTTTTCCTAGTTTATACATTTTGCACAAACTTCTGAAGGCTGGAAAGGAAAGAGAGCCAGCCATGATGCTCACCACAGTGTGCTGATGGATCAAGGGAAAATGCTGACAGATCAAGGGAAAATGCTGACAGACCAAGGGAAAATGCTGACAGATCAAGGGAAAATGCTGACAGATCAAGGGGCAAATGCTGACAGATCAAAGGAAAATGCTGACATTTAACACCAAATCTTTGTGATATGGCTACCTTTACCTTTATTTTTAACATACACACAGTCAACAAAAAACACACACACACACCACATAAGCACACACACACACACCACATAAGCACACACACACCACATAAGCACACACACACTCACCACACTAGCATCAGTCTGCCTTGATCCAGGTCTGCTCTGCTGCTCCTCTAGAAGTGTCCTCATGGGTTTCACTATGACCTTGCCCACAGAAGACAAGGGGCTCAGCAAAGACTTGGTGGTGGCTAAAGTGAAGGATATATAAGACCTTTTAAACAAACATAATAAAGGATATATAAGACCTTTTAAATAAACATAATAAAGGATATATAAGACCTTTTAAACATACATAATAAAGGATATATAAGACCTTTTAAACAAACAAATAAAGGATATATAAGACCTTTTAAACAAACATAATAAAGGATATATAAGACCTTTTAAATAAACATAATAAAGGATATATAAGACCTTTTAAACATACATAATAAAGGATATATAAGACCTTTTAAACAAACATAATAAAGGATATATAAGACCTTTTAAACAAACATAATAAAGGATATATAAGACCTTTTAAACAAACATAATAAAGGATATATAAGACCTTTTAAACAAACATAATAAAGGATATATAAGACCTTTTAAACAAACATAATAAAGGATATATAAGACCTTTTAAACAAACATAATAAAGGATATATAAGACCTTTTAAACAAACGTAATAAAAGATATATGACCTTTTAAACATACATAATAAAGGATATATAAGACCTTTTAAACATACATAATGCAGAATATATAAGACCTTTTAAACATACATAATAAACACAGAACTATCTCAAAATAACACACATGAAGTTATTTTGCTCACACAGATGGAGATAAGGAAACAAAGCTCTTTGGTGATGAAAGTGGTCAAATCCAACATTTGCATACAGATAATGGTTGTGCATGCCTTTCTATATTTGTATGAAATTTAAAACATTTCACTGCTATAAATCAAAATTTGAGCAAGAAAAGACAATGCTGAAAATGAATCACTGACCTAAAGAAATTTAGGTAAAAAAAAACTGAGAAGGTTGAAGGCATGGACCATGTATTTTCAGGTATCCTCTCACCAATAAGTTGAGAAAGAATGGAAGCACACACACACACAGCAATACATAAAAATTTGACAAATGTTCAAGTTAATCTGGCTTGTAACTAATCAAAGAACTCTTGTTTTATTTTCTAAACTTCACAGTAACAAAACATGCAAGGCTAATCTAAATGTGCTTTTCTGCTCTTGGATTTGAATCTAATCAGAACAGCTTTCAAAATTAAATCTAATCATTAATTTTACTCTAAATTTAAGCACAGATTTCACAGCTTTTTTTTTAGATTTACTGCCATTTTTCACATCATATCATCCGTGTTAAAGCTTAGGATTTATAGCAATGAGAAGGGGTGACGACGCCTGTCCAATGAGGCAATCAGCGACCCACAGCTGATATGCCAGTGGCAGGGTTAGCGACCTATATCAGACCATGACCCTGTCCCATCTCTCCGTGGTACCCCCAGTAACAGGCTTAGCCACAGTCCCCATGGTGGTGGAGTCTGCTAAAGAAGCATTGCACACCCCCTGCTTTTTAGCTGTACTCCGGGACTGAAAAAGTAGCTGCCATAACCAGCTCCCACGCCGATACGATGCTGTGCCTCAACATCTCTACAGCATCCGCTGCAAAGAACAACAGCTCGTAGTTACAGGGAGTTCGAACAAGTACAAGTATAGCAATGAGATATTTCTACAAACTTAAAGAGTCTGAATTACAGTTCTTAAAGTAAAGTTAAAATACTAAAATATATAAAGCTTTATTTAGCCTCTGACCATTCACAGCTGCATTCACAATACATCATAAAATATATAATATCTAAACACATTTGGATAATGACTGAGATCATATCAAATATGGACTGAATAAGCAAAACACTTAAAAAAACCTTATCTAGTTTAACAAACATCTGGGCAGTAAATTTTGTTCACTATTAAGTGTGTTACTGGCTTTGCTGAAGTTTTTTTTTTTTTCCCTTGATCTATTATAAAATAGGAAAACATACATGTTTTAAACATTATTGCAAAAAAAGGATAATGCATACAGATTTAATAAATGTGAACATTAATGCATATGAAATATTCACATAAAGAGAGTTACAACTGTGAAGCAGTGCACAAACAGTAAGCAATGCCTGTGTGAGCTAGTACTCAGAACAGCTGGTGCTCTTGTGAGCTGTTACATATAAATGTCAGTGTGAACTTACACACAAAAAAACAAACTAATGATATCTGGGAACTATTACAGAAAAAGTGTGATACTTGTGAGCTTCCTCACAAAAAGAAAACAAAAAAAAACGATCAATAACACCCGTGAACTTGTACACAAAGAGCGAGTGAAGTCAGTTCTCTAGTACCCACAAAAAAAAAAAAAAAGAGTTGCACAACTCGGCAGCTACATAGACAAGGATGGCAACACTGACCTTCAAGAATCTTGAGAACATATGGCACTCAAAAGTTATAAGTAAAAAAAAACAAGTTAAGATTATTCAATTCAAATGAAATATTCACCGTTATTTATGCATGAGAAATCTGGAAAACAACTAAAGAAATAGACAAGAAATTAGACTCTTTTCAAAATAAATGTCTAAGGAAAATAGTCTTGTATAAGGTAGAGCACATTCAAGAACAACGCAGAGATAAGACAGATGAGCAAACAAAAACAACCTGTCTCATGGGTGATCAGAAAAGAAGATGGACATATGTCGATCATGTGAGGAGAAGAAACGATCAGAGGATCCCAAAACAAGCTATCAAGTGGAACACAACAAGCCAAAGAAAAAGAGGCTGACCACATGAAAATCTAAAGAGGACCTTGTTAAAGACAGGCCAGTTTAGTAGGCATAAAATCCATTGATGAGGCTGAAAAGCTCACTGAAAACAGGAAAAACTTGGTGAACTACCATATGAGCCCTATGTGATGTTTAAAAGCATTGGAAGGATGTAAGAAAACAAAACGGTCATGAATGTAAACTATGACATGCAGCTAATAATACCTGTGATATACTGTATGTAAATGATACTCCGTGACTAATATAAATAAAGTGACAGAAGAAAGCAAGTCACCTATTTATTAGGAGGAACATATTTTTGCACTACATACAGCAATGATAAGCTATTGCAGGCACAACAAATGTTTTTTGGCGAAAAAAAAAAAAAAAAGGTAACTTCTGAGGAAGATTACATTATGCATCCATCCAAAACTTAATGTTTGAAAAAAAAAAACATATCATACTCACAATCAAGAAAATTATTGAAAAACAACAGCTTGCTCTACAACAAATGTTGCAATGCCAAGATTCCCTGTCTTCACATTAGCAATGTCTACCTTGATATTATTATACAAATCTTCCTGCAGCTGTGGGACAGACCTTGCTAGATGATGGTGCAGTGAAGTTCTTGGAACAACCAATCAGATGAGGAGTGTGCTACACAGATTACTTAGCTTCTTGATAACTGCGTCTAAGAAGCAGATGTCTCGGGACTGTGCCACTACTGATACCACACTGTTAAACACCAACTGGCCAGACTGTATCGTTACATTTGTGACATCAGCATATCACAGTGACTGGACTGGGACTTGACCAACACTGGGTTGCTAACCCAGATGAGAATGTTATCTCTTACTTGGTCTTATTTGGTCATATAGGGGAGACAGCTATCTGCTTGCATCTGGGTTGATGAACCATGATCAACTGAGACCCAATTCTACCTCTCAGAAGTCCTCCCTGGCGACAGATATTTGACTAAGTGAACGGAGATCAAAATGGGAAGGCAAACCCAAAAAGACTACTAAGAAACTAGAAGCAATAGAGAATAAGGTTTTGGTGAAAGATGCAACAAATACCATGGACAGACATAAAAACAAAAGAAGAGGTCCTCAAAAACGTTTCAGAACAATGAAAAACTAGGTAAAACCATAAGGAAAAGACAGAAATTGAAGAACCAAGAAATGACTGGAAAATTCAAAGGAAAAAAGGAAGACAGGAAAACCATGGGAAAAATATCTCAGTGGACTGATCAAATGGCACGAAAAAATAAAAGTATCTAAATTAATAAGAAACACCAAGGACCGCACAAGATGGAGAAGCATGATCACCAACGCTATCTGGCAGGCCACATACTAATAATATAATAATAATAAATCCATTCTCAAAATAAACCATGCAGAAGTTGTCAAAATGTGTGCACAGGATCTATTAAACACCCAAAAAGGGCAACCAGGTTACAATTACAAAAACAATGGAAGACAAACCACATTCTTATTTAAAGAAAAAGATGAATATTAAAAAAAAAACACACTCGTAACCACATGAATAAGAGATTATTTGCTTTTGTCATCTTTTTCACATATCCAGTTAACTTTTGACTACAAAAATCAAACATTACAATCATTTTGAACAAAAAACAGTGCGCAGTTCAGGGACAGCAAAAGCTTTAATTGGGTCAAGTGCAAACATTCCTGGGGCCTATAACAAAATCCGAACTCATATGAAATGAAAGATGAACTCAGAAAGTCTACTACCTTTCAATGACAACTTAATCCAAAGAAAGCAAAATCTCTATGTGACCAAAATTTGTACAACTTTGATCAAATAATAATTTAAAAAACTGCTAAAATTTGACCTACCATTCTGCCATACATTCCTGACAAATCCTTTGAAAAAAAAAAAAAAAAGCAAAAACTCAAAAGTCACAAAATTTCATGTGAATGCCACATTTAATATTTCCAGTGAAGATGAGATGAGCATTACACAAATATTTGCATCATCACAGAGAGATTTTTTTTTTGGTGCTATCCAATATTTTTAAAAGGTAGACTGGCTGGCTGAATGGTTAGGCACTCAGTCTACTAATCTGGTAGTACTGGGGTTCAAATCCCAGCAGTGGGGATTTTTTTCTGGTACTACCACACCAAAAAAGGCTTTGGGGTCCACCCAGCCTCTAAAAATGGGTAGCAGAGAAATCTGGGAAGTAAATGGTGGCAGGCATGATACTGACCACATCACACTGTGCCGAAGGTCTTGGAAATATGAATCTAACACTGTATCCCCAATATGTCTTAATGGCATGGAAATGAGGATTTTACCTTTTTATTATTTCAATACTTTTTTAAAAAGTGTGTATTAAAGGAGTGACATAACACAAGAGTGACATAAATTCCTTGTTGAAGGAGTGACAGATTTGTTTATTAAAATATTTCAATGTGAAAATCAAATCTGTGCAGCGATCTTCATTTATGAACTCCTTTATCATTGAAACCCTAACCCTAAGCCTCAACTCCAAACCTAAGCCTAAAGCCCTAATCCTAAACCATAACTCTAATCCTAAGCCCAAAGCCTTAAACCTAAGCCCAAAGCCCTAACATTAAACCTTAACTCTAAACCCAAGTCCAAAGCCCTAACATTAAACCTTAACTCTAAACCCAAGCCCAAAGCCCTAACATTAAACCTTAACTCTAAACCCAAGCCCAAAGCCCTACCATTAAACCTTAACTCTAAACCCAAGCCCAAAGCCCTAACTCTAAACCTAAGCCCAAAACCCTAAACCTTAACTCTAATCCTAAGCCCAAAACCCTAAACCTTAACTCTAATCCTAAGCCCTAAACCCTAACTCTAAACCCAAGTCCAAAGCCCTAACCCTTAACTCTAAACCCAACCCCTAATTTTAACCCACTGCCTATAATAATCTAATCTGCAGATTAACACATGATATATTATTTCTTCGTTACAATATCTGTGGCACTCCACTGAAACTCATATCATATTTTTCACTCCTTCATTATGCCACTCCTTTGTTATGTCATGCCTTTGTTATGCTACTCCTTCATTATGCCACTCCATTATGTCACTCCTTCATTATGTCATTTCTTCAGTGTCATTCCTTTGACAACTTCCCTTTTTAAAAAAAAAACTATACAAGAAAGTATTCATTTACTTGTATATAGGGCTCAGATACAAAAATTAAACAAATGGTCAAGATCACACGTCTCAGTACTTAGAGACAGCAGAGGGACACTACTTAGACAGTACAGGGACTCTGTAGATGGATGCAGTTCTTAGACAGTAGAGGGACACAGTTCTTAGACAGTAGAGGGACTCAGTACTTAGACAGTAGAGGGACTCAGTACTTAGACAGTAGAGGGACTCTGTACTTAGACAGTAGAGGGACTCAGTACTTAGACAGTAGAGGGACTCTGTACTTAGACAGTAGAGGGATTCTGTACTTAGACAGTAGAGGGATTCTGTACTTAGACAGTAGAGGGACTCTGTACTTAGACAGTAGAGGGACTCAGTACTTAGTAGATGGACTCAGTTCTTAGACAGTAAATGGACTCAGTTCTTAGTAGATGGACTCAGTTCTTAGACAGTAAGTGGACTCAGTTCTTAGGAGATGTACTCAGTACTTAGAATATGGACTCAGTACTTAGTAGATTGACTCAGTACTTAGTAAATGGACTCAGTACTTAGATAGTAGATGGACTCAGTACTTAGACAGTGGAGAGACTCAGGCAGTAGAGGAGCACATTACTTAGACAAGATAAGAGAAACTGTCTCTAAGCCAGTCATAGACTTAGTGTGTGGGATCAAATCTCACCTGTCACCTCACATTCTTCAGGGTTCTAGCTGGTGTAGCGATCTCTCCCTGGACTAAAGGAGATAGGAACACTTATGGACTTGTCTCAGGAGATAGGAACACTTATGGACATGTATCAGGAGACATGAACACTTATGGACTTGTCTCACATGCATTGAAGAGGACACTTTCTAACACCAAGAACATTAAGTACTTAGATAAATTTGGGATATAATTTTATCCAGAACAAATATTTCAATGAAACTGATTTTATCCAAATATTTCTCAGAATGAAATATTCAGCACTCACTACAAGTAGCTCAAACCAACTTTGAGATAAAATTTGACACTTGTTTGTTTCCATGAAGGAGTCAAAGAGACCACATATATTCCTCATTTGCATTAAAGCAATTGGTAAGAGAACTAACATCACTGACACATCAAGAACATGGGTCATAGTACTAAAATTACTGATAAATCAATATGATTAACAGTACTAAGATAAATGACATGTCAGGAACGTGGATCATAGCACTAAAATTACTGATACATCAACATGAATCATGATAATAAGATTACTGACACATCAAGAACATGGGTCATAGCATTAAGATTACTGACATATTAAGAACATGGACCAAAACACTAAGACTGCTGATGCATTATGAATATTAATCATAGCAATACGATTACTGATACTTCAAGAACATAGATAATAGCACAAAGGCTACTGATACTTCAAGAACATGGATCACAGCACTAAGATTACTGATATATCAAGAACATGGGTCACAGCACAAATACTACTGATACTTCAAGAACACAGAACACAGCACTAAGATTACTGACATATCAAGAACATGGGTCACAGCACAACGAATATTGGTACATCAATAACATGAGTCATGGTACTAAAATTACTGACATATCAAGAACATAAACCACAGTACAAAGGTAAAGGGTACATCATTAACATGAGTCATAACATTAAATTACTGATACACCATGAACATGAATCACAGCACTAAGATTACTGATTAATGACAAACATAAATCATAGCACTAAAATTTACTGATATATCAATAACATGGATCACAGTACTAAGATTACTGATACACCAATAACACAGATCATACTACTAAGATTACTGACACACACTAGCATATATCACAGTTCTAAGATTACTGACGCGTCAGTATCACACAGAGTACTGATACATCATGAACACGGATAATAATACTAAGATTACTGACACATCAAGAACATGCACTATATTACCATGATTACTGATACACCACAAACATGGATCACAGTATAAGATTAGTGGTTGTATTTGTTCTTGTGATTCTCTACTTTCTTTTATTACTGGGCACATTAAGAACAGTCTCAGTAAATGTTTCTCGTGCATTTTTGATGACTGCTTTGTTTGAGGAAAATAAATGTTTAAATACTGCACCACATTCTGCTACGGAATAAATCAATCCCTTCTTTTTCCAACTTTATAGTTAACAAAACTGATGAGTTCTAACAAAACAAGCATAAAACTGATGAGTTCTAACAAAACAAGCATAAAACTGATGAGTTCTAACAAAACAAGCATAAAACTGATGAGTTTTAACAAAACAAGCATAAAATTGATGAGTTCTAACAAAACAAGCAGAAAAATTGATGAGTTTTAACAAAACAAGCATGAAATTGATGAGTTCTAACAAAACAAGCATAAAATTGATGAGTTCTAACAAAACAAGCAGAAAAATTGATGAGTTCTAACAAAACAAGCAGAAAAATTGATGAGTTTTAACAAAACAAGCATAAAACTGATGAGTTTTAACAAAACAAGCATGAAATTGATGAGTTCTAACAAAACAAGCAGAAAAATTGATGAGTTCTAACAAAACAAGCAGAAAAATTGATGAGTTTTAACAAAACAAGCATGAAATTGATGAGTTCTAACAAAACAAGCAGAAAAATTGATGAGTTCTAACAAAACAAGCAGAAAAATTGATGAGTTTTAACAAAACAAGCAGAAAAATTGATGAGTTCTAACAAAACAAGCAGAAAAATTGATGAGTTCTAACAAAACAAGCATAAAACTGATGAGTTCTAACATAAAAAATTGTAAGATTAATGAATTCTAATATAAACAGATGTCTATAACAATATTTTATTTGTGAAACTGCTAAATGAAGCACTCTGTAAAACAAGCAGTTGACAGTGTTTCTTGAAAGCTGTCTCATTAATTAATGCACAAAAACACCAGGACAAAATCATCAAAGCTGGTAGGACTAAAGCTAAAAAACAAAAAATAAAAACCTCAAAACTAATTTGTCACATGGTAATCTATGATGTGTAATCAGTTTCTTGTCTTGTGACAGAGATGCAAGGATTTCCCTTAGGTCTCTGTTTACACTTCAAGGATACACTCACGTATTGTTACAATGAAGGTCAATAGACAGAGAATCATCTTATCTTATCTGGGTTTAAACAAACATGGTCAATAATTGCAAAGCCCCAGGACTGTCTCACTGTATTTACTCCACACTTTAGCTGTTTCTGCAAATGTTTTATTTAACAGCCTAGGCATACAGCCAGAACAGTAGCATGTTCCAGAAAAACATTAGATAGGCATCCATACAGCCACTGGAGAATGTATTTAGCATTTTTTTTTATATACTACATCATATTGTGGCTGGGGAATTTAGATTAGGAAAGATATTTGTTAAATTTGTGTCTAGCATATGTCCTGAAGTGTGATGAAATAAAAGAGATTAGGAAAGATATTTGTTAAATTTGTGTCTAGCATCTGTCCTGAAGTGTGATGAAATAAAAGAGATTAGGAAAGATATTTGTTAAATTTGTGTCTAGCATCTGTCCTGAAGTGTGATGAAATAAAAGAGATTAGGAAAGATATTTGTTAAATTTGTGTCTAGCATCTGTCCTGAAATGTGATGGAATAAAAGAGATTAATTAATGAATTAATTCTGAAAACTTATCTTGTCAGGCACAAAAATATTCTGCTTTATATGACTGAAAACATGAAGCAGAAAATATGAAACAATTGTGGTTCTGACTGAGTATCCAACCACACTGTAATAATTTATGAAGGACCCACTGGCGTGGTTTTTGTTACTTTAAAAAATAGTTCTTTTTTAACTTTCATCATCATCATCATGTACCATGCTAGGTGATGCAAGCAATCATACTCCACAAACCTCGGTACTTGACATTTCTGAGTAACTCTGCTGCTGATTTCTTTCCATGCCACAATGTCAGGCCTTCTAATATCTGTTCCCTCAGTCATCTTCTGCCTCTCCTGCCTTCAGTTTTGCCCAGTGTTATAATGTTTTCCAGTTTCTCTCTTCTCATCACATGCCCTAGGAATTGCCTTTTGTCTTATCTTTGTTATTATACTACATTTTTTTCATTAGCTTGTCTCAAACACTGCTCATTAGTTATGTTGATGTCCATGGGGTCCTCTTTTCAGGAACCACACCTCTGTTGCCTCCAAGGATTCACTCATATGGCTGCCAGTAGTCCATGATTTACATCTGTATAGCAAAACAGGCTCAATATAGCACTGTTATTCTTTGCCACATTCAATGACAATGACTTACTGCACAAGATGGTTTTCAGTTTCTGAAATGCTGCCTTTGCCTGGCATATTCTGCTTTTAATTCTGTGACACATCTTTCTAAACTTGGATATGCTTAATGATTCAACACACTCCTTTTGATGTTTTAAGCATTTATCAAGTAATATATTACAGACAGACTTACAAGCAAGCAGAACAAGACAACAGAAGCTTAGCTAAATGCACGCAATCTAAAACAATGCTTGAAAGAATGTGAACATGGCTTTAAAGAGAAAAAAAAACAATTACCTAGTCCAAAAGAATGTCGTTTGTGTTGCACTGCAACCTTTGCCAGTGAAGAAAGCGATTCATCAGCCTCAGGGCTATTCCTCAGACGGAAGAGTTCACCATGAAAGCTGGGAGAGCGTGTCGTGCTGCTGTGGTAGCACCTCTCAGTCATTGATTGAGACATGTCGTGTATACTTTCTGCTCGGAACTGAACAGAATCAGAAATGCACATACGTGAAAATATAAATAATTTTCCAGTCGTTGAGAAGTTTCTTATCAATATGTAACTGGCAAAGCTGGCCATAATAACATCCCATAATGCTTGTGCTGCCAGGTACAGTTACTCTACACTTTCACTTTCTGTTCTTGAGTTTTGGTCCTCATTTTTCTCCTCAAATAATGTGCCGCAACTATACAAATTTGTTATCTACGTGCCATGATCTTTATCTTTATCTATTTCCATTTCTTACTAGTTCTGATGCCTGACTGAAAAAAATCATGTTGTGTATGTGTATGTATATCTATATATATATATACACACATTAACATACATACAGAATATATGTCCAAAATTCAGGACTGCTAGGTGGTTGAGTTGATCCAGAATTCTGGATTATCCAGATTCTCAGGCAGTACTTTTAAGATTCAAATTTAAGATGAAATAAAGAAGAGATGAGCAGGTTAAAAAAAAACAAACCGACAGCTTATTCTTGTCTTGTCTCCATCCTTGTATACCTTTCAGTGTTTAGAGGATAAACATCATGACAGTGCTTGGCAGTTTGCTTCATGTAACAGGACATTTAAAGTTGATATAACTTCCTCCTTCCATCAGTTGTGTAGGTGGACTCTCTCCCTCTATCTCCTACCACTCTTAGCATGAATGCTTTCTGTAGTAATACTGTCTGATGGTAGTCATGTAACATGGCCAAACCGTTTGACTTGTTGCTTCTTGATGTGGCGTAATGCTGGTGTTACTCCAACCTTTGCCCTGGTGATGTTATTTATGATTTTGTCTCTTCTTGTTACATTTAGTATTCTCTTCAAACATCTCATTTCTGTACTCACAATTTCTGCTGTTAACATCCCAAAGTTTATTCTGCAGCAAATAAAGCTTGCTGCTTTTACCAAAATGGCTTGTTTTAGGATTAAAATAAAGTAAACGAGTGACAAAGAATTTTTCCCACAAAAAAATGAGTATGTAATGCTTGAAACAATCGGAGAATACCAAAACAAGCTATCAAGTGAAGCACAACAGGCTGATGAAAAAGAGGTCGGCCGCATGAAACTCTAAAGAAGCCAGTTTAGGGGGCATAATATCCCTTGATGAAGCTGAATAACGTGCCAAGAACATGAAAACTTGGCAAACAACTATGCGAGCTCTATGTGACGTTTAACGGCATGGAAAGGATGTAAGAAGTAAGAATGCTTGAAACCCTGTTTAAAAATGAACAATGTCAAAGAAAATAAAAGATATACAAATGAAAACAAAAGTTACATATTTTATAAGCATGAATTATTTATTTATTTGTTTATTTTTAAAGTTCAAAAAGATACAAAGTTCAAAATGTGAAAAAGAAACAATTGTCTGTTTTTCATCTACTGTTTTCTGTAGCATCTGCTGCACTGCTTGGTGCTTCTATCTGCCTTCTTTAAATATTTTCAACTATCATCTTGTTTAGGACTTGTTTGTGATTTAATTATTATGCACCATATGCAAATGCATGACATCTTGAAGACTGATGTTGCTACAGTTCTGCTCCATACATTTAATAATCATTTCAATGAAATTTTCTGCAGTAGCCCAATATATCTTTTCTTCTTCAACTCTTGTTGTTTTCTTCATCAGATTCTTCTGAATAATTCTCTTCTATCTTATCAGGGTAATTTCTTTGAATAATTTCCTGATCAGTGATCAAGTCCAGATTCTCAAACAGTCCAGTTATATTCTTCTTTGTTGTTGTTTGTCACTTTCACTGCATCTTCATTTCTCTTCATTTTGCCACCATTCCTCTCTATTCCTAATTTTCTCTCTCCAGTTGGTGACACCAATTTCTTTTATATCCTCTTCTAATTTGTTTTTCCACCTCTGTCTTGGTCTACCCCTTGGTCTTGTTTCCCTCATCTCTTGTGCATACATCATTTTCATATGTCTGTTTTCTTCCATTCTTTCTACATGCCCCAGCCGGTAGAAAGAACTGAAGAGAACAGACAAGAAAAGTTTACTTGTTACTTTTTTTTTTCTTTTGGTGTTTGTTTAATTTTGTTTTGTCTGATCTCCCTGAGGAAGACTGTTTGGCAAAATATTGGTTGTTTCCATCTGTTGCTCACAAAACAAAGAATAAGTTTTAAGGTGCAAGATGTGGAAATATGTGTTTGTCATAATGAAGAGAAAATAACTAAAAAAAATAGGAAGCACATTCTGTAGAGGAATGTGACCAAATACAAACCTGGTTAATGTTGGGAACACTTGTTGTCTTTCTCAGAGATGAAACCAGACGGCCTGAACTTGCCAGCATCTCTTTTACAGCCACCTCCTGCAACAGGTTATACAGTGTTATTAACAACCAGGTAAAGGGGCCACCTCCTGCAACAGGTTATACAGTGTTATTAACAACCAGGTAAAGGGGCCACTTCCTGCAACTGCTTATACAGTGTTATTAACAACCAGACAAAGGGGCCACCTCCTGCAACTGCTTATACAGTGTTATTAACAACCAGATAAAGGGGCCACCTCCTGCAACTGCTTATACAGTGTTATTGACAACCAGATAAAGGGGCCACCTCCTGCAACAGGTTATACAGTGTTATTAACAACCAGACAAAGGGCCCACCTCATGCAACAGGTTATACAGTGTTATTAACAACCAGGTAAAGGGGCCACCTCCTGCAACAGGTTATACAGTGTTATTAACAACCAGGTAAAGGGGCCACTTCCTGCAACTGCTTATACAGTGTTATTAACAACCAGGTAAAGGGACCACCTCCTGCAACAGGTTATACAGTGTTATTAACAACCAGGTAAAGGGGTCACCTCCTGCAACTGCTTATACAGTGTTATTAACAACCAGATAAAGGGGCCACCTCATGCAACAGGTTATACAGTGTTATTAACAACCAGATAAAGGGGCCACCTCCTGCAACAGGTTATACAGTGTTATTAACAACCAGGTAAAGGGGCCACTTCCTGCAACTGCTTATACAGTGTTATTAACAACCAGACAAAGGGCCCACCTCCTGCAACTGCTTATACAGTGTTATTAACAACCAGATAAAGGGGCCACCTCCTGCAACTGCTTATACAGTGTTATTAACAACCAGGTAAAGGGGCCACCTCCTGCAACAGGTTATACAGTGTTATTAACAACCAGGTAAAGGGGCCACTTCCTGCAACTGCTTATACAGTGTTATTAACAACCAGGTAAAGGGGCCACCTCCTGTAACAGGTTATACAGTGTTATTAACAACCAGGTAAAGGGGTCACCTCCTGCAACAGGTTATACAGTGTTATTAACAACCAGATAAAGGGGCCACTTCCTGCAACAGGTTATACAGTGTTATTAACAACCAGGTAAAGGGGCCACTTCCTGCAACTGCTTATACAGTGTTATTAACAACCAGACAAAGGGGCCACCTCCTGCAACTGCTTATACAGTGTTATTAACAACCAGATAAAGGGGCCACCTCCTGCAACTGCTTATACAGTGTTATTGACAACCAGATAAAGGGGCCACCTCCTGCAACAGGTTATACAGTGTTATTAACAACCAGACAAAGGGCCCACCTCATGCAACAGGTTATACAGTGTTATTAACAACCAGGTAAAGGGGCCACCTCCTGCAACAGGTTATACAGTGTTATTAACAACCAGGTAAGGGGCCACTTCCTGCAACTGCTTATACAGTGTTATTAACAACCAGGTAAAGGGACCACCTCCTGCAACAGGTTATACAGTGTTATTAACAACCAGGTAAAGGGGTCACCTCCTGCAACTGCTTATACAGTGTTATTAACAACCAGATAAAGGGGCCACCTCCTGCAACAGGTTATACAGTGTTATTAACAACCAGATAAAGGGGCCACCTCCTGCAACAGGTTATACAGTGTTATTAACAACCAGGTAAAGGGGCCACTTCCTGCAACTGCTTATACAGTGTTATTAACAACCAGACAAAGGGCCCACCTCCTGCAACTGCTTATACAGTGTTATTAACAACCAGATAAAGGGGCCACCTCCTGCAACTGCTTATACAGTGTTATTAACAACCAGGTAAAGGGGCCACCTCCTGCAACAGGTTATACAGTGTTATTAACAACCAGGTAAAGGGGCCACTTCCTGCAACTGCTTATACAGTGTTATTAACAACCAGGTAAAGGGGCCACCTCCTGTAACAGGTTATACAGTGTTATTAACAACCAGGTAAAGGGGTCACCTCCTGCAACAGGTTATACAGTGTTATTAACAACCAGATAAAGGGGCCACTTCCTGCAACAGGTTATACAGTGTTATTAACAACCAGGTAAAGGGGCCACTTCCTGCAACTGCTTATACAGTGTTATTAACAACCAGGTAAAGGGACCACCTCCTGCAACTGCTTATACAGTGTTATTAACAACCAGGTAAAGGGGCCACCTCCTGCAACAGGTTATACAGTGTTATTAACAACCAGATAAAGGGGCCACCTCCTGCAACAGGTTATACAGTGTTATTAACAACCAGATAAAGGGGCCACCTCCTGCAACAGGTTATACAGTGTTATTAACAACCAGACAAAGGGCCCACCTCATGCAACAGGTTATACAGTGTTATTAACAACCAGGTAAAGGGGCCACCTCCTGCAACAGGTTATACAGTGTTATTAACAACCAGGTAAAGGGGCCACTTCCTGCAACTGCTTATACAGTGTTATTAACAACCAGGTAAAGGGGCCACCTCCTGTAACAGGTTATACAGTGTTATTAACAACCAGGTAAAGGGGTCACCTCCTGCAACAGGTTATACAGTGTTATTAACAACCAGATAAAGGGGCCACCTCCTGCAACAGGTTATACAGTGTTATTAACAACCAGACAAAGAGCCCACCTCCTGCAACAGGTTATACAGTGTTATTAACAACCAGATAAACGGGCCACCTCATGCAACAGGTTATACAGTGTTATTAACAACCAGATAAAGAGGCCACCTCCTGCAACAGGTTATACAGTGTTATTAACAACCAGACAAAGAGCCCACCTCCTGCAACAGGTTATACAGTGTTATTAACAACCAGATAAAGGGGCCACCTCCTGCAACAGGTTATACAGTGTTATTAACAACCAGATAAAGGGGCCACCTCCTGCAACAGGTTACACAAACTATCACTTTTATTCATGAGCACAAACAAAAAAACATAAACAAATAAAACTGACAGAAACTGTTAGCTTGGAAGGATGTGGAGGCAACAACAGACAGAAGAATAGATAAGTACGGAACAGCAACAAAAAATATCTTGTTATACGTGCAGCACATGCCAGTTGTTAAACAGAGCATCTGAATCAACACACAAAGACTGTATAATAATACATATATTAACCCCTGTGATGCCAAAAAAAAATTTCAAGACCACATGAAAAATTTATAATAAACATAGCGTCTGTCTCTATGAATTTTCATAATATAATATCAATGTGCATACGGTTGATTCTCTCAAGCAAAAGGCACAGCGAAGCTCAGAACTTCTGCTTAAACACCAACAAAACCAAAGAAATGATAACTGACAAAAAAAGAGAAACAAGCTCAAAATTACACTGTACCATCAAGAGCTTGAAAACATAAATAAATTTGAACATCTAGGTTCAGTCATCACCACCAATGTTGACTGTGCAGTGGAAATCAAAAGAAGACTAGCAGCTGCATCATAACAACTAGCACAGATGAAGAGTATGTGGCAAGGTACCAACAAGAAAACAGAGTTATGCTTACTAAGAACTTATATATTCCCAGTGGCAACATACGGATGTGAAACATGGACACTTAACAAATCACTAGAAAAGAGAAGAACAGCATTTGAAATGAAATGTTACAGAAGGGCACTTAGAATATCGTGGATAGAATGAAAATCAAGTAATAAGATTACTAATGGGATTAGTTGTCGCAGAATCTCTCTCTCTCTGAACCTTAAGTGCCCAGGGCACATGGGGTTTCCGCAAGGGTTTTCCACAAATGCCTGTCCTTTGCTTTTTTTGTCGCAGAATACTGGCTCATAAACACTATAAAGATTAGAAAGCTCAGATACTTTGGCCACATCAAGAGAACTTGGAGAGGTTGATACTAGAGGGCATTAGTATCCACCAAAAGAGAAAAGGGATGAGCTCGCTGCAGGTGGACTAAGGACATCATGGAAAGTCTGAATGTGTCATTGTGAGACACTGGTCAGCAAGACAGTATTGCAATCAAGGATGCTGTGAGAGTGACAACGTTCTGGAAAGGACATGTCACATGAATGAATTCATACATCTCATGTAAATGACAATAAATCACTAACAAATGACAATACATTTAATGTAAATAGCAATGCATCTAATGTAAATGACAATAAATCTCATATAAATGACACTACATCTCATGTAAATGATGATATATCTCGGATAAATGACACCTCTTGTAAACAATGACAAAAAACAAATCTCATAAAAATGGCAATTCTTATCACGTACATGACAATAAATTTCATCTATATGACTTAAGTAACAGCTACATAACATACCTGTCTAAGTTTAAGTAACAGCTACATAACATACCTGTCTAAGTTTAAGTAACAGCTACATAACATACCTGTCTATGTTTAAATAACAGCTACATAACATACCTGTCTAAGTTTAAGTAACAGCTACATAACATACCTGTCTAAGTTTAAGTAACAGCTACATAACATACCTGTCTAAGTCTGTCCAGTGTCAGGATACTTTCCACAGTGGAAACTCCCTTAATATATTTCTCTATGTAAGTCTCTCCATCAACAGTGGAGATCTCATTCTGCGAGGCTGCCATCTGGGCTAGGGTCTCCATGTCTTCTAGATCCTCTGAACCCTATAAAGCCAGAAAACAAAACCTCAAATATTTTGTCCAGTTACACTAGTAAGAACTAACAAAACAAACAAGGCAGCTGAAATATGTATCAATGAAGAAAAATTAGAAGAAGTGGAGAGTTTTGAATATCCTGGATCACTGCTACCTAATAATGGAGATACAATGAGGGAAATTAAAAGGAGGACATCTAGCATTCTTCAAAAAGTAAAATAACAAAAGAAGCTGTGGAGAGGAACAGACAAAACTACAAAAATAAGATTTTTAAGGGCATGCATCTTTCTCATCGCAACGTATGCCTGTGAGACCTGGACACTTAACAAAACAGCTGAGAAACACATAAATGTCTTTGAATGTATATGCCACAGAAGAGTTCTTCAAATATCATGGACACACACAAAAAAAAAAAAAACCAGATATATCCATAATGTTTCTTGGCTTTTATTTCTGTCTCATGGACAGAAAACATTTCATAACTTCATCATCATTTTATTTCACAAGCATATACAAGGTGTGTCTGGTAGGTAATGAGACTTATTTTATTCAGCCAATCAGCAGAGCCAGGGGGGTGGATTCTCTTGGCCTGAAGGTTAGTGGGAGATGTTAGGTAAAGGGATGATATCTCATCATTTGGCTCTGAGCTTTTACAGAGTGCAAATCGCTTACAAAGTGGACAGCTGTTTAAGCATCGCATCACGGTCAAAATGCAGACGAGTGTTAAAAAGTTTTGTGTTAAACTTGAAAAATCCATGACCGAGATGCTTACTATGATACATAAAGCCTATGAGAGGGATGCTTTATTGAAAGCACAAGCGTTTCAGTGGCACAAGACATTCAACGAAGGAAGAAAGAGCGCTGAGGATGAACAATGTGCAAATCAAAGATGAAACTGATGCTCATTGCCTTTTTTTACTCTAAAGGTGTTGTCCACCCGGACAAATGGTCAATGCAGCATTTTACATGGAAGTGCTTAAACTGCTGAAGAACAGAGTCACCATGTCTGCCTAGAGACAGCCAACACCTGGGTTCTTCACCACGAAGAGCCATGCGTCATTGCTAGTGAATGAATTTCTGGCGAAACAAGCCATAGCAACGCTGTGCCAACCTCCCTACAGCCCGGATTTGGCCCTGGCTGACTTCTTTTTGTTTCCCCAGCTCAAATCAAGCTTGAAAGGCCACCGTTTTGGGTCTGTTAATGACGTGCAAGCTGCCGTGATGAGTGCATGTATATCACTTTAATCTGAAACAAGCAGCCATGCATTTGTAGGAAATCAACTAAATAACTCATTGCGCATGAGCCTAACAGCATAAGCTCTCACCGTGCCCACAATCCTGTTCTTCAGTTTGGAGGTAAAAGAAGAGAGGCTCTGCTTCTTGTAGATGTTGATACAGATTCGTTTTCTTAGCACCAGCTCAATGGCCGCTGGGTGGCTTAGGCGGACAATAGCTTTCAGTATCATATACACACGCTCGTTAGCCGGAGTCACTCTGTTCAGATGTACTGAATCATGTAGTGATGAATCCCACGATGCAAATGCACAAACCTGTTCGAAAATGAAAGAGGATAAATATCAGTTCCAAATTATGTATTGTGTTATGACAAAAGTGCACTTTATAATAATTTAATAGACTTTAACAGTTTTGTTATCATCAAGTACTTCTGTCATGTAAAGATAAGAAATCATCAAAAAAGGTAAAATTTCCATTTCCATGCCATTAAGCCTTACTGGGATATGGTGTTAGGCCAGTATTTCCAAAACCATCGGCACATGAAAGTGTGAAGTGGTCAGTATCATGCATGGCTGCATTTATCTTCCCAAACTTCTCTGGTACCCATTTTTGGAGGTGGGGTGAACATGCCAAACCATGCAGACCTGAGGTGTGAGACATGGCCAGAGGTCACAAGCTTGGGGCAAAAGCTTTGGGGCTCCTATCAGGATCTGGAGAGGACTGCGGGTTTTGCCATGTTGACAGGGATCAGGATCTGATGTGATCAACAACCTCAAATGAAGAAGAAGAAGAAGAAGAAAAACTAGTGGTACAAGAAAAATTCACACTGCTGGGATTTGAACTCACTACCTCCAAATTAGTAGAAAGAGTGGCTAACCACACAGCTAAATAGGCCACCGAAAAGACATAAAGCAGGAGACAAAAATAAAACAGAAGAAAGGACAACGAAAGTTCACAACTACTTACATCTAGACCAGTCAGTCAGTCAGTCATTTGAATATCCTTTGTGGAAGTCTGGTTCCCTAACAGCTTTCCTGTAGGCCTCTTGGTTGTAAGCAAGATGCCTGCTGCTGATGCATCCATTTGCAGATTATCAATAAGGTTTTGCAGTCATCTTCGCCTTGGTCTTCCTCTCTTTCTTTTTCCATTATGTACCCTTCCAAGACGGTCTTCTCTAGATTATCATGACATTTAATGTGTCCAAAATATTTAAGTTTTCTCTCTTTAATCCTGTTTACTAGCCAGCCTGCTTCAATATTAAGTTCTTGTAGTATGGATATATTTGTTCTTTTCTGTGTCCATGATATTTGAAGAACTCATCTGTAGCATTTACATTCAAAGGCATTTATGTGTTTCTCAGCTGTTTGTTAAGTGTCCAGGTCTCACAGGCATATGTTGCGATGGGAAAGATGCATGCCCTTAAAAATCTTATTTTTGTAGTTCTGTCTGTTCCTCTCTACAGCTTCTTTAGTTGTTTTACTTTCTGAAGAGTGGTCCTCCTTTTAATTTCCCTCATTGTATCTCCATTCTTAGTAGACCAGTGGTTCCTAATCTCTCGGGTCCCAATCATCCGTTTTCAGCTACAGACTTAATGCTCATCTCCACAAGATAAAGACAGCCCCTAGACTCCCTGAACACAGACTACAGACTTAATGCTCATCTCCACAAGATAAAGACAGCCCCTAGACTCCCTGAACACAGACTACAGACTTAATGCTCATCTCCACAAGATACAGACAGCCCCCAGACTCCCTGAACACAGACTACAGACTTAATGCTCATCTCCACAAGATAAAGACAGCCCCCAGACTCCCTGAACACAGACTACAGACTTAATGCTCATCTCCACAAGATACAGACAGCCCCCAGACTCCCTGAACACAGACTACAGACTATGCTCATCTCCACAAGATAAAGACAGCCCCCAGACTCCCTGAACACAGACTACAGACTTAATGCTCATCTCCACAAGATAAAGACAGCCCCTAGACTCCCTTAACACAGACTACAGACTTAATGCTCATCTCCACAAGATAAAGGCTGCCCCCAGACTCCCTGAACACAGACTACAGACTTAATGCTCATCTCCACAAGATAAAGACAGCCCCTAGACTCCCTTAACACAGACTACAGACTTAATGCTCATCTCCACAAGATAAAGACAGCCCCTAGACTCCCTTAACACAGACTACAGACTTAATGCTCATCTCCACAAGATAAAGACAGCCCCCAGACTCCCTTAACACAGACTACAGACTTAATGCTCATCTCCACAAGATAAAGGCTGCCCCCAGACTCCCTGAACACAGACTACAGACTTAATGCTCATCTCCACAAGATAAAGACAGCCCCTAGACTCCCTTAACACAGACTACAGACTTAATGCTCATCTCCACAAGATAAAGGCTGCCCCCAGACTCCTTGAACACAGCCTACAGACCTGCACTACATACAGAGACCTCAGAGCCTAGGTATGACCCTGAGAGAGATGCACTGAGGAGAGACCCTGGGGTTCCTATGAGGACCTCCTGCTGACAGCAGGATTCATGAAGGCGACCCAGCTTCTTGTTTGGAAAGCTGAGTATATGAAATTGAACACAGAAGAAGAAGAAATAAACTGTGCATCTTTCTCAGTGAAACACATTATGACTGACAGACAGCCATGAAACTGTTACTGGGAATAAAACTCTTCAGGTGATTAGAGAAGTATTCCTCCAGTCCCTAACCCCTACAGAAGGGTCCTGATGGTAGCTGGTGTCTGGGACCTACAGCAATGTCCTGATTGTAGTTGGTGCCCAGGGCCTACAGCAATGTCCTGATGGTAGTTGGTGCCTGGGGCCTACAGCAGTATCTTGATGGCAGTTGGCACCTGAGGCAAGTCAGACAAATTTCTTTCCCTCTCTCTCTCTCTCTCTCATACACACACGCATGCATGCACGAATGCACGCGCGCACACACACCCCACCCCTCCCCCCTCAAAAACCTTATGACTAATGAGAACACTTACACTATCCTTCTCTGTGTAACTCTTCATAATAGGCAGATCAACATAGTCTGTGCTGTGCTCCTTGGGTAAAATGGAGTTGATACCCACTGCCTGAAATCCTTCTTTGGAATTTGGTGCACTCATATCATCAGCTGCAGTAACAAGAAAGAATATGATAACTCAGGTATGGAAATGAAATATTACAACTGGAATTTGGCAACAATTTCAGGATCCATGATTTTGTAAACAAAACATCACAGTTGTGTTCCTGTGAAAATCCATACTTTGAAACATTCAACAATTATAAAGATATTCAAAAGTTAAAACAACATTTCCAAGACAATGGAAGTGAATGTGTTAACAATTCAGGAAGACAAACACTGAAGATTAACAAAAAACAAAAAAAAAAACTTGGATCACTAACATGTGATGCAAAATACTGCTACTCTCTAGATCAGAAATGTAATCATTTGTCATTTTATAATTAAGATCAAAGTCTACAGCTACAATTGTTCACCATTTAAATCATGAAATATAACAGAAAGCATTCATGGATGCTCAGAGTAAGAGATGGTAAAGGACTCGTCAGTTTATGAAAGAATTTACTGAGAACTTCCTACAGTCTGAAAAAAATAAAAGAAAACCAGCTTATTGCAAAAATACAAACCTGGAAATGCTTGTGAAACAATAAATAAAAAAAAATAAATGTTAAAAAACATATTCACTGTTAAAATCTAACCAATAAAAAATGTACAAGAATAACTCATAATGAGAAATATATGAAGAGTTACATTCTTTTATAAATTTTAAAAAAGAACAGTTTTAAAAGCGTGTTACAGCTGCCACTCACAATTAAATTTAGAAGAGCAGGTATCTGAAAAGTCAAAAAAGTCACTCACCGTTTAGGTCAAGAAATATAACAGGCATGTGTTCCTCCAAATGTGGTGGTGGAGACCTGAATATGCAGTAGTATAAATATTCATCAGTTCTGCATAATGTAAGTTTAAATCTCAAAGGTAAAGAAAAAACAACTAATTATCTCACATAAATGCCTATGGATGTAAATGTTACAGAAGAGTCCTTCAAATATCATGGACACACAAAAAAAAAACCAAATATATCCATACAACAAAAACTTAATATCGAAGAAGCTTGGCTAGTAAGGAAGATTAAACAGAGAAAACTTAAATATTTTGGACATATTAAATGTCATGATAATTTAGAGAAGACCGTACTGGAAGATTACATAAAGGGAAAAAGAAAAAGAGGAAGACTAAGACGAAGATGGCTGCAAGACACTGATAATCTGCAAATGGATGCATCAGCAGCAGGGCATCTTGCTTACAACCGAGAGGCCTACAGGAGAACTATTAGGGAGGCAAAAGTTCCACAAGGGAAATCAAATGACTGACTGAATTATCTCGCTTTCTCTTTTCAAGCAGTGCTTTCTTTTTTCATGACGATCATCAAACCTGATCTTCCCATGCTCAAACTACTTTGTTGTAGAAGTGCCCTGTGGTTGTATTCATGACTGGTTAACTATTAGGACAATATCTGCCCTCACAGCAAGGATCACAGATTGTTCTACATACACAATTGATAGAGACTGACCTTGCCCAAAACCATAAACCCAGTGCATGTTTATGTTGACCTGATAATGACTGAAATCAATCTTCTGTAGAGGATATACTGATTTACCAAGTTAATTAAATCAATCTTTATAAGACTGGTTATTTATTTTGAAGACAACTGGAGAACTAAGTGACTTGTTACTGGGAATAAAACTTTTCAGGTGATTAGAGAAGTATTCCTCCAGTCCCTAACCCCTACAGAAGGGTCCTGATGGTAGCTGGTAGCTGGTGCCTGGGACCTACAGCAATGTCCTGATTGTAGTTGGTGCCCAGGGCCTACAGCAATGTCCTGATGGTAGTTGGTGCCTGGGGCCTACAGCAGTATCTTGATGGCAGTTGGCACCTGAGGCAAGTCAGACAAATTTCTTTCCCTCTCTCTCTCTCTCTCTCTCATACACACGCGCATGCATGCACGAATGCACGTGCGCACACACACCCCACCCCTCCCCCCTCAAAAACCTTATGACTAATGAGAACACTTACACTATCCTTCTCTGTGTAACTCTTCATAATAGGCAGATCAACATAGTCTGTGCTGTGCTCCTTGGGTAAAATGGAGTTGATACCCACTGCCTGAAATCCTTCTTTGGAATTTGGTGCACTCATATCATCAGCTGCAGTAACAAGAAAGAACATGATAACTCAGGTAGAGAAATGAAATATTACAACTGGAATTTGGCAACAATTTCAGGATCCATGATTTTGTAAACAAAACATCACAGTTGTGTTCCTGTGAAAATCCATACTTTGAAAACATTCAACAATTATAAAGATATTCAAAACATTAATACAACATTTTCAAGACAATGGAAGTGAATGTGTTAACAATTCAGGAAGACAAACACTGAAGATCAACAGTCATTTGTCATTTTTATAATTAAGATCAAAGTCTACAGCTACAGTTGTCCACCATTTAAATCATGAAATATAACAGAAAGCATTCATGTATGTTCAGAGTAAGAGATGGTAAAGGAATCATCAGTTTATGAAAGAATTTATCGAGAACTATGCTTCTTAAAATGTAAAGAGAACTTCCTACAGTCTGAAAAAAAGAAAACCAGCTTATTGCAAAAATACAAACCTGAAAATGCTTGTGAAACAATAAATAAAAAAAAAATGTTAAAAAACATATTCACTGTTAAAATCTAACCAATAAAAAATGTACAAGAATAACTCATAATGAAAAATATATGAAGAGTTACATTCTTTTATAGATTTAAAAAAAGAACAGTTTTAAAAATGTGTTACAGCTGCCACTCACAATTAAATTTAGAAGAGCAGGTATTTGAAAAGTCACAAAAGTCACTCACCGTTTAGGTCAAGAAATATAACAGGCATATGTTCCTCCAAATGTGGTGGTGGAGACCTGAATATGCAGTAGTATAAATATTCATCAGTTCTGCATAATGTAAGTTTAAATCTCAAAGGTAAAGAAAAAACAACTAATTATCTCACATAAATGCCTATGGATGTAAATGTTACAGAAGAGTCCTTCAAATATCATGGACACACAAAAAAAAAACCAAATATATCCATACAACAAAAACTTAATATTGAAGAAGCTTGGCTAGTAAGGAAGATTAAACAGAGAAAACTTAAATATTTTGGACATATTAAATGTCATGATAATTTAGAGAAGACCGTACTGGAAGATTACATAAAGGGAAAAAGAAAATGAGGAAGACTAAGACGAAGATGGCTGCAAGACACTGATAATCTGCAAATGGATGCATCAGCAGCAGGGCATCTTGCTTACAACTGAGAGGCCTACAGGAGAACTATTAGGGAGGCAAAAGTTCCACAAGGGAGATGCAAATGACTGACTGAATTATCTCACTTTCTCTTTTCAAGCAGTGTTCTTTTTTCATGACGATCATCGAACTTGATCTTCCCATGCTCAAACTACTTTGTTGTAGAAGTGCCCTGTGGTTGTATTCATGACTGGTTAACTATTAGGACAATATCTGCCCTCACAGCAAGGATCACAGATTGTTCTACATACACAATTGATAGAGACTGACCTTGCCCAAAACCATAAACCCAGTGCATGTTTATGTTGACCTGATAATGACTGAAATCAATCTTCTGTAGAGGATATACTGATTTATCAAGTTAATTAAATCAATCTTTATAAGATTGGTTATTTATTTTGAAGACAACTGGAGAACTAAGTGACTTGTTACAAACTAATTATGTCTTAGTTTACCACTGTCTTATTCTATCATTGTCTTATTTTATCACTGTCTTATTCTCTCTCTGTCTTATTCTATCACTGTCTTATTCTATCATTGTCTTATTCTATCACTGTCTTATTCTATCATTGTCTTATTCTATCACTGTCTTATTCTATCACTGTCTTATTTTATCACTGTCTTATTCTCTCTCTGTCTTATTCTATCACTGTCTTATTCTATCATTGTCTTATTCTATCACTGTCTTATTTTATCACTGTCTTATTCTATCATTGTCTTATTCTATCACTGTCTTATTTTATCACTGTCTTATTCTATCACTGTCTTATTTTATCACTGTCTTATTCTATCACTGTCTTATTCTATCATTGTCTTATTCTATCACTGTCTTATTTTATCACTGTCTTATTCTATCACTGTCTTATTTTATCACTGTCTTATTTTATCACTGTCTTATTTTATCACTGTCTTATTCTATCTCTGTCTTATTTTATCACTGTCTTATTTTATCACTGTCTTATTTTATCACTGTCTTATTCTCTCTCTGTCTTATTTTATCACTGTCTTATTTTATCACTGTCTTATTCTCTCTCTGTCTTATTTTATCACTGTCTTATTTTATCACTGTCTTATTCTCTCTCTGTCTTATTTTATCACTGTCTTATTCTATCACTGTCTTATTCTCTCTCTGTCTTATTCTATCACTGTCTTATTCTATCACTGTCTTATTTTATCACTGTCTTATTCTCTCTCTGTCTTATTTTATCACTGTCTTATTCTATCATTGTCTTATTTTATCACTGTCTTATTCTACCACTCTCTTATTCTACCACTCTCTTATTTTATTACTGTCTTATTCCATCACTGTCTTATTCTACCAATGTCTCCAACACAATGTGCTGCACAAGCAGACTCACAGACGGAGAATGCACATGACAGACAGAACACACACTGTACCAGTCAGCTGGTGCTCCAGGAATCTCGCTTCCAGGGGATGGAACTAGGACAGCATTTCTCTCTTCCATCAGACACACCCACTGCTCAATCAGAGCTCTCTCTCTTTCAGAGTCAGCTTCAGATTTATCTGTACAGTCGTATAACAACCACATTATTTTATATGTAATGATGACGCTAAATCATAATGCTGAACATTATGTTATATGTAATGATGATGCTAAACCATAATGCTGAACAT
The DNA here is from genome assembly GCA_009760885.1 of Achatina immaculata. Classification (NCBI taxonomy): domain Eukaryota; kingdom Metazoa; phylum Mollusca; class Gastropoda; order Stylommatophora; family Achatinidae; genus Lissachatina; species Lissachatina immaculata. The sequence goes on from CM019701.1 coordinate 7,822,088, forward strand.
TATTTTATATGTAATTATGATGCTAAATCATAATGCTGAACATTATTTTATATGTAATGATGATGCTAAATCATAATGCTGAACATTATTTTATATGTAATGATGACGCTAAATCATGATGCTGAACATTATTTTATATGTAATGATGAACATTATTTTATATGTAATGATGACGCTAAATCATAATGCTGAACATTATTTTATATGTAATGATGACGCTAAATCATAATGCTGAACATTATTTTATATGTAATGATGACGCTAAATCATAATGCAGCACATTATTTTATATGTAATGATGACGTTAAATCATAATGCTGAACATTATTTTATATCTACCAATGTCTCCAACACAATGTGCTGCACAAGCAGACTCACAGACGGAGAATGCACATGACAGACAGAACACACACTGTACCAGTCAGCTGGTGCTCCAGGAATCTCGCTTCCAGGGGATGGAACTAGGACAGCATTTCTCTCTTCCATCAGACACACCCACTGCTCAATCAGAGCTCTCTCTCTTTCAGAGTCAGCTTCAGATTTATCTGTACAGTCGTATAACAACCACATTATTTTATATGTAATGATGACGCTAAATCATAATGCTGAACATTATGTTATATGTAATGATGATGCTAAACCATAATGCTGAACATTATTTTATATGTAATTATGATGCTAAATCATAATGCTGAACATTATTTTATATGTAATGATGATGCTAAATCATAATGCTGAACATTATTTTATATGTAATGATGATGCTAAATCATAATGCTGAACATTATTTTATATGTAATGATGATGCTAAACATAATGCTGAACATTATTTTATATGTAATGATGATGCTAAATCATAATGCTGAACATTATTTTATATGTAATGATGATGCTAAATCATAATGCTGAACATTATTTTATATGTAATGATGGTGCTAAATCATAATGCAGCACATTATTTTATATGTAATGATGACGTTAAATCATAATGCTGAACATTATTTTATATGTAACAATGACGCTAAATCATAATGCTCAAGAAGGCACAGATGAAATCCACTTATTTAGAAGGACAGATTTGTTCAATTAGGCAATCAGCGACCCATAGTTGATATGCTAGCATCAGGGTTAGAAACCATAGCTGACCAAGACCATGTCCCACCTCTCCGTTGGTACCCCCGGTAACAACCATAGCCTGAAATGGGGCAGGGATCACCACAGTCCCCATGGTGGTGGAGTCTGCTAAAGAAGCACTGCACACCCCCTGCTTTTTAGCTGTACTCTGGAACTGAAAAAGTAGCTACCATAACTTGCTCCCATGCCGATACGTTGTTATGCCTCAACCCCTCCACATCATCGGCTGCAAAGGACACCAGCTTGAACTTACAGGGATATGGCACAAGACAAGATTTAGAGGGACAAGAAATGATGAGATAAATTTTACTATGTTTTTGATGAAAGTCTACAAAAATGAGAACATTTAATGAGAAAAATGAAAATAAATAAGAGAAGATGAAAGAGGCAAAACTTTCAAAAGAGAAGAAAGACAAACCAATTGCATGTCACAACTATACATTGTAAAATTAGTTCTTGGAGAGAGATTATTATCTACAATTTCAAGTGTGAGAATGAATGATGGCAATAAAGAAGATAAACAAGTTAATTACAGTCTACATCATATATAACTTCAGATGAGCAATATTTGAGACTGATCATTAACTAAAATTCAAAATTTTGCTTCCTGAATTTATGATGACTGAAGTATGACAATGGTTAGCGGGGTAGGGGTATCCCCTATCAAAGGAGAAGTAAGACGCCTCCTTACCTCCGTTAGTCTACGGGACACCCTTGGGCAAGGTGGAGTACCCGTATAGCCCCCCGATCAGGGTGACGTGAAGCCATGGGAGCAGGTGGTGGATGGAATGGGAGAGCAGCTGACAGATAATGTTGGTTATGGTCACCATTCTATGATGGTCGGCAGATGATCTCAATGTAGGGACAATGGCTACGATCACTGACTAGTACAGTCACTGCCCGGAAGGAAAGCAATGGTAAACTACCTTCTGGAAACATACCAAGAAACCCAAGCAGCAATCATGGAAAGTCAAATAGGAAAAAGATCTGGTGGTGAGTCCCCCAGGCCAGATAGATCTAAATGGATGCAGCAGCAGCAGGCCATCTTGCTCACAACCGAGAGGCCTACAGGAGTGCTGTTTGGGAGGCAAAGTTCCGCAAGGGACATGCAAAGGAATAAATGAAATGAATGAAGTATGACAAAAACTTGGCACTTGGAGGTGTTGGCTTATCAAAGTATGAAGACTGGGTTTTGCTGCTAGTGCCCTCCATCATGATGAAATCCACTTATTTAGAAGGACAGATTTGTTCAATTAGGCAATCAGCGACCCATAGTTGATATGCTAGCATCAGGGTTAGAAACCATAGCTGACCAAGACCATGTCCCACCTCTCCGTTGGTACCCCCGGTAACAACCATAGCCTGAAATGGGGCAGGGATCACCACAGTCCCCATGGTGGTGGAGTCTGCTAAAGAAGCACTGCACACCCCCTGCTTTTTAGCTGTACTCTGGAACTGAAAAAGTAGCTACCATAACTTGCTCCCATGCCGATACGTTGTTATGCCTCAACCCCTCCACATCATCGGCTGCAAAGGACACCAGCTTGAACTTACAGGGATATGGCACAAGACAAGATTTAGAGGGACAAGAAATGATGAGATAAATTTTACTATGTTTTTGATGAAAGTCTACAAAAATGAGAACATTTAATGAGAAAAATGAAAATAAATAAGAGAAGATGAAAGAGGCAAAACTTTCAAAAGAGAAGAAAGACAAACCAATTGCATGTCACAACTATACATTGTAAAATTAGTTCTTGGAGAGAGATTATTATCTACAATTTCAAGTGTGAGAATGAATGATGGCAATAAAGAAGATAAACAAGTTAATTACAGTCTACATCATATATAACTTCAGATGAGCAATATTTGAGACTGATCATTAACTAAAATTCAAAATTTTGCTTCCTGAATTTATGATGACTGAAGTATGACAATGGTTAGCGGGGTAGGGGTATCCCCTATCAAAGGAGAAGTAAGACGCCTCCTTACCTCCGTTAGTCTACGGGACACCCTTGGGCAAGGTGGAGTACCCGTATAGCCCCCCGATCAGGGTGACGTGAAGCCATGGGAGCAGGTGGTGGATGGAATGGGAGAGCAGCTGACAGATAATGTTGGTTATGGTCACCATTCTATGATGGTCGGCAGATGATCTCAATGTAGGGACAATGGCTACGATCACTGACTAGTACAGTCACTGCCCGGAAGGAAAGCAATGGTAAACTACCTTCTGGAAACATACCAAGAAACCCAAGCAGCAATCATGGAAAGTCAAATAGGAAAAAGATCTGGTGGTGAGTCCCCCAGGCCAGATAGATCTAAACGAAGATGGCTGCAAGACATCGTTGATGATCTGGAAATGGATGCAGCAGCAGCAGGCCATCTTGCTCACAACCGAGAGGCCTACAGGAGTGCTGTTTGGGAGGCAAAGTTCCGCAAGGGACATGCAAAGGAATAAATGAAATGAATGAAGTATGACAAAAACTTGGCACTTGGAGGTGTTGGCTTATCAAAGTATGAAGACTGGGTTTTGCTGCTAGTGCCCTCCATCATGATGAAATAGGTACCTGATATTTGTGTTATGAAACAAATACAATGAGACTGAATGCAGGCATCAAAAGCTAGGTCATCTCAAAAAATGAAAGACTCAACACTTCTACCAAATGCTACTTCAGGGATTATGAAACAGATAAACAGAATCATCTACTGCTAATAAAGTGACCCCTACCTGGCTTGTTGATAAGTTTCTGTATCTGCTCATCCAAGTACTTCTTGCGTCTTGCCAGCGCTTTCGACCAATGGTCTCTGAGCACCGTAAGGTCCTCCTCCTGGTAGGAGTCCAGACCTTTCCGAAGATGGGACCTCACGCAAACGCAACCGATGGCAAGAGTGGAAATTGACTCACAGATGAGAGGAAGAGTTCCAGAATTTGCAACAGTTCGAACACGAACAAGCACCCGCCTTGAGTGGCCCTGAGGGATAGTGCAAAGAAAAGTTGTAAACATTCACCAGAAGTATGATCCTAAGGGTAAAACCTCAATTAAATCCACTTCAGAAAAGGGCCTACATTAACCACATTTAAACTCAGACAGGCAGGCAGAATGCTACAAGGCATAAAAACATGTACATCTGAAAGAAAAGAAGCCCCATCCAGGAGTTTCCTCTTTGTTTTTTTTTTTAATCTGGTGCTTTCTTTACTCATAACCTCAGCGTGCAAGATGAACAGTGTCATCTATGAATGTTGCTGTGAGGGTGGAGAAGAGGAGGGCTTCATCAGAGAAAATCTAAATGCAACGGTGTTGGTGATTTGGGGGGGGGGGGGAAGAGGACATGAGCAGGTTATGAACTGAGGAAAACAACTTGAAAACCCCAAGACTTGATCATCAAGACAGGGTAACTTCTGGTCCTGTTTTTACTGTCTCTAATGATCATCAAGACAGACTGACTACTGGTCCTGTTTTTGCTGTCTCTAATGATCATCAAGACAGACTGACTACTGGTCCTGTTTTTACCGTCTCTAATGTTCATCAAGACAGATTAACTACTGGTCCTGTTTCTGCTGTCTCTAATGATCATCAAGACAGAGTAACTGCTGGTCCTGTTTTTGCTGTCTCTAATGATCATCAAGACAGATTAACTACTGGTCCTGTTTTTGCTGTCTCTAATGATCATCAAGACAGAGTAACTGCTGGTCCTGTTTTTGCTGTCTCTAATGATCATCTTGGATTGCTACTAACTAATAATGGAGATACAATGAGGGAAATTAAAAGGAGGACATCTATCGCTCTTCAGAAAGTAAAACAAATAAAGAATCTGTGGAGAGGAGCAGACAGAACCACACAAATAAGATTTTTAAGGGCATGCATCTTTCCCATAGCAACATATGCCTGTAAGACCTGGATTCTTAACAAAACAGCTGAGAAACACATAAATGCCTTTGAATGTAAATGCTACAGAAGAGTTCTCCAAATATCGTGGACACAAAAAAGAACAAATATATCTATACTACAAGAGCTTAATACTGAAGAAGGCTGGCTAGTGAAGAGGATTAAAGAGAGAAAATTGAAATATTTTGGACACATTAAACGTCATGATAATTTAGAGAAGACCATATTGGAAGGATACATAATGGGAAAAAGAAAAAGAGGAAGACCAAGACGAAGATGGCTGCAAGACATCGTTGACGATCTGGAAATGGATGCAACAGCAGCAGGCCATCTTGCTCACAACCGAGAGGCCTACAGGAGTGCTGTTTGGGAGGCAAAGTTCCGCAAGGGACATGCAAATGAATGAATGAATGATCATCAAGACAGACTAACTACCAGTCTGTTTTTGCTGTCTCTAATGTTCATCAAGACAGAGTAACTACTGATTCTGTTTTTGCTGTCTCTAATGATCATCAGGACAGAGTAGCTACTGGTCCTGTTTTTGCTGTCTCTAATGATCATCAAGACAGACTGACTACTGGTCCTGTTTTTGCTGTCTCTAATGATCATCGAGACAGAGTAACTGCTGGTCCTGTTTTTGCTGTCTCTAATGATCATCAGGACAGAGTAACTACCGGTCCTGTTTTTTCTGTCTCTAATGATCATCGAGACAAAGTAACTGCTGGTCCTGTTTTTGCTGTCTCTAATGATCATCAAGACAAAGTATCTACTGATTCTGTTTTTGCTGCCTCTAATGATCAGATTATCTTTTTAACAGTATTATACTTCACTTTTGCATAAATTGAATGCATGATGTCAGATCATCCATGATCTCTGGTTCATACCAATCAGGTGTTGGTTGTCACTGGTTTCAACAACCATCTATCCTTTGCTCTTTCTATAAGCTCTGTTTTGGACTGTGCTCTGAGCCACTCTTCTAGTCCATTAAATATTTTATTTCTTTGTCTTCCTCTGTCCTTTTTTCCCTCCAGTTTTCCTGTTGTCATTAAGTGTTCCAGTTTGCCTCTTCTTTTTTATGATGCACAATTTTTGTTACGTGATTCAAAAGACCGAGAGAAAACGCAGAAGGCCTAGACTTACTTGGAGAAGAGAAATTATGACAGTGCTCAGAAACAAGGGGTACACATGGAAGGAAGCAGAGAATAATTCCAAGAACAGGGATGACTGGAGAGCCTTTATCTGTGGCTTATGCTCTCAAGGGAGTGAAGGGCAATGATGATGATGATGAAGACTGATAGCCCTGTGATCTACTGCTCTATTGCTCCTGACTTTTTTGGGCAAGGTTATAAATACTGATCTTAGAAAATCATCTGGAATATATCTGCTGGAGTTAGTAAATAGAAAACAGATGAAAGGAACTGCTGATAATAATGAAAGAACTACTTTATGACCCTGTGTCAGACCTTAAACAATGAAATGGACAGTAAGTCTGCCATGCTAGTCCAGGTGACAGGGCATGAAAAGGCAATTCTACCTGTCTAAGCTGCATGACCCCTGCACACGGAACATCTGGTTTTGGTGTGACCTCAACTGGAGTGTAGTCTCCCTGATCATTGAGCTCATGAATCTCTGCCCAGAACTCAATCTTTCTCATAACTTCATTCCATCTGAAAAGTATTCACAAAGATGTGATCAATTGTTTAATAATATAACTGCTATCAAGTGTCTTATAGGTGTTTTGATCTGTGCAGTTTATGAATCACAGCAACATTTTACATCAATGTGATTTACTCTTCACAGAAAGTACTGTGATTAGTGATTTGTTCTGGGAAAGTTAATTATATCCATGTGATTGTCTCTACATAGTGGCCATAACATTCCTTGATGAGGTTGAAAAGCTCACTGAAAACAGAAAAAACTTGGCAAACTACCATGTGAGCCCTATGTGAAGTTTAACGGATGTAAGATTGTCTCTACATAGATGAAAGTTGAAATTAATTTATACTTTCTGGGAAATGTTTAGACCAGTTGTCTTGTCCCTCATTAGAACTTAATAAAAATAAGATGTTTTCTTACTTTTAATCTTTTAAACAAATTTGTTTATTTTTAATCATGAAGGTGTTTAAAATGATCTTTATGTTAATCATTAATAAAACATGTGCTAGTTCTTTGAAATATTAATGAACACAATGTTCTCTTTCCAGTAATATCCTTCAGGAAGAATTTAATGAAATGAAAACAACAAAGTTGGAGTTCTCTTCCAGTAACTTCCATGTTTCTACAACTTTCAGAAAGAATAAAGGATGGGAATCATCTACTTTCAGATTTCTATGAGATCATCATTATCATCATCATCATTATCATCATTTATGGGATATTTACTTTAAATAAACAAGTAAGTTACTTTATTTTCCATATTTTGACTCTAGACACCCATCTCAGCTCAAACATACCTGTCTCTAGACACCCATCTCAGCTCAAACATACCTGTCTCTAAATATCCATCTATGCTCAGACACACCTGTCTCTAGACACCCATCTCAGCTCAGACATACCTGTCTCTAGACACCCATCTCAGCTCAGACATACCTGTCTCTAGACACCCATCTCAGTTCAGACATACCTGTCTCTAGACACCCATCTCAGCTCAAACATACCTGTCTCTAGACACCCATCTCAGCTCAGACATACTTGTCTCTAGACACTCCATCTCAGTTCAGACATACCTGTCTCTAGACACCCACCTCAGCTCAGACATACCTGTCTCTAGACACTCCATCTCAGTTCAGACATACCTGTCTCTAGGCACCCATCTCAGCTCAGACATACCTGTCTCTAGACACCCCATTTCAGCTCAGACATACCTGTCAGCCACAGATCTTGACTTGGCTTGTGCTTCACTCATCAGCAAGTCTTTCCCAAATGCTTGGCTCCTGTGACCCCATACCTCAATGGAGAGAGCACCATCTGCACAATACTCAATGAACTCCTCAGTAATGGGAACTCTGAAATGCTGACAAACCAGAAACAACTTCACAGATTACTAATTGGTACTAGAAAATTTGAACTCACTTTGGATACAGATTTCGACAAGTGGGGAAACATCTATCTTGAAGCTACTAAGATAACTTCACTATAGTGTGGGCACTGTTATCTCGGATAGTAAACCATGGCTGGCCATGCCACAATCCCACTTCTTATCCGACGCTTCTAATAACAGACTCAGCTTAATGTATGGTGTGGGGGCTCACCATAGTGATGGAGCCTATAGAGAAGATCAATGTTTTTGTTTTTTGGGGGTCCATTTCAAGTCTTCAAACAAGCCACTCCTAACCACAGCATGATGTCTGTTCTTCAACATTTCAGTGTCAAATGCTAAGAACATGCTGCTTATATTTCCATGGAGATGGAACAATAATAGCATCTCATCACTTCCTATATTTCAAATAAATTGAACGATTCTCCATTTCCTTCTGTGTCAGCCTTTTTAATTCTGATATTTTAATGTTATTAATTCAAACATCTTGAAGCTGTTATTTCATACACCTTCAGGTTGATAATTCAAACATCTTAATGCTGATAATTCAAGCATCTTGAAGCTGGTAATTCAAACATCTTGAAGCTGTTAATTCAAACATCTTAATGCTGATAATTCAAGCATCTTGAAGCTGCTAATTCAAACATCTTAATGCTGCTAATTCAAACATCTTGAAGCTAGTAACTCAAACATCTTGCAGTTGGTAACTTAAACATATTGAAGCTGGTAACTCAAACATCTTAATGCTGCTAATTCAAACATCCTGAAGCTGCTAATTCAAACATCTTGAAGCTGCTAACTCAAACATCTTGAAGCTGCTAATTTGAACATCTTGAAGCTAGTAACTCAAACATCTTGAAGCTGTTAATTCAAACATCCTGAAGCTGCTAATTCAAACATCTTGAAGCTGCTAACTCAAACATCTTGAAGCTGCTAATTCGAACATCTTGAAGCTAGTAACTCAAAAATCTTGAAGCTGTTAATTCAAACATCCTGAGACTCTGACATCCTACTCACCTTCTCATGATTGAAGACAAAGGTAACAGTGTGATCTTCCTTCCATGACAAGGAATCTGGGTTAATCTCTGGGGGGACAATGCACTGCTCTGACTCTCCCCAGAATGAGTACTGGCAAAATACAAAGTTTGACAGGGCCAGAGGAAGCCCACGAGCTTCTTTGATGCACACCTAAAAAAAAAAAAAAGCCAGAAAATATAAGCTTTCAGAATTTTTACATCTTACATCTTAAATCCCTCCCGTGCCATTAAATGTCACACAGGGCTTGCATGGTAGTTTGCCAAGATTTCCTGTTTTCAGCGAGCTTTTCAGCCTCATCAAGGGATGTTATTCCCGATAAGCTGGCCTCTCTTAACAATGCCCTCTTTAAAGAATTACATGTAATTTTTATATGTAGAGAGTTTATTTGCAATGTTTTTGTTTTTTGGGGGTCCATTTCAAGTCTTCAAACAAGCCACTCCTAACCACAGCATGATGTCTGTTCTTCAACATTTCAGTGTCAAATGCTAAGAACATGCTGCTTATATTTCCATGGAGATGGAACAATAATAGCATCTCATCACTTCCTATAATTCAAATAAATTGAACGATTCTCCATTTCCTTCTGTGTCAGCCTTTTTAATTCTGATATTTTAATGTTATTAATTCAAACATCTTGAGGCTGTTATTTCATACACCTTCAGGTTGCTAATTCAAACATTTTGAAGCTGGTAATTCAAACATCTTGAAGCTGTTAATTCAAACATCTTAATGCTGATAATTCAAGCATCTTGAAGCTGCTAATTCAAACATCTTAATGCTGCTAATTCAAACATCTTGAAGCTAGTAACTCAAACATCTTGCAGTTGGTAACTTAAACATATTGAAGCTGGTAACTCAAACATCTTAATGCTGCTAATTCAAACATCCTGAAGCTGCTAATTCAAACATCTTGAAGCTGCTAATTCAAACATCTTGAAGCTGCTAATTTGAACATCTTGAAGCTATTAATTCAAACATCTTGAAGCTGTTAATTCAAACATCCTGAAGCTGCTAATTCAAACATCTTGAAGCTGCTAATTCAAACATCTTGAAGCTGCTAATTCGAACATCTTGAAGCTAGTAACTCAAAATCTTGAAGCTGTTAATTCAAACATCCTGAGACTCTGACATCCTACTCACCTTCTCATGATTGAAGACAAAGGTAACAGTGTGATCTTCCTTCCATGACAAGGAATCTGGGTTAATCTCTGGGGGGACAATGCACTGCTCTGACTCTCCCCAGAATGAGTACTGGCAAAATACAAAGTTTGACAGGGCCAGAGGAAGCCCACGAGCTTCTTTGATGCACACCTAAAAAAAAAAAAAAGCCAGAAAATATAAGCTTTCAGAATTTTTACATCTTACATCTTAAATCCCTCCCGTGCCATTAAATGTCACACAGGGCTTGCATGGTAGTTTGCCAAGATTTCCTGTTTTCAGCGAGCTTTTCAGCCTCATCAAGGGATGTTATTCCCGATAAGCTGGCCTCTCTTAACAATGCCCTCTTTAAAGAATTACATGTAATTTTTATATGTAGAGAGTTTATTTGCTTTGTTTTTTTTTTTTGGGGGGGGGGGTTTCATTTAAAGATGACATTTCATAAATAAAAGTGATGTCTCATTTTTTTGTGTAATTATTTTCTGGGCAGATAATACATTATACCCCACTTTTCACCGACAAAAAGGCAGCAGAAATATCTAGCAGGATAAGAACAGACATCCTTTTAAACAGAACAGAAATGGAGATGTTTTGTTGTAGAAAAAAATAGGCTGTTTTATGAGACAAAAATGAACAGCAAATGTAATTCTGTCCAATGGGATATGAATAGGTTTCATTTTCATTTGAACAAGATGCACAGAATCTAAACAGATACAAATAAAGATTGACTGCAGCCAGTTTTCATAAAACTGAAGCTATACAATGATAAATCTAGTGAAGAGTATTACAAAATAAATCCTTCCTTGTATTTTGAACAATACATTTATATGGCTACAATCCTAAGCATATGAAGAACTAGAGGAATATGGAAGGTTGATTACTCTTAAAGATAAATCTAACAGCCCAAAGACAGCACTTCATGATAAATTCTGGCTCATATTTTAAGTCTCACGAAAGGTAGACAAGGTTGAGCATTATCTTAACTCAAGATGTCTGAGAAAATGTCAATAAATTTTTTTTCTCAAGACTCAATAAGAATATAGTTATCACTCCAATGTAGTATACAGTATGTAGTAATCTGGTTTAACTCTTTCACTGCAGAATTATTATCACTCCAAATGTAGCATGCAGTATGTAGTAATCTGGCTTAACTCTTTCACTGCAGAATTATTATCATTCCAAATGTAGTATGTAGTAATTTGGTTTAATTCTTTCACTTTAGAATTATTATCACTCCAAATGTAGTATGTAATAATCTGGTTAAACGCTTTCACTGCAGAATTAATTTCCATGCTCTGCCAAAATAAATTTTGATGAGAGATGTTGGTAGGATACTTGAAGGAAGTTACTCTGTTGTTTAAAATTATGGGTTTTATTACAAATGTGGTATTTTTCAGAAGAAATAGCAGCAGAAATGTGGTTTATTAGAAGAATGTTGCGAATCCCCTGGACAGCAAAAATAACTAATGAAGAATGTATGAGAAGAGCTGGAGAGACAAAAAACCTTGTCAGAAAGATAAGAGAGAGACAATGTACTTTCATAGGACATGCAATGAGAAGAGGGGGCATTGAAAATATTATAACAACAGGAAAAATAGAAGGAAGAAGATCAAGAGGAAGACCAAGAGAAATGATACTGGACAATCTGACGGGATGGTGTGAGAGGAGATCACCAACTGAACTGATGGCCTGCATGAAGGATCGTGTACTCTGGAGAAGCATAATAGCCAACACCAGTCGGCACGGCACCTGATGATGATGATGATGATGGTATTTTTCAATTTATTTTTCAATTTATTTGGACTTTGGCTAAACATCACTCTGAGCTTTGAGTCACAAAAGTGTGAAAGGTTTATCAAACCTGCCAGTGTTGCTTTGAAATGAGAGAGTTAAAGCATTAATTAAATTTGTTTAAAAAGTACTTGGTATATGAATAACTAGAACTGACAGCTGATGTGTACTCTGTGGGTATATAAGAGAAATGACTGATATGATGCAGTATTAAACAGACTGGAGCGATGCACTAGCTATGTTTTAATCATGGCACTCATACATAAGGTCGTATGTAGTACACTGATTATGTACGAACTGACCAACTCATCTGGGGTTCTAAACCTCATGTTGTGACAAACTTGACTAACTATACAAGTGTCTCAGACATACTTCCTTGGAATTTTGGATCTCAAAAGCATTTCCACAACTCTGCTTATACATTATTTCAGAGACCATCACATTCATTCATTCATTCATTCATTTGCATATCCCTTGTGGAACTTTGTCTCCCTAATAGCTCTACTGTAGTCCTCTCGGTTGTGAGCAAGATGGCCTGCTGCTAATTCATCCATTTGCAGATCATCAACGATGTCTTGCACTCATCTTCACCTTGGTCTTCCTCTCTTTCTTTTTCCCATTATGTACCCTTCCAAGACAGTCTTCTCTAGATTATCATAACGTTTAATGTATCCAAAATATTTAAGTTTTCTCTCTTTAATCCTCTTTACTATCCAGCCTTCTTCAATATTAAGTTCTTGTAGTATGGATATATTTGTTCTTTTTTGTGTCCATGATATCTGAAGAACTCTTCTGTAGCATTTACATTCAAAGGCTGTTATGTGTTTCTCAGCTGTTTTGTTAAGTGTCCAGGTCTCATAGGCATATGTTGCGATGGGAAAGACGCATTCCCTTAAAAATCTTATTTTTGTAGTTCTGTCTATTCCTCTCCACAGATCCTTTAGTTGTTTTACTTTCTGAAGAGCAATAGATGTCCTCCTTTTAATTTCCCTCATTGTATCTCCATTATTAGTTAGTAGAGATCCAAGATATTCAATACTCTCCTCTTCTTCCAATTTTTCCTCATTGATACATATTTCAGCTGCATTGCTTGTTTTGTTAGTTGTTATCAATTTAGTTTTCTTCGCATTAAAATAAAGGTTTTGCTCTTCACTGTTCTTACGGACTGACATAATTAATTTTTCCATTCCTTTTTGTGTTGTGGACAGTAATACTGTGTCATCAGCATATCTAATCTCTGGTATTTCATAACCTCCAATTGTTATGGCATCATAATATTTTTTGTCTACATCTTCTCTAACATTCCTCATTATATTTACAGCATACAAGTTAAATAAGTAGGGTGACAATATGCACCCCTGACGGACCCCTTGTTTTATGTCAAACCAAGTTAGTTGTTGTTTCACCATTTATTCTTTCTGCTGCTTGTTGGTCTAGATACAGCAGTGATGTTAATTGTATCAAATGTGTTGGAAATCCTACTTTTTCCATTATTTCCCAAAGTTTCTGGTGTTGTACACAATCAAATGCCTTTAAGTAGTCTATAAAAGATAAATATAGATTCACACTGAACTCTCTGCATTTTTCTATTATTAATCTTATATTGAATATATGATCTCTTTTGATCCTCTTCCTTGCCTGAAACCAGTTTGGACTATACTGACTTCTTCTTCTATATTCCTACAAAGTCTATCCATTATGATTTTTAACAGAATTTTACTGACATGACTAATCAAGGCAACAGTTTTGTAGTTTGTGTATAATTTCAGGTTACCCTTTTTTGACAGTGGTATGAATACAGCTCTTTTCCATTCTTTTGGCCAAATACCTGAATGCCATATCTTTTTACATAGTGCATGATAGATTGTTGCACATTCCTTTCTTCCTGCTTTATTAAGTTCAGCTATTATCTCATCACATCCTGGTGATTTACCATTTTTCAGATTATTTACTACCCATAAAACTTCTTCTGTTGTCGGTTCGGGTTCTTTCTCTTCTAATAATAGTTCACACTGTTGATTTCTGCTTTCACAGTCAGCTGTTTCATTCATTCCTCTGCAATATTCCTTCCATCTTTCTAGAATTTCCTCTGTCTCTGTCAAGGTATTCCCCATCTCATCACAAATTACATTTAGCTTAGGTGTGACATTTCTCATCAATGTCTTCACTTCTTTAAACATTTCACTATCTCTTCCACACTTCTGATATCCTTCTATTCTTTCACAACAATCTTGTATGTATTGTTTTTTTTTTGTCTTTTCTTATGTTACTTTGTACTTCTTTTGTTAAAGATTTATATTCCTCTTTGTTGCTGTTTGTCACTTTCCATTGCGTCTTCATTTCTCTACGTTGTTTTATCAGTTCTAGTGTGCCTGCTGTAATCCATCCATTCTTTTGTGCTTTATTTACTGGAACTATGTCTTTTGCTGTTGTTATTAAGACATCTCTGGCCTGCGTAGCCAATTCATCTGTACAGCCACCAGGATTTCAAAACTGTTCTTCACTTCTATACCGTATTGTTCTGGTATTTTTTTAGATCAAAGCAGAGTGGTCTTGATCCCGTAACTGTCTTTTTTATTTTTATCTTCATGTCTGCTATTAATAACTCATGGTCCATGTCACAATCGGCACCTGGTAAAGTTTTTGCTGACGTTATACCTGGACTCCACCTTCTTTGCACTAAAATGTAATCTATTTGAATGTTGGTTTTCCTATCACAGACCATTCTTATTTGTTATATATCATACAAGGAAGTGTAGCCTCCCTCACCCCTCCACTCTTATTTGTTATATATCATACATAGAAGTGTAGCCATCCCCAAACCCTCCATTCTTATTTGTTATATATCATACATGGAAGTGTTGCTTTCTTTTTCTTTCCTTTCTTGGTTTTATAAAAAAAAGGAGTGAAGACACTGCTAGTGTTAGTGTTGGTGTATCATAACTGACATGCTAGTGTTAGTGTTGGTGTATCATAACTGACATGCTAGTGTTAGTGTTGGTGTATCATAACTGACATGCTAGTGTTAGTGTTGGTGTATCATAACTGACATGCTAGTGTTAGTGTTGGTGTATCATAACTGACATGCTAGTGTTAGTGTTGGTGTATCATAACTGACATGCTAGTGTTAGGGTTGGTGTATCATAACTGACATGCTAGTGTTAGGGATGGTGTATCATGGTTGACATTCTAGTGTTAGGGTTGGTGTATCACAGCTGACATTCTAGTGTTAGGGTTGGTGTATCACAGCTGACATTCTAGTGTTAGGGTTGGTGTATCACAGCTGACATTCTAGTGTTAGGGTTGGTGTATCATGTCTGACATGCTAGTGTTAGGGTTGGTGTATCACAGGTGATAAAGACCCTATCCCATCTCTCTGCTGGTACTTGCAGTAATATGCCTAGCCTGGTTACCAGGACAGGGTTTGCCATAGTCCCCATGGTGGTGGAGTCTGCTACAGAAGCACTAATTCATCCCCCCTCCCCTTTTTTAGCTTCATTCAGGGGCTGAAAAGAATATCCATCATAACCCGCTCCCAATCCAACACAACGTTGTGCCTCAACAGCCTCACAGCATCAGCAGCTGCAAAGAACAAGAGCTTGCAGTTTCAGAGAGACAGAAGAAGTATGAATAAGGTGAAAGCTGAACCATGACAACCGTGTACTCCACTGATAGTTGAACCATGACAACCGTGTACTCCACTGATAGTTGAACCATGACAACCGTGTACTCCACTGATAGTTGAACCATGACAACCGTGTACTCCACTGATCAATAAGGCTGCTCCTTTCTGGTTTTAAATTATGTCTATGAACCATCAAAACATTTTTTAAAATAAGATTTAAAAAAATTCTCCTGGATTAGCCATAAATGCTAAGAATAAATGCACTTTTAATTTGAAGTTTCAGGTCTTCTATCATTTGTCCCATCAAACCCCCCCCCCCCCCCCCCAACCCAATGTCACAAAATATTAAACATTTCCTGAAAGTGGAATTACATTTATGGTTGCATGAAAATGAACTCTGTTGCATGAAAATGAACTCTGTTGCATGAAAATGAACTCTGCTGCATGAAAATGAACCCTGTTGCATGAAAATGAACTCTGTTGCACTTAACACAAGGGTAGGTAAAGATAATCCTGTCATGACTTAGAGACACATAGTGATATGGTGTTAGTGCCCATATTTCTCCTTGACCTGTCAGCACACTAGAGGGTGATATGGTCAGTATCACGCCTGGCTGCCTTTCCTTCCCCAACTCCAGAAGGAAGTCGGGTACCCATTTCTACAGCTGGGTGACTGGGGTGCCTATGACTGGATTTGAACCCGCAACCTTTACCATGAGAGACCAGTGCACTAACCACTTCACCACCCAGTCACCCACTTAACACAATCCATTAACAAAAAAAAAAGAACAACAACAAACTTTGTGACAGCTTACTCGGATGAGCAGAGGAGCTCCCATTGGAACTGTGTTATCATCATCATTTGCTGCCATGTCCACATAGTGGTCAAGCACTGCCCCTCCCACTTTGGAGATTTCTATATGCAGCTTACCAGCAACCTGGAAATTGTCAGTTAAATTAAGAGTTACATTCTTTGAAGTCACATTCCTTTGAAGTCACATTCCTTTGAAGTCATATTCTTTTGAACCTCATATTCCTAGGAGACATCACGTGAGAAAGAGAGTTCTACATACCCTTAGGGTACCATGAGTTCAATTCTTTTGAGGGGTCTGTCCATTACTGAACCCCTTGACAGCCAAAATGTCTTACTGTCCAGCCTGGAGGCCTGTTTCCTTCTCTGTGTGGTTTTGAGTGACTGATATCTTGACCTATTTCTCCTTAACTGCTCCCTCTCTTGTTTCGCTGGAACTGTACCCTTCATTGTAGTTAGTGTATAAGTCATATAACTATACATGAAGCCACTGCAGTAAAGCTGTGTTACCAAAATGTATAGCGAAGAAAAAAGTAGGAACAGCTTTATTACTTAATGAGTACACAGTTGTGACGTTTTGGCGCGAGCCTTAATCATACAAAAAACACACAGGATGAAGAAATTGAGAGAAGAGATAAAGTATAAATTCACACTCTCTATATCTTCGTAGTGTGTGTTTTTGTATGATTAAGGCTCACGCCGAAACGTCACGACTTTGTAATCATCAAGTAATAAAGCTGTTCCTACTTTTTTTTTAGTTTATACATTTATATCCTTCATTACTGTCCTCTCTAGGCCATCATGCTATGTCACGTGATCAAAGAAGAGTAACTTTCTTTTCCTGGTGGAGATCCCAGCTCGTCCAACAGGCTTTTGCTGCTTCTCGTACTTCTCTGAAGATTTTTGTAACATCTCGTCTGAAAAGGTGAATTCTTCTTTTTTTTATCAGATGCCAGGGTCAATGCCCATGATTCAACCTTGTATGTCACTACTGGAAAGATGCAAGATCTGAACATGCTGGTGGTTTGCTACCTATGCTCTGCAATGATCACGAATCTGAAGGATCAAAAACATGGCTTTTCTTATTGTGTTCTAGTAGGACTGACCACATGATAACTCTGCAATGAATGTCCAAAAAAAATCTGTCAAAATTAATTTGCTACTGAAGACATTATATAAACATAAGGCCTTTGTCTCTTCTGAGCAAAAGACATCACTCGCCTCTTATGTCATCTCATCTAAGTGTTCTCTGAAATAGTTTCTCAAGTGAGAAACTTATTTCCTATCTCTTAGCTTTCTCTTATTTCATCTTGTCTCACCACTGTACTCTGATTACTTCCTCAAGTCTTACAATATCTATCTCTATTTCTCTTATCCTCTGAAATGACACATAATGGTAAGCCTGTCATATATATCACAAATTCTTTCAAAATTTTTTTTTAAACAAAAATAAACTTACAGTTTCTGCACCTTCAACTTGAGGAACCACCTCCCATATAACTACCACATATATGTTTTTAGCCTGTAATCTACATTGGCAAGAATTCTTTCTTCTTACATCTTATATCCTTCCTGTGCCGTTAAACATCACATAGGGCTTGGATGATAGTTTGCCAAGATTTCCTGTTTTAGGTGAGCTTTTCAACCTCATAACAAGATATTATTCCCACTAAACCAGCCTCTCTTAACAATATCCTCTTTAGAGTTTCAAGTGGTCGACCTCTTTTTCTTCGGCCTTTTGTGTTCCACTTGATAGCTTGCTTTGGGATTCTCTGGTTGTTTCTTCTCATCACATGACCAACATATGTCCATATTTTTTCTGATCACCGAAGGGAGACAGGTTTGCTCATCTGTCGTACCAAAGAATTTGTTGGAAAACACTAAATATTAAGTTCTAAATAAAGAAGCTTTGAAAACTGCCACTGAGTCCTTATTTCATGCTGCTTACCTCTCCTTGTTGGCTGATAATTGGGACATGATAATCCAGGTTGACATCATGAAAAAGACACTCCAAGAAAATGTTGGCCACACCTATGAGATTATGGTTTTCCTGGGATTCATAAAAAGGATCTCCTACCACTGGTGGACCCTCATCCTGACAGACACGAAACAAAAGTGAAAAAAAAAACTGAATTTACTGGAGGTATGTTAAAGTGAATTTAACAAGAAACTAAAAAAAGAACACATAAAACTTGTAAAAGTTCATACATGTGAAAACTGCTCATTGTCAAAAATGTGAAATTTAAAAAAAAACATATTTCCCATTACCAACTTTTTATTCTAAACTCTCTTAAAAACATAACGTGTGCATTATATATTGCACCAACCAGAATCACACATAAAAGTGGAAGGATGCTCCGAGTTGCTTGTTTCCTTTTAAAGATAAATAAGTCAAATGACAAAAAAGATAAGATCAGAATTAAATTGCATAAAATGAATACAATTTTGAATAACAAACGTTGAATTTAAAGTTCATTTTCATTTAAAAAATTAAACATAACGAAAACAATACGCCGAACAAGTATGCATGAAAGGGGAAATAACCCCCCAGGAGTAACAGAAACATGTGAAGTCATCGATGAAAGACCCATACCATCATAGATCCTCCACTGATCTTGCGATCCTCATACATCTCTCGCATGTCAATGATTTTATTTTCAAGTTTCTCCAGAGACCAGATTTGGCTGCTGCGGTTTTTTCTTTTGACCAAGATGGCCGGCTCACTCACAAAAGCACCTCTCTGAAACAGGTAAAGTTCAGTCTTTGAACTAATGAAAATGTTCAGAAGAGTTTTTCCCTTTCCCTTGAAAATGTTCTAAAGAGTTTTTCCTTTCATTTAAACTAATGAAAATGTTCTAAAGAGTTTTACCTTTCATTGTACAAATAAAATAACAAAGTAATAACAGTAAACAACTGTCTGCTGTAAGATAAAAAAAACAAAAGTTGCCCTAGGAGAAAAGGACAAATGAACTATAAATATGGACATTCTATTTTTAATCATATTTACCACAAAAAAATAGGAAAATAAAGAAAATAAATACAGAATGTTCATGAAAATAACTATTGCAGAAAATCAGAAGTGATTAGGCCAAGAGAGTTTAGTTTGGTGACATGGAGAACTCTGCCCTCAAGTTTGTGCATTAAGTTCTTGCTTACATCTGACTTCCTTCCTGTCCTGTTAAACATCACATACGGCTCACATGGTAGTTGGCCAAGATTTCCTGTGTTTGGCGAGCTTTTCAGCCTCATCAAGGGATGTTATCCCCGCTAAACTGGCATCAAGCACATGTATATTTATAAGTGGAAAGGATGGTCTCCTTCCAATCACACCACAACAGCCAGTTCAAACAAAGGTTTCCCTCTACTTCACTGAAGTCAAATAAGCTCAGTATCCAAAAAATGGAACCTTTTATTACAGAGAACTAATCCAGCTCAGACCAAGAAAAGACTGTAGTTCAGTGAGAAAATACATCACATCATGCACATTTACTTGAGTACTTCAAATCTATCAGAATAGAACTGCCATCTTGCCCTTCCAATGATACTTTTTCCTGCTTTCCTTTCTAATTTCTACCTGGCCACAATCTGTACGGCACCGAATCTAGGGATCTAAAATCCTTAAAGTAAATATCTCTGAGAAAAGTATGCTAGGAATTACAAGCTAGAGATATCAATAAATCAAACTATGTTAGGAATTGCAACCTAGAGATTATCAATATATCAAAGTATGCTAGAAATTACAACCCAGAGATATCAATACATCAAACTGCTAGGAATTACAACCTAGAGACATCAATAAATCAAACTATGTTAGGAATTACAACCTTGGGACATCCATAAATCAAGCTATGGGTAGGATTACAATCTAGGGACATCAATAAATCAAGCTATGGGTAGGAATTACAACCTTGGGACATCAATACATCACACTATAGGTAGGAATTACAACCTTGGGACATCAATAAATCAAGCTATGGGTAGGAATTACAACCTTGGGACATCAATACATCACACTATAGGTAAGAATTACAACCTTGGGACATCAATACATCACGCTATAGGTAGGAATTACAACCTTGGGACATCAATACATCACGCTATAGGTAGGAATTACAACCTTGGGACATCAATACATCACGCTATAGGTAGGAATTACAACCTAGAGACATCAATAAATCAAACTATGTTAGAAATTACAACCTTGGGACATCAATAAATCACGCTATAGGTAGGAACTACAACCTAGAGACATCAATAAATCACGCTATAGGTAGGAATTACAACCTAGAAACATCAATACACCAAACTCAAAAGATCAGGCTGGTATCCAAATCAGAGACACAGGAAACTACGTACTATACACAGCAAAACAACTACACAGCTTCTATATCATCAGTGGAAGAACCCCCCCCCCCCCAGACAACTGTTTTAGCCCTTTACTGACACTTGGTGGGGGGGGGGACGCTTCTAGGTCATGACTCCCATAGGTCTGTAAGTTGTTATCTTAAGAGCGACACTGAGCCTGGGTATGTGGATATGCTACTCTCTGAAAACATTTATTTTGCAGCTGCTGTTTCTAGCTGTGTCCTCACTTTTCTGACTTCTTAAACCCCCAATATGGGGGAGGGGGGGACGACAAGAAGACCTTGCGCTGGTACCTGGGTTCACAGAGGCTACATCTCCTTGTCTAGATGGATAAGAATTCTTTTGTTTTTTTTTTCATTACACAGAAAAGTAAGTATAAGGTGATGGAGAGTCTCGGGAATGAAGACGCTGTCTGATGAGGTAATCAGCGACCCATAGCTGATATGCTTGCGCCAGGGGTAGAGAACAATAGCTGATCAAGACCCTGTCCCACCTCTCCGTTGGTATCCAACATACCTAGCCTGGCTGACGAGTCAGGGATCGCCATAGTCCTCATGGTGGTGGAGTCTGCTAAAGAAGTATTGCACACGACCCTGCTTTTAGCTGCACTCCGGGACTGAAAAAAAATAGCTGCCATAACCCGCTCTCACGCCGATACGGTGCTGTGCATCAACACCTTCACAGCATCGGCTGCAAAGAGCACCAGCTCGCAGTTACAGGGAGATAGCACAAGACAGGACAGAGTCTCACACACACAGTCCTGGACGAGAAACTCACCCTCCTGTTTGGGCTGAGATTGGAAGCTGGGATCTGAAGAGTAACATGAAACTCCGTCTGCTTTCCCATCTCCTGGGCCAGAGTGTTGGCTTCTCTGACCAACGCATTGGCCTTCACAACCTCCTCTCTCAGCTTTACCAGGCTCTGCTTGAACATCATTTCTCTGAGAAAGTACCATTAATGTACTAATATCTCTGATCAATATTATTAACGTTAAACTAAAAAAACATCAAGGGACATCGCCACTACATGTCGAATAAAAAGTTCTTAAACCTACAGAGATAAGAATAGGGAGTACTATTTAAGTCAAGAACTGGAATATTCCAGCTGATGAGCCATTTGTATAATACCATCTTACATCCTTCCCGTGCCGTCAAACGTCACACAGGGCTCGCATGTTAGTTCACCAAGTTTTCCTGTTTACGGCGAGCTTTTCAACCGCATCAAGGGATGTTATGCCTACTAATTTGACCTCTCTTAACAATGTCCTCTTTAGAGTTTCACGCGGTCGGCCTCTTTTTCTTCTGTCTGGTGTGTTCCACTTGATAGCTTGTTTTGGGATCCTCTGACCGTTTCTTCTCATCACGTGACCGACAAATGCCCATCTCCTTTTTCTGATCCCCCATTAAGACAGGTTGTTTGTATAATACCAGACTGAGTGAAAATTGAAGCTTAATTTTTATTTCAATAACATCATCATCATCATCATCATAGCACCAGGAACATTTACATCTATCTCATAAAACATCTGTAGAAAGAGCTCAGGATCAGACAAAAACTGGAATCTTCAGACTGATGCAACGGAATAAAATAGCATTTCAAGGGAGAGAAAGTAACATGATCACGCTATCCAGATAATGGCTAGTAAAACAGTGTGATTATGCTCTCCAAGTGATGGCTAGTAAAACAGTGTGATTATGCTCTCCATGTTATGGCTAGTAAAACATTGTGATTATGGTCTCCATGTTATGGCTAGTAAAACATTGTGATTATGCTCTCCATGTGATGGCTAGTAAAACAGGGTGATTATGCTCTCCATGTGATCTCTAGTAAAACACTGTGAGTATGCTCTCCACGTGATGGCTAGTAAAACAGTGTGATTATGCTCTCCATGTGATAGCTAGTAAAACAGTGTGATTATGCTCTCCATGTGATGGCTAGTAAAACAGTGTGATTATGCTCTCCATGTGATAGCTAGTAAAACAGTGTGATTATGCTCTCCATGTGATGGCTAGTAAAACAGTGTGATTATGCTCTCCATGTGATGGCTAGTAAAACATTGTGATTATGCTCCCCATGTGATGGCTAGTAAAACAGTGTGATTATGCTCCCTATGTGATGGCTAGTAAAACAGTGTGATTATGGTCTCCATGTGATGTCTAGTAAAACAGTGTGATTATGGTCTCCATGTTATGGCTAGTAAAACATTGTGATTATGGTCTGCATGTTATGGCTAGTAAAACATTGTGATTATGCTCTCCATGTGATGGCTAGTAAAACAGGGTGATTATGCTCTCCATGTGATCTCTAGTAAAACAGTGTGATTATGGTCTCCATGTTATGTCTAGTAAAACATTGTGATTATGCTCTCCGTGTGATGGCTAGTAAAACATTGTGATTATGGTCTCCATGTTATGTCTAGTAAAACATTGTGATTATGCTCTCCATGTGATGGCTAGTAAAACAGGGTGATTATGCTCTCCATGTGATGGCTAGTAAAACATTGTGATTATGCTCTCCATGTGATGGCTAGTAAAACATTGTGATTATGCTCTCCATGTTATGTCTAGTAAAACAGTGTGATTATGCTGTCCATGTGATGGCTAGTAAAACATTGTGATTATGCTCTCCATGTTATGGCTAGTAAAACAGTGTGATTATGCTCTCCATGTGATGGCTAGTAAAATATTGTGATTATGCTCTCCATGTTATGGCTAGTAAAACAGTGTGATAATGCTCTCCATGTTATGGCTAGTAAAACATTGTGATTATGCTCTCCATGTTATGTCTAGTAAAACAGGGTGATTATGCTCTCCATGTGATGGCTAGTAAAACATTGTGATTATGGTCTCTATGTGATGTCTAGTAAAACATTGTGATTATGGTCTCCAGGTTATGGCTAGTAAAACAGTGTGATTATGCTCTCCAGGTTATGGCTAGTAAAACAGTGTGATTATGCTCTCCATGGGATAGCTAGTAAAACAGTGTGATTATACTCTCCATGAGATGGTTAGTAAAACAGTGTGATCATGCTCTCCATGTGATGGCTAGTAAAACAGTGTGATTATGCTCTCCATGTGATGGCTAGTAAAACAGTGTGATTATGCTCTCCACGTGATGGCTAGTAAAACAGGGTGATTATGCTCTCCATGTGATGGCTAGTAAAACAGTGTGATTATGCTCTCCAGGTTATGGCTAGTAAAACAGTGTGATTATGGTCTCCATGTGATGGTTAGTAAAACAGTGTGATTATGCTCTCCAGGTTATGGCTAGTAAAACAGTGTGATTATGGTCTCCATGTGATGGCTAGTAAAACAGTGTGATTATGCTCTCAAGGTTATGGCTAGTAAAACAGTGTGATTATGCTCTCCAGGTTATGGCTAGTAAAACAGTGTGATTAGGCTCTCCATGTGATGGCTAGTAAAACAGTGTGATTATGCTGTCCATGTGATGGCTAGTAAAACATTGTGATTATGGTCTCTATGTTATGGCTAGTAAAACATTGTGATTATGGTCTCTATGTTATGGCTAGTAAAACATTGTGATTATGGTCTCTATGTTATGGCTAGTAAAACTGTGATTATGCTCTCCATGTGATGGCTAGTAAAACAGTGTGATTATGCTCTCCAAGTTATGGCCCAGCGCTGACGCTTCTACAGGCAATCCAGTGGTCTGCTAGAACCAAAACCTTCATTACCCGAATTTTGCAAACATGCTCAACGTGGGGCAGTGTGGGGGAGGGGAGGGGAGGGGAAGGGGAAACGGTTCCAGCCGGTGCATCGATGAGTGATTTACCTGTATTAAGGATGGGACTATAGCTCTTCGGGAAGGGGGGAGGTGGCTAGTGATCGAAAACAAATGTATAGTGAATGAAAACATATATATATATATATATATGTTTATGTGTGTGTGTGTGTGGTAGAGGAAGGGTTAACAGATTACAGAATTTCTCCCGGAAGTTCTGACTGGCAAGATCCTTCTCACTCCACAGTCTGATGAAGAAGTCATCTGCCAACATTTTATAACAAACAAATCATCCAGTAAACTACCAAGAGGCGAAAGGCATAATCCGTAACCAGTGCAGATCTGACTGGATAAAGAACCTGAAATGCAGCAATGAACCAGATCCAATACCCCAACAACAAAGACATCAGCAAACCATTCTCTTTCGCCTACGGACAGGCCACTGCAGACTACTAAGCCACCTACATCGACTCAAACTGTCTCACACAGACGAGTGTCCATGTGGCAGTGGAGTCCAGACTCCAGAATATATCCTACAAGAGTTCCCACACTATGCAGACCTGAGGCGTGAGACATGGCCAGAGGACACAAGCTTTGGGGGGGGGGGGGCTCCTATCAGGATCTGGAGAGGACTATGGGCTTTGCCATGTTGACAGGGATCAGGATCTGAAGTGACCAACAACCTCGAACGCAGAAGAAGAAGAAGCAGTTTCTCTTGCAACATAAAGTGGAGGGGAATGAGGAGATCAGCTTTCTCCGTTAAATTCCCTCTAAGCACCTCTCCTCCCCACCACCAACATCACAACCACCCCCTCCCCCATAAAATATAAGGGCCATCTTCACGATCAAGCCCGTCTCATCCTACTGATGCAGATAATTTATTATTTATGATTTACTATTTATTCCCCCTTCCACACATACACACTCTCTGGCCCGTGAAATTACCTGTCACTTTAGGAACAACAATGGAGGGGGGGGGGAAGGAGGAATTATCTTTCTACTTTATCGAGTGGAAGGCAGAAGGGAACAGGATCTGGTCAGGCAATATTTGAACTAGCGCCATGTTTTCTTTTTTTTCCCCCTTCCTCATGTTACTGACCTTCTGTTGCATTAAGGGGACCCAACTCTTGTTCCAGGTCTAGAATTTCAAGGCATGAACACAGGACGGAGAAACGTAATTACTAAAATGTGAATAGCAGCAATTATACAAGTGTAGAATTGCTCAGTTCCCTAATGGTAAAAATCAAACGTTACAGGGGTTATATTATAACGCAGAAAATGAACGGGCACAATGTTTTTAACCTGAATGGTATTGGGTTAATATTATCATTTACGGAAAGCCAGTTTAGTAACGATGTTTTTTTCCTAAAAGTGCTAGGAACAAGATTACAGTGGGTCCCCCCCCCCCCCGAAATATCTTGAGAACTCATAGTAAAGTCTGGAACCATGGCAGAGTGAATGTTATAGTGTCATTCACTTTTAGGTGAACTTATTACTATCATTACAAGGGCTTATCGTTTACGTGTGTCTGAGGGCTGGAAATGAGATTTTACAGTGGAAAGACAAGGAACAGGCATAGTAACGAATACCAAGAATGTGAGCATTTGTCGTTGGAACAATTTAGCAGTGTACACTGGGAAAAAAACGTTTACATTTGTATTTTTATATTACTTATTTTCTATTTATAGTTCATCTGATGAGACGATAGATGGACATACACAGACAGACAGACAGACAGATGTGATATTCTGACATACGGTAAAAAGGATACACGGGGCACAAAAGGCTGAGATCCACTCAATAACAGGGCACCTTCCTTCAGACTTTTTTCCCTGCCATTTGAACTCCTAACACCGAAAGACTGGGCATGGAGGAAGAGGGATTGGGCATGGGGGAAGAGGGACTGGGCATGGGGGAAGAGGGATTAGGCATGGGGGAAGAGGGACTGGGCATGGGGGAAGATGGCTTAGGAATGGGGGAAGAATGCTTGGGCATGGGGGAAGAGGGACTGGGGATGGGGGAAGATGGCTTAGGAATGGGGGAAGAATGCTTGGGCATGGGGGAAGAGGGACTGGGCATGGGGGAAGATGGCTTAGGAATGGGGGAAGAATGCTTGGAAATGGGGGAAGATGGCTTGGGAATGGGGGAAGATGGCTTGGGAATGGGGGGAGAATGCTTGGGCATGGGGGAAGATGGCTTGGGAATGGGGGAAGAATGCTTGGGAATGGGGGAAGATGGCTTAGGAATGGGGGGAGAATGCTTGGGCATGAGGGAAGACGGCTTGGAAATGGGGGAAGATGACTTGGGAATGGGGGAAGAATGCTTGAGCATGGGGGAAGATGGCTTGGGAATGGGGGAAGATGGCTTGGGTATGGGGGAAGAATGCTTGGGCATGGGGGAAAGATGGCTTGGGCATAAGTGAAGGGGCTTGAGCATGGGGGAAGAGGGACTGGGCACGGGGGAAGAGGGTTTGGTCACGGCTGCTAAAGGTCACTGAGCGTCTAGGATTAAGAGACAACGGAGATGTTGAAAAAAAAAGACAGGATGAGTGGAAGGTTGACGAGGGGGAAGAGTCTTACCTCTCCTGTGCCCACTGCTGATACTTCCTCTGAATGCTGTTCTGGGAGCCTGATGGAGTGAGTCTGCTGGCATCAAAAAGCTGGAGAGGGAAAGACGGGGTCCCCGGAGACATGAGCTGATTGCGCAACATCTGCATCTGGCGTTCGTACATCTGCTTCTGCCTCTCCAGGGCTTCTGCAAGGTATAAAAAAGGAACAATAATCTGAAACAAAAAAGAAGAGATGCTGAGAACATGAAATAAGTACAAGACAAAAACCTTGCGGAAAAAAAACACCAACAAAAACACCATTCTCAAAAAAAAAAAACGTGTTAAAACATTGCTCATAAATGACTTGCTAAAAACACTGTTTGTTTAAACCGTGCTGAAAAATTAGACCATACATTCTCTTCATACAATCGTACGATTAAAAAAAATCTGCTCATTTAACCGCGCTAAAACTTTGTTCATAAAACCGTGATAAAATTTTGTTCATAAAACCGTGCTAAAATTTTGCTCAGAACACCGTGCTAAAACTTTGTTCATAAAACCGTGATAAAAATTTGGTCACAAAACCGTACTAAAATTTTGATCAGAACACCGTGCTAAAACTTTGTTCATAAAACCGTGATAAAAATTTGGTCACAAAACCGTGCTAAAATTTTGCTCAGAACACCGTGCTAAAACTTTGTTCATAAAACCGTGCTAAAACTTTGTTCATAAAACCGTGATAAAACTTTGTTCATAAAACCGTGATAAAACTTTGTTCATAAAACAGCACTAAAACTTTGTTCATAAAACAACACTAAAACTTTGTTCATAAAATCGTGCTAAAACTTTGTTCATAAAATCGTGATAAAACTTTGTTCATAAAACCGTGATAAAACTTTGTTCATAAAACAGCACTAAAACTTTGTTCATAAAACCGTGCTAAAACTTTGTTCATAAAACCGTGCTAAAATTCTGCTCAGAAAACCATGCTAAACCTTTGTTCATAACACCGTAATAAAATTTTGCTAAGAAAACCGTGCTAAAACTTTGTTCATAAAACCGTGCTAAAATTTTGCTCACAAAACCATACTAAAAGTTTGCCAATAAAACCGTGCTTTGCTTATAAAAGTGTGTTAAAAACTTTGCCAATAAATCTGTGCTAAAACATTGTTCACAAAAACGTACTTACAAAAAAAAATTACATAGGAAAACAGTTTTCCGTCTCTTTTAATACTTGTATGAACTCCCTGTAACTGCGAGCTGTTGTTCTTTGCAGCCGATGCTGCAGAGATGTTGAGATACAGCATCATATCGGCGTGGGAGCGGGCTATGGCGGCTACTTTTTCAGTCCTGGAGTACAGCTAAAAACCAGGGAGTGTGCAATGTTTCTTTAGCAGACTCCACCACCATGGGGACTATGGCGATCCCTGCCCCGTTAGCCAGGCTATGCTTGTTACTGGGGGTACCGCGGAGAGGTGGGACAGGGTCTTGATCAGCTATGGTTCGCTAACCCTGACGCTGGCATATCAGCTATGGGTGGCTGCTGAATGCATCATCGGGCAACGTATCCCCCCCCCTCTCTTTTAATACAGATGAATAGTATACACAAATAAGAGCACAGAGACCAACTGCAGAGAGGAGAGAGAAATAAAAAGAAGTGACACGACTCATATTTGGAGAGATATAAATGAACCTTTGTGCCTGTGAAGTATTTTTCAGCACGCTGTATGTTTCTATCTGACATGTCCACAACTGGGTCTCACATCTCTCTGATACGAAGTTGTCCAAACACAGACTCGTAAATCTTGTCATGTTTAATGTTCTGTTCTGTAAAGCTTGCGTGCAACAGACTGAAGCGGCTGTGCACTCATGACAGAACAAGTCTCTTGTTTCGTTGGCAGTACATTGATGTCCTATATCAAGTACCCTATAAGCTGATGTGATATCCTGTATCAAGTACTCTGTAAGCTGATGAAACAAGCTAGTGATCTACGGCGTCTGGTGACAGGCGACTGGCGCTCGCATGTTGTCTCAGCTTAGCAGTTTCAATCCTGTGTCTGTCAGATCACTTTCTCTTCTCCTTTTTGTTTATCTTTGACTTGACAGTTTTTTTATGGTGGGATTACGCCTTTCCTCGTACATCTTGAAAGTATATCTCAACCATTTGTACTTCTTCCTTCACTGACTGCCGTTATACCAGGAAGTCCTGTTGTTTTTTTTTTTGTTGTTTGTTTAGAAGATCAATGGGATTATAAGCTCTTATCTACATCCGTAAAATAAATCGGACAAGGACTGGCGAGAACATACATGTACATATTCTCGGCGTTATCTTTTCTCCTTCCTCCATACTGCGAACCGTGCAAAATATTCTTACCAGCAGATGCCGTGAAGATAATGAAACATATCATCGTGACTTGTGCATGAGTGTGAGACGACCTGCTGAAAGACTTCGGGGGTGGACGGGTGGACCCAAAGAAGCAAGAATCTTTACGTACTCAACTGCCACCACAGAAATCTTGGCAAAGCCTTGCTGCGCTAGTCTGGCAGAGCATGATGCTAAATAGCAACATCAAAGACCAGCGCTTGGTGGCACGTCCTGGTAGCTATTCGCTGCTGTTTCATCACAGACAACTTCGCCCCTGAGACCATTCTTTCAATTTCAGTTCCCAAGTGATTATAATATTCTTCTTCCCATATGATTACAATGTTGTTCTTCCTATCTGATATTATACTATTCTTCTTCCCATCTGATTATAATATGGTTCTTCCCATCTGATATTATACTATTCTTCTTCCCATCTGATTATAATATGGTTCTTCCCATCTGATATTATACTATTCTTCTTCCCATCTGATATTATACTATTCTTCTTCCCATCTGATATTATACTATTCTTCTTCCCATCTGATATTATACTATTCTTCTTCCCATCTGATATTATACTATTCTTCTTCCCATCTGATATTATACTATTCTTCTTCCCATTTGATATTATACTATTCTTCTTCCCATCTGATATTATACTATTCTTCTTCCCATATAATTATAACACTCTTCTTCCCATATAATTATAAGACTCTTCTTCCCATCTAATTATAACACTCTTCTTCCCATCTAATTATAACACTCTTCTTCCCATCTGCTTATAATATTCTTCATCTGTTTCTGTGTTTATTTTCTGAGCACAACTGGCTTTACGGAAACACTAACTGATTTTTGTTGATCAAAACTGCTTACGTGGAAAAAAGGGTCTTGTCTTGTCTTTTTTCCTTTCTCATATACCTTTCGGTGTTGAGGCGACAAATAGTTGTCTTGATAGGACTCGACGATTTGCTTCATATAATGGGATATTTAATGCTGCAGTAATTTCCTCTCTCCATCTCTTGTGTGGGCGGCCTCTTCCTCTGTTACCTACAAATCTTAGTGTGAATGTTGTCTGTGATATACTGTCTGGTGATAACTGTGTAACATGGCCAAACCATTTGACTTGCTGTTTCTGGATACAGTGTAATACTGGTGTTACTCCAACCTTTGCCCTGATGGTGTCATTTATTATTTAGTCTCTTCCTGTCACATTTAGTATTCTCCTTAAACATCTCATTTCTGTCGTTATGATTTTTCTTTGGTTCTTGGTTGTTAGTGCCCATGTTTGACATTGTCAGCATAGAGTTGGGAGGAAAACTGTGTTGTACAGTGCTCTTTTTGTTTCAGTTGTGATTCATTTGTTTTTCAGTAAAAGAGTCATCTGTTTAATGACCTGGTTTGCTTTATTGCATCTGTTCTCAATCTCAGCGTAAATTGTCCCCGAAGATGATATTAAGCTACCTAAGTACTTCAAATGTTTCAGTTGTTTCAAGGGCTGGTTGTCTAGGAAGATCTTGGTTTGAATTTCTTCTCTCGCTATGGTCATACTTCTGTTGTTTTTTTTTTCCAGCACTGATCTTCATGTTGTGGTCCTGACATGCCCTTGCTAAGTTATCCATGTTCTGCTGTAGATCTTTTTCTGATGTGGCTATAAGTGCTTGATCGTCTGCAAAAATGAGTTCGTTTATGGTCCTCCTACTGGGTATGTCTTCTTGGAGGTGTTGTGGGTTTCTCGGCATTCTTTCTGGGGTTGGGGTTGCTGGGCAGCTTTGTCGTGGAGATTTTGCTATGTATATTAGCTTCTTTGCAGATGTTGCCAATGTATGTTATGAATAGTAAGGGAAATAATATACAGCCTTGCCTCACTACAGATTTTATGATGAATGGTTCAGAGTGTCCCTCATTTGTTCTAACTATGCACTGACTGTTTTCATAAAAAGGTAATATAGTTAATTTCGATTATCTAGTTTTATTATTTATGAAATGCAACATTGTGTGTTTCGTTAAAACAAATCTAATTTACCGGAAAAGGAAACCTTCCTGAAATCTGTGTGGACAATACACGCTTAGATCTAGGGGTATACGACCTTGACCGAAGCGTCATCGTCTATGTGATTTGGTAGTTGGTTTCGCGGATATATATATATATATATATATATATATATATATATATATTACTGGACAAAAGTTAATGGACGGTTTTTTCAATCCTTACAAAAACAAAATCAACTGACTAACAAACAAACCATTATTACAAAAGAAAACAGCATTTAAAACTGAACAAATTCAATCATTTCATTTGCAAATCGGAATAGGAACACACATGCAGTAAGCTCTCGAAATCACCCACCCCTCGTCCAAAATTTCACAAGAGTGGTCTTCAAACAACAAACGTGTCAGTATCGCGTGTGGCCACCGTTCGTTGCCATTCGACGCACCGTTGCCTCATCGAGTTAACCAGAGTTGTTAGGACATTCTGTGGAATGGCCTGCCACTCTTGTTGAAGGAAAAGGGTCAACTGGGTTACATCAAGAGGTGGAGGATGATTTGTCGAAATCTGTCTGCCCAGGACATCCCAAATGTGCCTAATGTGCGACTGATCGGGCGACCCAGCTGGCCAATCGATTCTAATGATCCTTTGAAAATCTACGACACGACCTCGATGTGGTCTTGCGTCATCGTCTTGTAGGATTGCCCCTGCACCCATGGCTTGCAAGGTAGGCTGGGCAATGGGTTGCAGAATTTCATTCGGGTATCACTGGACGCTTAGGGTGTCATAAATGACATGGAGGGGAGTCCTGCCGCTCCTGCTGATGCCACCCCAGACCATGATTGATCCCCCTCCGTAACGATCCACCTCTTGGATAGTGGCGTCATGGAGCTTTTCCCCTGGCCTTCTCCAAACACGGATTCTGCCATCATTGAAGGACATACTGAAGCGGGATTCCTCCGTGAAAAGAATGTAACCCCACTGGCACCTCATCCAACGGATGTGCTGCCGGCACCAGGCAACTCTAGCTCTGCTGTGAGCTGGAGTAAGAGGTATTCTTATTGCTGGTCGTCGTGAAGCCGGCCCAGATTCTCTTAAACGCCTGCGAATTGTTCTGCCGCTAACACTGACGTTTGCTGTATTCATTAACTGGTTTCTGAGAGTGGAAGACGTTGCTGTAGGGTTGTGAAGTGTTGACTGCTGCAGGTATCTGTCATCTTGTCTACTGGTGCAACGAGGTCGGCCTGAACGATGCTTGTCTTCTACTACTCTGGTTGCGCGAAATCGCTCCAAATGCCTTTTGATGGTAGAATGGGACATCCCTGAACGCCGTGCAACTTCACTGCCAGATAAACCGCTTTCAGCCAAGGCTATGACCCGATTACGCTCAAATGCGCTAAAAAACGCCTTCGCGGTGGCATGATGTTTTTCAAATGACATAAATACCACTAAACCGCTTTAATAAAAATGATTGGAAGGCAAGAAGTGCTAACTAAGGATGCCTCTTGCACGTGCAGCATAAATCAGCACGATTTAATTACCTGTTGTCACTTTTAAAAATGCCCTAACATTTTGTCTAGGACGATGCTACTGCGTGTGATTTTTACACTTGTTGTAATGAATAGTTGGTGCTGTTTATGCCCTGGCTGCATAGAGGACTGCCTGAGAATGCAATTTAATCAAGATCCTATAATAAATTTATTTACAGTTTTAGTACGGCAATCAAAATAAACATATGCTTGAAAATAATGACCGCTCGCGCACATACGCACATACACACACACACACATATACATTGTATATATAAACATTGGTTTGCATCAGATTAGACAGAGGGAATGGCCGGACGATGTCTTGTTTAGTTGTGCTTATGGATGTGTGCTGTAAATTCCTGTGTATTGTAGTGATCGTTAGTTATATTCTGTGTTATATTGATATGGTGTAGATTATGTAGTTGTGTTGTAAAGCCGCGATGTAGGGTTCGTGTGCTTCCGTGTAAGAAGATAATTTATGTCTGATTTCAGTGTGATTTTCTCTACAGATTGGATTGGTACGCTTTTGTATTATACTTAATCATGCACACTGACCACGTGTTTGCATCGATGCAGACGCTGTTGATGTAGGTAATGGCAGCTATGGCTGCGGAGATGAAAGTGTAATGGCCACAGGCAGAGGCCAGTGAGCTGAGGGCCCCAGATACACAGCGCAACAATGTAAATATTGCAGACCTGAGAAGTTTCATTATTAACTGATATTATGCACTGTAACTGATGGTTCCTCACGCTGTTTTGCTTTTATTGATGAATAATGTCTTAATGTCATGTTGATTGTCAGTGCCAGTTGTTTGTGGTTGTTGAGTTCATTGTGATATTAAAATTGTTATATTACTGAATTCAGACTTCGTCATTTGTACTGCATGTCAATGTATTGTTGTGTTGATTGAATGCTTGAGGATTAGACAAAATTAGCATACAATATACCAAGGAGGGGAGAGCCTGGGTTGGCGGTCATGATGGGGGAGCTAGGTTGGGCTCGGGTACGGTGGTACATTCCCAAGGATTGTTGGCCTGTAACCATCCTGAGAAAATATTCCTCCCACTAGATTTGATGTAAACTTGCCCCAAAACAAGTTTTACAACCGAATCATTTCAGCAAGAGTAAGTGTCTGAGTTTGCCTGTGCTTCTTGTGGTGACCTTAGTGACATGTGATTATTCTGTTCCCCCTGTTCTCTGTTTTTAACTTAATCAGTCGGATTCAAGTACAGCTTTATGTTGCAGTTCTCACCACAACATACTCAGGCGTCCGAGTAGCGCACCAGTTCGCGGACTCGCTTCTCATGGCGAAGATCAGTGGCGTGAAACCCTGCTGGAAGAAACTGGTACCTGGCCCGTTCTACAGCCAGGAAAGCAAAGACTGAACACATCACCATCTAGTGTACTGACAGATGTAGGAAAATACAGGCACTAACACCACATCCCTTGAGACAGCCAAGGCATCGCAAGTCTACTTTCATCCCCACTTAACTCAGCATAGAGTGACACAACCGCTGGCAGCTTTTATCCTGGAAAAAAATCTGCGGGCAAAACATCTTTGATGTGAAAGAAAGACACCAATTGTGATACTTTCGTGGGTCGTCTTCTCGTGGTTAAGTAGCTGCTGGCCCTACTGGGGTCCAGGGTTTGATTCTCAGCCATTCACTGACTGATTTTTTTTCCCTCCCCTCTCAAGTCTAAAGTGCGTTATCTACAACCCAGAGCACTTTACTCCATCACCTGTTTCAGCATATATGTGCGTTATCTACAATCTACAAACTTTACTCCATCACCTGTTTCAGCATATATGTGCGTTATCTACAATCTACAAACTTTACTCCATCACTTGTTTCAGCACATATGTTGGTTATCTACAATCTACAAACTTTACTCCATCACCTGTTTCAGCATATATGTGCGTTATCTACAATCTACAA
This sequence comes from Achatina immaculata, assembly GCA_009760885.1. Classification (NCBI taxonomy): domain Eukaryota; kingdom Metazoa; phylum Mollusca; class Gastropoda; order Stylommatophora; family Achatinidae; genus Lissachatina; species Lissachatina immaculata. The sequence goes on from CM019701.1 coordinate 7,857,048, forward strand.
ACTTTACTCCATCACTTGTTTCAGCACATATGTTGGTTATCTACAATCTACAAACTTTACTCCATCACCTGTTTCAGCATATATGTTCGTTATCTACAATCTACAAACTTTACTCCATCACCTGTTTCAGCATATATGTTCGTTATCTACAATCTACAAACTTTACTCCATCACTTGTTTCAGCACATATGTTCGTTATTTACAATCTACAAACTTTACTCCATCACTTGGTTCAGCACATATGTTCGTTATCTACAATCTACAAACTTTACTCCATCACCTGGTTCACCAGCACATGCCTGTTGTTTGCAACAACTGCAAAAACTATTTATTACCACAACAACATAAATAAGTATCTCACATACAGGAAAAGGCGCTTTCCTGTATGGAGACAAACATATTTGCGTAAACAGCTAAGAAATGCTGGATCATTACAAAAAAAACTTGTATATCTCAATAGCTATTACAACAGAAAGTAAGAAATCTGCAGATGTTTAAACTACAGCAACGTAAGATTATTTGTAGATGTTTAAACTACAGCAACGTAAGATTATTTGTAGATGTTTAAACTACAGCAAATTAAGATTATTTGTAGATGTTTAAACTACAGCAAATTAAGATTATTTGTAGATGTTTAAACTACAGCAAATTAAGATTATTTGTAGATGTTTAAACTACAGAAAAGTAAGATTATTTGTAGATGTTTAAACTACAGCAAAGTAAGATTATCTGTAGATGTTTAAACTACAGCAAGGTAAGATTATTTGTAGATGTTTAAACTACAGCAAAGTAAGATTATTTGTAGATGTTTAAACTACAGCAAAGTAAGATTATGTAGATGTTTAAACTACAGCAAAGTAAGATTATCTGTAGATGTTTAAACTACAGCAAGGTAAGATTATTTGTAGATGTTTAAACTACAGCAAAGTAAGATTATTTGTAGATGTTTAAACTACAGCAAAGTAAGATTATCTGTAGATGTTTAAACTACAGCAAAGTAAGATTATCTGTAGATGTTTAAACTACAGCAAGGTAAGATTATTTGTAGATGTTTAAACTACAGCAAAGTAAGATTGTTTGTAGATGTTTAAACTATAACAAAGTAAGACTATTTGTCGATGTTTAAACTACAGCAAAGTAAGACTATTTGTCGATGTTTAAACTACAGCCACCAGGGTAACTAGAATCCGAGAAGGAACCAGCGGTGTGTGTGGATATCTGTGGACTGAGGAAGATAAAAGAAAGGAAATTCTGCTCCTCAGTTTCATGATTTCCGTCTCCAACAAACAGACAGAAAAGGGCAAACATAAAAGTGTGGTCGCCAAAGTAAAATGTCGGACCGGCTCAGCCAACGATCTTCGGCGGGCTGGATGGACACTCGAGACAACTCGTTTCCTGCCTTTTAATTAGAGATCTGGACGAGAGGAGGTGGGGTTGGGGGGGGGGTGGGGGGGTTCTGTCACTGGTGGTCGGGCATTGCATACAAGTAGCGTCCCTTGAGGAAAATTGTACTGTTGAGGGGCTGGTGAAACTGATACAACCGAGAAAGAAAGCCCAGTTGTGCGAGTCCCGGCCATAGCATGGACTCTGTGCTCGTGATGGTGTAAATACTGCTTGCTTTGTGTTCTATGGTAAGATGGGCATTCGAACACTCAAGCAGATGCTTTGCAGATGTTATAATAGTAATAGCAATAGTGGGGAACAGAAGTAAGGGTAGACCAAAAGAGACATGGAGAAGAACAACAGAAAGGATGTTGAGCAATAGAGGGCTCACCTGGGCAAGAGCAGAAAAAAAGGCGAAGAACAGGCATTTGTGGAAAACCCTTGCGGAAGCCCCATGTGCCCTGGGCACTTAAGGTTCAGATAGATAGAGAGAGAGAGAGAGAGAGAGAGAGAGAGAGTAATAGTGGCATAAAAGGGGGGAATTTCTCGTCCTAGAATATGGTCCTGAAGATGGCAGATAATAACTGTAGGCCCCAATTAACATCGCTTTGATGGATAGCTCTTCTCATGCTAATTCTACCAATAATAATGATCTTCTTCTTCTTCTTGATCTAGAATCAACTCTTCAGATCGAGTTATACAATTTAACTAGATGGAGAAAAACAATGGCATGATTATAAATACCGATAAAACAAAAATCAATGCTCATAACAACAAGACAGAAACTACAAAACACGACAAAAACACTTCAGCTCAGCACGGAAACATCACAGATAGAAAAAGTTAGCGAGCACAAAACACTAGGTCTTATTATTGACCAACATTTGACCTGGAACTCTCATGTGCAAGGTCTAACAAAGCTCATAGCACAAAAAATATACCAGTTAGCCAAAATTAAGCCCTTCACCGATCAAGATACAAGGAAGACATACTACATATCACATATACAAACACATTTAGACTATTGCTCAACAATTTGGGATGGTTGTTCAGTGTCAAATACAAAGAGGCTATACTGACTCCAAAAGTGAACAGTAAAGCTTATTAGTGACAAAGATCAAGCACAAAAACAAACCAGCGCAAACGTATTAAAATACTGCCTCTTAAGAACAGGTTCCTCTTCAACAAAGCCAAGTTAGTACATCAAATTCTTTCACGACATGCCCCGCCTTATCTATGGAACCTGTTAGCCCAAAGTCTAGCCAACGCTTGAACAACATATGTCTTCCAAAACCTAGACTTGATCTTTACAAGAAAAGCTTTAGTTATTTTGCTGCTCATCTTTGGATTACCCTCCCATCGTGTATAAAAAATATAAATTATACTCCTTCCTACAACTACAAACTTTCCCAATATCTATTTGATGTCGACTACATGCCTCCATGAATCATAAAACTTAAAAGTTATTTTAGACTGCTCCTACAGACACCGAATACAGTTAATTGTTTATTGTGAATAGTCCCGACATTTTTGTTTAGTAGATAGTCAATTATATATGTATGTAGTTACTTCTGTACTAAGTGAATGGATAAGAGCGAAACGTAAATGTTATATTTTATTTTATGTCTTTCAGCCTCAATGTTAATTATGGTTGTTACATGAACAGCATATTTGTAGAATGTCTGGAATAGAGTGAAAGATGTATGATAAAGGACAGAATGTCAGACAAGCCTGCGTGCCCAATTCTTAACCCTTCTGAAATAAAGATCAATCAATCAATCTTCTTCGTACGCTTCTACCACCAAGATCGCCCCCGTGATTCTACTGAATTTACTCCTGTGGTCCTCGAGAAAGTCTCATTTAAGATGGAGGCTCAGAGCATCGTGGGGCTTTGGGCCTATATTCTCGTTGGGTCACAGAAGCGGGATTGTGTGACACTGTGGTTTTCGTTGCACCGGTTCAGCCTCGAGTTTGACTTTACTCACAGGAAAACCTCGACGTGGTTTGGGTATGAACATATCCCTGCCGGCTGAGAGGAGGTTGTCTATCTAGGCTGCACTGGTCCAGTGTCTCCCACTTCAGCGTTTTGTGGTCGTGGCCGCTACCCTTCCTGATGGTGACCAGGACAGAGCTTTTGTCGGGAAGGACGAATCCTTGCCACTAGTGAGTTTCGCCCCTGGGTTAAGCCGGTTTAGGCATATTATTCCAGTTTTGGTGTATGTAATAATAATAATAATAACAATAATAATAATAGTAATAATAATAACTGTTTACACGTTTGCCTCCTCATATATATACGGCGAGATCTAATGGTGGATTAGTATATGTGTGAAAGCTCAGCTTACAGCAAAATCCAGGCGCAGCAACACCTCACGCTGACTTTGACCGCGGACTCAGGAAAGACCCCTACATTGAAGAACAGGCCCAAGCATAAGTCCAAATCCAAGATCTCACATACATACTGTATGTTTAATCACTTTCTCAGCACTCAAGCAGAATGTTAAAGATCCTGCAATTGTTCTCTCTCCAAAAGTCCGATCAAAACCCTTCTTGTAGCCAAGTTCAGCAACAACTCAGTCAAATGACCAAATGATAAGCAACTCAGTCACATGACCAAATGACCAACAACTCAGACACATGATCAAATGACTAACATTCACGTCGTTGCTTGCTTAAACGTGTGGTGTAGTAAGACCCAAACAGCCGCGGCACATCCGATACCCTCAGTCAGTAATTTGCACGTCCCTTATGGAACTTTGCCTCCCTAACAGCTCTCCCGTAGACCTCTCGGTTGTGAGCAAGATGCCTTGCAGTCATCTTCGCCTTTGCCTTCCTCTCTTTCTTTTTCCCCTTTATGCAAACTTCCAAGACGGTTCTCTCTAGATTATCATGACGTTTAATATGCCCAAAATATTTAAGTTTTCTCTGTTTAATCTTCCTTAGCAAACCTTATTCAATATTAAGTTCTTGTAGTATGGATATATTTGTTCTTTTTTCTGCCCATGATATTTGAAGGACTCTTCTGTAACATTTACATTCACAGGCATTTATGTGTTTCTCGGCTGTTTTGTTAAGTGTCCAGGTCTCACAGGCATATGTTGCCAAGGGAAAGATGCATGCCCTTAAAAATCTTATTTTTGTAGTTCTGTCTGTTCCTCTCCACAGATTCTTTAGTTGTTTTACTTTTTGAACAGCGACTGATGTCCTCCTTTTAATTTCCCTCATTGTATTTCCATTACTAGTTAGTTATAATCCAAGATATTCAAAACTCTCCACCTCTTTCGATTTTTCCTCATCTGCCTTAATTGGTTTTGTCAGCTGTCATCAATTTAGTTTTCTTCCATTAAGATAGAACAAATTAAGATAGAACAAATATTAACTATTGTTTAACTCGCCGAGTATCATTTTTAAGAGCATATTCTCATATGATCACTTCTATCAATACTGGATTTGCATAATCTACTGCAAAAAAAAAAAAACGGTGTCACAATGGCCTGCCTTCCTGCTGTCGCACCTTTTTTGTCCTCACTTTTGGGGCCTCATTTCTAGTTTCAAAGACTCTGCAATTTAGCCAGTGTCACTCTCCATGTGGCTTGTTCTTCTGGCAGTTCTTCAAGTTCGGGTGAATGACAGGGTTAAAAAAATCAATCATAAAAATCATCTTCTTTTCTGAACTCACACATCTCTCCAGAGGCGGCCAGGAGTTTTATTACAAGACTGCACCTAATGAAGATCTCCAAGTTAAAATCACTGTACCTAATGAAGATCTCTAAGTTAAAAATCAATGTACCTTATGAAGATCTCTAAGATAGAATTACTGCACCTAATGAAGATCTTTAAGTTAAAATCACTGTACCTAATGAAGATCTCTAAGCTAAAATCACTGCACCTAATGAAGATCTTTAAGTTAAAATCACTGTACCTAATGAAGATCTCTAAGCTAAAATCACTGCACCTAATGAAGATCTCTAAGTTAAAATCGGGTAGCGATCAGATCAATAAGTACAGATAATTCCTGGGTGCGTATTTATTGTGCGCCTCGTTAATGAACACGTGGGCAACCCTAAGTTCATATTACAAGAGTGAGCTGACAGCGTATGGTCTTCAAACAAACTGGATGTAGCATCGCAAGATATGAACTGTGAACAAAACATATGTTCTGGATATGACGAGGTAAGACAGCTAGTTCCTCCTGCGATTCTGACCATCTGTAGCAGATTTCAGGTACAAGAACTGAATGAAGGAACTGATGGAGTATGACATCAAAAGGCTGCAGGCGAAGCACAGTTCTCCGAGAGACTCGTGAAAACCGACCTAGTTCCTCCGATCTCAATGCCCAGTCCAGGATTGGGTCAAGGAACACTGGCCTTCACCTTCATGCAGGAGTACAAGCCGTGGCCACTCTCGGCTACCAAGGACGCAAAATATAGAACAGTGCTATATCCTACATCCTAAATCCAAAACAAATATGGCGGCTCAATGAGGAAAAATTGGAAGCTCTGGAGAGTGTTGAATACCTTGGATCACTACTAGCTTATAATGGAGATACAATGAGGGAAATTAAAAAGAGGACATCTATCGCTCTTCAGAAAGCAAAACAACCAAAGAATCTGTGGAGAGGAACAGACAGAACTACAAAAATACGATTATTAAGGGCATTCATCTTTCCCATCGTAAAATATGCCTGTGAGACCTGGACACTTAACAAAACAGCTGAGAGACACGTAAATGGTACATGCCTTTGAATTTAAAGGCTATAGGAGAGTCCCTCAAATATCATGGGCAGAAAAAAAGAACAAATATATCCATATTACAAGAACTTAATATTGAATAAGGTTGACTAGTAAAGAGGATTAAACAGTGAAAACTTAAATATTTTGACACATTAAACTTGTTGATAATTTAGAGAAGACATAATGGGGAAAAAGAAAGAGAGGAAGACCAAGACGAAGATGGCTGCAAGACATCGTTGATAATCTGCGAATGGATGCATCAGCAGCAGGCCATCTTGCTTACAACAGAGAGGCCTACAAGAGAACTGTTAGGGAGGCAACGTTCTGCAAGGGACACGGTAATGACTGACTATATCCGTACTGCAGATCCTCTTCCCTATCTTCTTCTTTTTCGTCTCCTCTCTCTCTCTCTCTCTCACACATACATACAAAGCTGGAACCGGGGGCAGAGCATAGCAGTGCCTTGCATATGCAAAAGATACAGTACTAATAGCCAAAATATGAAAAGAGTCCACAGAAATTACGAGGGTCATATCGAAAGTAGTGAGCAAATTTTTTGTTTAAAAATCAGAATTTATAAATAGAGAAAATATAAATGTATCACCTTAACCTGCATCCTTTGCACTTCGTGTAGAGGTCACATGACGTCACCATCATGTGTCACGTGACCACGCGGACCATAAACAAAATGACGGGTGTTTTAAGTTTCTTTTCGTCAACGTGCTGTTATTGAATTCCTCGTTAAAGAGGAAATCCCCGCTGCTGAAATTCATCGAAGACTTCAACCTACTTATGGAGATGTGTGTATGGGTGCTAGCAGTGTTAGGAGGTTGGTGAAACATTTCAAAGATGGAAACACGAGCTTCCAAGATATGCCTCGCGGTGGTCGCCCTCGAACTGCCTCCACTCAGTGTAATGTGGAAAGGGTTAACAACATCATTAAACAAGACAGACGTGTCACAATATTCGAAATCGATGTAAATCTTGGAATAGGACACAATGCAGTACAGGAAATGATTGAAACTTTAGGCTATAGAAAGGTTTGTGACAGCTGGTTCCCACGTTTGTTGACTGAAGATCACAAAGCTGTGAGAAAAACTCTGCTCGCCGGACAACTGAGGAAATTCGGAAAATAGGTTGGGAAATTCTTCCATACCCTGCCTATAGCCCCGACCTGGCACCCAGTGATTATCATCTTTTCGATTCTGTGAAAGAATAAATTCGAGGCCATCACTACGACACAGGAGAGAACGCCCAGAAAGCAGCGCGTCTGTGCCTTCCGTCAGATGGAATGGAATTCTACCGGGAGGGTACTTTCAAACTTGCAGAGCGGTGTGTGCAGAGAAATTGGGATTATGTTGAAAAGTGAAGAAAAAGATACAAGTTAAGGTGATACCTTTATATTTTCTCCATCTATAAATTCTGAGTTTTAGAAATTTTTGTTCATGACTTTCGGTATGACCTTCGTAGTGAAACAAAGTGACAAGAAACACTCGCTCTAAATATCAAGAAAACAGAAACAACGGGTTATCACGAAAAAAAGGACCCATTTCAATACAGTGTTAAAGAACAAGGGACAAACCTGAGAAAAGAGCATACAGTTAAATATCTCGGACGCTCAAGTAGCATCAGATGAGAAAAGAACTCTGAAGTGAAGAACAGAGTATGCCACATCAAAACAGCTTTCAGACAAACGAGAGACATCCTATGTAATGCATCTATGTCATTGAACATCAGAAACAGAGTTCTAAAATGCTACATTGATCCTATTCTTCTCTATGGGATAAGTCATGGACAATCATCATAAGGCAACAGAGTGGCAACTTAGATCAACGTTGAGAGCATCATCGACAATTAAGATTACAAACAGAAATCAACAATAAAAAGCAGACGCAGAAAGGACAGTCATCATTCATTGGATACGTAAAAAGAAGAGAGGCGCTTGAAACCAACATAACAACAGAAAATTTAAGTAGGAAGAAAGTCAGGGAAAAGACCAACATAACAACAGAAAATTTAAGTATGAAAGCCGTCAGGGAAAAGACCAACATAACAACAGGAAAGTTAAGTAGGAAGACCTCAGGGAAAATACCAACATAACAACAGGAAAGTTAAGTAGGAAGACCTCAGGGAAAATACCAACATAATAACAGAAATTTAAGTATGAAGGCCGTCAGGGAAAATACCAACATAATAACAGGAAAGTTAAGTAGGAAGACCTCAGGGAAAATATCAACATAACAACAGGAAAGTTAAGTAGGAAGACAGTCAGGGAAAAGACCAACATAACAACAGGAAAGTTAAGTAGGAAGACCCCAGGGAAAATACCAACATAATAACAGGAAAGTTAAGTAGGAAGACTTGAGGGAAAATACCAACATAATAACAGAAAGTTAAATATGAAGGCCGTCAGGGAAAAGACCAACATAACAACAGAAAGTTAAGTAGGAAGACCTCAGGGAAAATACCAACATAATAACAGAAAGTTAAATATGAAGGCCGTCAGGGAAAAGACCAACATAACAACAGAAAGTTAAGTAGGAAGACCTCAGGGAAAAAACCAACATAACAACAGAAAGTAAAGTAGGAAGACCTCAGGGAAAATACCAACATAATAACAGAAAGTTAAGTAGGAAGACCTCAGGGAAAATACCAACATAACAACAGAAAGTTAAGTAGGAAGACCTCAGGGAAAATACCAACATAACAACAGAAAATTAAGTAAGAAGGCCGTCAGGGAAAAGACCAACATCACAACAGGAAAGAAAGTTAACTGGGAAGACTGTTAGGGAAACGACCAACATAACAACAGGAAAGTTAAGTAGGAAGATCGTCAGAGAAAAAATCAACATGACAACAGGAAAGTTAAGTAGAAAGACAGTCAGGGAAAAGACCAACATGACAACAGGAAAGTTAAGTAGAAAGACAGTCAGGGAAAAGACCAAAATAACAGGAAAGCTAAGTAGGAAGGCCGTCAGGGAAAGACCAACATAACCACTGAAAAGTTAAGTAGGAAGACAGTCAGGGAAAAGACCAACATAACACAGGAAAGTTAAGTAAGAAGACAGTCAGGGAAAAGACCAACATAACCACCAAAAAAGTTAAGTTGGAAGACTGTCAGGGAAAAGCCCAACATAACGACAGGAAAGTTAAGTAGGAAGACTGTCAGGGAAAAGCCCAACATAACAACAGGAAAGTTAAGTAGGAAGACCATCAGGGAAAAGACCAACAGAAACAGTCATGGTCGGTCTAGCATAGTGGCACAACAAAATGTCCTTCCAACTGATTTGATTAAAAATATCAAGGAAAATATCAAGGACCGAAATCTGTGAAGGAGCACGATCACCACCGCCTACTAGAATGGCACCTGATAATGATAAGTATCTCGAAAGGACACAGACTTTGGGCAAAGAAACTACGGCTCAGGCCCAATGAATCGTCACCACACATCAGGCTGAGGCGTTAGAGGCTGTGTAGTAAAGGCTAACCGCTTGTGCCCACAGCTCCGAATCTAATACAATCCAAAAGGACGAGAATATTTTGTGCAAACAGAAAAACTTTCTCGAACGTTCGCATCTCTCGGCGACTATCAAGATCAGACATTTCACACAAAGAAAAATATATCTACCCGCTTCTCACAACCAGATATTTCACACAAACAATATACATATGTTCCAGTATAAGGGACATTAAACGGTTTTGAAATATGCCTTTTTTTCTGAATGTCCCTTTTTTTAATGCCTGTGTTCGTGTTGGCTCGGACTCATGGAAATTCCGCATCATGATTAGTGTGTGCTTCACGAAAATGATGGGATCTGAAAGCATAAATTTAGAAAGCCGTACGAGAGAGCAGACGTGCATTTTTTTTTTCGTCTGGGTGTATGTCATCTTAGGGTGTTTGGAAATGTAGCCTTGTTAGAATGTAAGAATAGTGTATGCTTGTCCTCTTTAGGACACAGTTGTAGTTTTGTGAAGTCTAGTTAGAATGTTGGAATAGTTGTCTGCGTGTCCTTTTTAGAACACAGATGAGAAATAGTTAGATGTATTGTGTAAGGTCTTTTTTTTCGGATTGGATGAATTTTTGATGTGAGGTACGTATGTCATTTTTTGAGTGCATGTACATTTCTATGGCGAAGTCACATTCGCCGGAATGCTTTTGTGTATTATTATATTGTTGATTTTTAATGTCTCCTATTGATGGTTCATCTTCTTCATTCATCATCGATTCCATTGTCATTTTCTGTATTAAATTTGTTGAAGGATTTTAGTAACTGCCGACTTAGCCTGTTGTTTTCATGAACGTTTTTTTATTTCATGTTAGTACTGTCGATCGAGTGCGAGGACTGGTGAATCACCGTGACTGTCAGTCGTTCATGTTACCTCCCTTTTGTTCTGTGTGAACTGTGGAGTTTTTCTTTCCTGTGTTGAATGCTGTTACTAAGTGCTTAACAAAGTGACGTTTTGCTGTCAAGCATTACTACTTGTGTTGCTGTATCACCTACAGTTAGTTAGTTTGTCTGCACAAGACACAGAAAGATTCTGCTTCATATCGAATTGCATCTCACAATCAAACATTTCACGCAAACAATATATATCTACCCGCTTCTCACAAGCAAAAAGACTTCACCCAAACATTATACGTACACACAACATATCTCAAAGCTTCATAAGACCAGATATTTCACGCATATAAGCTCGCTCGCTCACTCGCTCACTCACTCACTCATAGTGAGAATAAACATAACTTGGGCAGAGAGAAAGTTTTGTTCTGTTTTTGCCCTACTCTCTGGCTGGACAGAGTTTAGAAACGTGAACAGAATCTTTCTATGTGTGTACAAGTGTGGGCGAAGCAGACTTCCTGAAGCAGAATTTACATCGGTTGTGGAGTGACGTGAGAACAGGTCAAATTTAGAAAGTCCGTGCAATTTCTTGGAGGGGTCAAACCCATTTCTTTTTTCCCATGTTTGTTAAAATTCAACGGCACGCTTGTCAGCAGACTCCAAGCGTTTGCTAAACTTATTTCACTGTTTGCTGTGTCCGGTAGCTTCCGCTCCTCAAATATTGTTCCGACTATGTATCTTTCGTCATTTCTGTCTCCACTTTCATCAGGTTTCCTTTCGCCTTTCTTTAAATTTAAATTCCTAGTTTTGAAAGGGTCTCTGCCGGGAACACGCTGACATGTTGTTAGTGGTTGATTGATTTATCTCCCCTAAATGTGAAGTTTTCGGCAGCCGTTGATGTGAAGATTCACGTCGAGTGTGCTATGTAGTACTTACAAGGTTTGTGTGAATTCCAGGAGAGAAGCGAAGAGAGAGAATCTCGACTGACATCAAGAGTGAGAGCCTGCGAAACACACGAGTTCTGACGCATATTATTTCGACGGACAAGATGCAGGACAATGTTTCTCACAACCTTTAAACGGGGAGAGAAAAAAAGTGAAAGGAAAAGACAGGCACTCTTCGCCATTATAAGCAGGAAACATTGAAAGTGAAGAACGAGTAACTAAACCAAAACAAATGAAACTACGTTTGATCTGAAGAGCTGGAAAACAAAATATTCAATAAGTTGATGAAATGACATACAAAAGGGTTAACAAAAGGGTCGTTGATGGCGTGACATGAAAGTGAGTTAACAAAAGAGCTGCTGATTTAACACTAAAGTGAGTTAACAAAAAGGGTTTCTGATGATAATACATGGAAATGAGTTAACAAAATGGTTGTTGATATAACACCAAAGTTAGTTAACAAAAACGGTTTCTGATGATAAGACATGGAAATGAGTTAACAAGATGGTTGTTGATATAACACTAACGTGAGTTAACAAAAGGGCTGTTGATATAACACTAAATTGACTTAACAAAAAGAGTTGCTGATGACACAATATGGAAGTGAGTTGACAAAAAGCTTCTTGATTACATGACATGACGGTGAGTTAACAAAAGGGTTTGGTGATGATATATGAGTGTGAGTTAACAAAATGGTTGTTGATGACATGACATGAGGGTGAGTTAACAAAAGGTTTGTTGATGATATTACACGACGGTAGTCAATAGTTATGCTGATGACAACATACACGAAGGTAGTTAACAATAATATTCTTGATAATATGAAATGGGGTTGAGTTAATAACAGGGTTGTGTATAACATGGCATGAAAGTGTAACAATAAAGTTGTGGATAACATGACATGAAAGTGTAATTGGAGGTTGTGTATAACATGACATGAGAGTGTAACAATAAGGTTGTGTATAGCATGATATGAGAGTGTAACAATAATGTTGTGTATAACATGACGCGAGAATGTAACAATAAGGTTGTGTATAATATGACACGAGAGTGTAATAATAAGATTGCGGATAATATGACACGAGAGTGTAACAATAAGGTTGGGTATAATATGACACGAGAGTGTAACAATAAGATTGCGGATAATATGACGCGAGAGTGTAACAATAAGGTTGGGTATAATATGACACGAGAGTGTAACAATAAGATTGCGGATAATATGACGCGAGAGTGTAACAATAAGGTTGTGGATAACATGTCATGCGAGTGTAACAATAAGGTTGCGGATAACATGACATGAGAGTGTAACAATAAGGTTGTAGATAACATGATATGAGAGTGTAACAATAAGGTTGTAGATAACATGATATGAGAGTGTAATAATAAAATTGTGGCTAACATGACATGAGAGTTAAGAATGGAACTGCTGATGATACATTACGATACTGAGCTGACAATCAAGCTGATGATACTATAACGCAGGAGTTAATTAATAATGTGCTTAAGATAATATGACATCTGAGTGAGTTAAAAGTGGAGCTGACAAAAGAATTTGACAGACAGAAGATTGTGACAAAGTACTGCCTACAACATTCATATTAATTATGGTACCCGAGGAACCAGAGAGTGCAGAAAACTGAGAATACACCATGACAAGTGCCTCATGTACTGAGGACTGAGAACATACCATGACAAGTGCCTCATGTACTGAGGACTGAGAACATACCATGACAAGTGCCTCATGTACTGAGGACTGAAAACACACCATGACAAGTGCCTCCACGTACAGAGGACTGAGAACATACCATGACAAGTGTCTCCATGTACGGAGGACTGAGAGCATACCATGATAAGTCCTTCCGCGTACAGTGGAATGAGAACATGTCATGATAAGTGCCTCTACGTATAGAGGACTGAGAACATGCCATGATAAGTTCCTCCACGTACAGAGGACTGAGAACATACCATGATATGTGCCTCCACGTACAGAGGACTGAGAACATACCATGATAAGTGCCCCCACGTATGTAGGACTGAGAACATACCATGATAAGTGCCCCCACGTATGTAGGACTGAGAACATACCATGATATGTGCCTCCATGTATGTTGGACTGAGAACATACCATGATATGTGCCTCCACGTATGTAGGACTGATAACATACCATGATATGTGCCTCCACGTACAGATGACTGAGAACATACCATGATATGTGCCTCCACGTACAGATGACTGAGAACATACCATGATATGTGCCTCCACGTACAGAGGACTGAGAACATACCATGATATGTGCCTCCACGTACAGAGGACTGAGAACATACCATGATATGTGCCCCCCACGTATGTAGGACTGAGAACATACCATGATAAGTGCCTCCATATACATACAGTCACAAGACATAATCTTAGCTATAGTCAGAGCATAAGACGTACATAAAACACTCACAAAACAAGCTATTAATAAGAGTGAGAAGATGCCATGAAATAAAAAAAAAGCTGCACAGCATATACCCGGCTGATAATCTCCCAATAATCCGACAGAAAAGAAAAGGATACTTATCGCAGTACATACCGAAGATACATTTCGTGCCGCTGTAGACACAGATAACTTGCACAGTAGCACGCTCAAACCTACGCTCGCAAAGGCCTAAAGATTGGGGAGGACAGTAATCGATGGCCGTACGGTACCTTATTCTGACCCGTCTGGCACTTTGTTTCTTATTAGTCTAGAAGCTCTCTGAAACTGCTCTAAAGTCGCATCGTAAAAGCTGATGATCTTGCACTTTCATATATTAAATAAGTCGAACTGGAGAGTATTAAGGGACCTGGTGGTGAATTATACAAATTGCAATCCACTAATTTACATTTTTCTTTCTCTCCCTCCATCTGCAGTCTTGTCTGCTGTCTTCTGTGTACATAATACACAAGCTTCATTTGAAGATAAGTGATGTACCACAGCTTAGCGAAGTAGTGCGTCATAACTATAGCCTTTATTTTTTAACAGCTTAAAGATGTGATTACCACTTGTACAGCTTTACTGTTCTTATTCTCCGACACACGATTTGTGTGATCATTTTCAGCTGAGCTGGCTGGAGAAACACAAAACAAGGCTTTCGTCAGGGGCGCATAACGTCGTGTCGCCTTACTTATTAAACTTGTATACTGAAAATATAATGAGGAATATTAGAGAAGATATAGACAAAGAACATTCTTATCTTATATCCTTTCCGTGCCGTTAAACGTCACATAGGGCTCGCAAAGTAGTTCACCAAAGAACATTACAATGCCATAAAAAATGGAGGTTATGAAATGCCAGAGATTAGATATGCTCATGACACATTATTACTGTCCAGGACACCAAAAAGGAATGAAAAAAAAACTAATTATGTTAGTCTGTAAGAATAGTGAAGAGCAAAACCTCTATCTTAATGCGAAGAAAACTAAACTGATGACAGCTGACAAAACAAATAAGGCAGCTGAAATATGTATCAATGAGGAAAAATTGGAAGAGGTGGAGAGTTTTGAATATCTTGGATTAATACTAACTAATAATGGAGATACAAGTGATATATGTCATCCTTTTAATTTCCCTCATTGGAAACTAAAAGGGGGACATCTACTGCTCTTCAAAAAGTAAAACAACTAAAGAAGCCGTGGAGAGAAATAGACAGAACTACAAAAATAAGATTTTTAAAGGCATGCATCTTTCCCATTGCAATATATGCCTGTGAGACCTGGATACTTAACACAACAGCTGAGAAATACATACATGCCTTTGAGTGTAAAAGCTACAGAAGAGTCCTTCAAATGTCATGGACACAAAAAGGAACAAATATATCCATACTACAAGAACTTAATATTGAAGAATGTTGGCCAGTAAAGAGGATTAAACAGAGAAAACGTAAATATTCTGGACACATTTACAGGTCATGATAATTTAGAGAAGACCGTCTTGGAAGGGTACATAATCGAAAAAGGAAAGAGAGGAAGAGCAAGGCAAAGATGGCTGCAAGACACTGTTGATAATTAGCAACAGGGCATCTTGCTTACAACCAAGAGGTCTACAGGAGTGCTGTCAGGAGGCAAAGTTCCGCAAGGGACGTGCTGATGACTGCCTGACTGACTGACTGGAACTCACAGAGTTAGCTCCATAGGAAAGTGTTCCAGACGACTGCTGTCTTTTAATAGCTTTTTTTTTCATCTTATAAAAAATGTCTCGTTATTTTAACACGCTTATCAAAAAGCCACTTAAGATGTCTTCCTGTATCACTTGCTTCAAACAAGTTCAAATTTAGGCTATGTATCAGTTCCTTTATGTCTGTATGGTGTTATGCCACGTATGACTTCTTTCTAGTAAGTTCTGTGTTAAGTCATGCATCACTTCCTTCATGTAAGTATAATCTTAGGTATGTATCACTTCCTTCTAAGTAAAAGAACATGCCAAGGCATATTGGGGATACAGTGTTAGGCAAGGATTTCCTCGACCTTCGGCACATGAAAGTGTGATGTAATTCCTTCTAGTATGTTCAGCAACAGGTCTTATATATATTACTTCCTTCTAGTATGTTCACCAACAGGTCTTATACATCACTTCTCTATAGTATGTTCACCAACAGGTCTTATGTATCACTTCCTTCTAGTACGTTCAGCAACAGGTCTTATATATATCATTTCCTTCTAGTACGTTCAGCAACAGGTCTTACATATATCACTTCCTTCTAGTATATTCAGCAACAGGTCTTATATATATCACTTCCTTCTACTATGTTCACCAACAGGTCTTATATATATCACTTCCTTCTAGTATATTCAGCAACAGATCTTATATATATATATATATCACTTCCTTCTAGTATGTTCAGCATTCATTCATTCATTCATTTGCATGTCCCTTGCGGAACTTTGCCTCCCAAACAGCACTCCTGTAGGCCTCTCGGTTGTGAGCAAGATGGCCTGCTGCTGTTGCATCCATTTCCAGATCGTCAACGATGTCTTGCAGCCATCTTCGTCTTGGTCTTCCTCTTTTTCTTTTTCCCATTATGTATCCTTCCAATACGGTCTTCTCTAAATTATCATGACGTTTAATGTGTCCAAAATATTTCAGTTTTCTCTCTTTAATCCTCTTCACTAGCCAGCCTTCTTCAATATTAAGCTCTTGTAGTATAGATATATTTGTTCTTTTTTGTGTCCACGATATTTGGAGAACTCTTCTGTAGCATTTACATTCAAAGGCATTTATGTGTTTCTCAGCTGTTTTGTTAAGTGTCCAGGTCTCACAGGCATATGTTGCTATGGGAAAGATGCATGCCCTTAAAAATCTTATTTTTGTGGTTCTGTCTGCTCCTCTCCACAGATTCTTTATTTGTTTTACTTTCTGAACAGCGATAGATGTCCTCCTTCCCTGTTCAGCAACAGGTCTTATATATATCACTTCCTTCTAGAATTTCAGCATCAGGTCTTAAATACTCGTATATATCACGTCATTCAAGTATGTTCAGCGTTAGGTGATGTATCTATTTTTTCTACTAAACTGTGCATTAGGCCAAATACCGCTTCCTTCTTGTAGGTTTATTTTTGGGTCATATATCGCTTTTTTTCTATTATATTCTGCATTGCGCCATGCATCATTTTTTCCTGTAAGTTTATTTTTTGGGTCATGTATAGCTCCTTCTTGTAAGTTTATTACTGAGCATGTATCATTTTCGTCTTGTAAGTTTATTACTGAGCATGTATCATTTTCGTCTTGTAAGTTTATTACTGAGCATGTATCAAGGCAGGCAGGCGTGATACTGACCATATCACCCTCTAGTGTGCTGACAGGTCAAGGAAAATATGGGCACTAACACCATATCCCTATGTGCCTCTAAGGCATGACAGGGTTACCTTTACTTTACTTTTTTATGTATCATTTTCTTCTTGTAAGTTTATTCATGAGCATGTATCACTTTCTTCTTGTAAGTTTATTACTGAATATGTATCACTTTCTTCCTGAAAGTTTATTCCTGAGCATATATCACTTTCTTCTTGTCAGTTTATTCCTAAGCATGTATCACTTTCTTCTTGTAAGTATATTCCTAGGTATGTATCACTTTCTTCTTGCAAGTTTATTCCTAGGTATGTATAACTTTCTTCTTGCAAGTTTATTCCTAGGTATGTATCACTTTCTTCTTGCAAGTTTATTCCTAGGTATGTATCACTTTCTTCTTGTGAGTTTATTCCTAGGTATGTATAACTTTCTTCTTGCAAGTTTATCCCTTAGAATGTATCACTTTCTTCTTGCAAGTTTATTCCTAGGTATGTATAACTTTCTTCTTGCAAGTTTATCCCTTAGAATGTATCACTTTCTTCTTGTAAGTCGATCCCTTAGTACGTATCACTTTCTACTACTAAATTCTTCGTTCAGCCATGTGTGGCTTGCTTCCTGTCAGTTCAGCACCGTGTACAACAGTGTGGGAACCTCGGCAAGATGAACGTACATTTAGGTAGCGATGGAGTACTTTTCTCAACATCTCCCTCTTCCCCTCCCCCCCACCCCCCACCCATATAACATACACTTCGTTTTAATGCACCTATTTCCGCCTGGTGGCACCCACTATTTTCCAATAACTGCCACGGGTAACTGGGCCCTGGGAATGTAACTATGGGAGCTGAGCTGATCAAGCAGCACCAGCCGCGCTGGCCCGGTTAAGACCTGATCATGCGTCACTTCAGGGGTTCTCACACGGTGCAAGCTGGGACAAGGATCAACGTTAGATACTGTCAGCGTGCAAGATGAGACAGGGATCAATGTTAGATACTGTCAACGTGCAAGCTGAGACAAAGATCAATGTTAGATACTGTCAACGTTCACATTCTCAGAACGTGCGAACTGAGACAAGGATCAACGTTAGTTACTGTCAACGTTCATGCTGAGACAAGGATCAACATTAGATACTGTCAACGTTCATGCTGAGACAAGGATCAACATTAGATACTGTCAACGTTCATGCTGAGACAAGGATCAACGTTAGATACTGTCAACGTGCAAGCTGAGACAAGCATCAACATTAGATACTGTCAACGTTCATGCTGAGACAAGGATCAACATTAGTTACTGTCAACGTGCAAGCTCAGACAAGCATCAACGTTAGATATTGTAAACATTCACAATAATACAAAAAGTCTCATTAATAAACAACAAATAAAAACGTGCAAAATTTGACAGTGCAAAAAACCACAAGAGATGTTCTTGACGCACATCGCAGCAGACTAACAGTGTCAGCAATGGCGGAACCTGGACGAGTGAGTCGGATTGAAAATAACCGGATTTAAATTGACTTTTTGGTCAGCTGATTAGTGGGGAAGGCGGAGGAAGCCCTGACCGGCTGGTGTTTTCATGGAGCTGACTGAAAAAGTTGTTGAGTGTGGACATGTTCGTGACTAGACAGAATGCGACCGATAAAAAAAAAGGTACTGTGCCTTGAGATGTTCTGAAGAAGGTGCCTCTATCAAGCTTGAGAAGCTGACTTCTTCATTTCCACCTTCGTTCGCGTATCTATAAGGTTGGACCTGGTTGTTCTATCTCTCTCTCTCTCTCTCTCTCTCTCTCTCTCTCTCTATATATATATATATATATATATATATATATATATATATATATATATATTTGAACCTTTAAAGTGCCCAAAGCACATAGGGGTTCCGAAAGGGTTTTCCACAAATGCCTGTCCTTTGCCTTGTTATTCCGCTTTTGCCGGGATAGCCCTCTGTTGCTCAACATCCTCTCTATTGTTCTTCTCTATGTCTCCTTTGGTCTACCCTTACTTCTGTTCCCCTGTGGTGTCCATCTTAGTGCTGTTTTTGGTAGTGAGTTGTCAGTCATTCGGAGCACATGTCCCAACCATCGCCAGCGTCTTTCCTCAATAACTGCTGTCAGTGTCTTCATCTGCATTTCTGCCAACAAGATGCTATTTCCTATGGTGTTTGGCCAAAATATTCTAACCAATTCTTCGTAAACATTTAGTCTGGAAAGAATTCAGTTTGTTTTCTATAGTTCTGGACACGGGGAGAGAGACAAAGAGGGAGGGAGAGAGAGAGAGAGAGAGAGAGAGAGAGACAGACACACATACAAAATCACAATGTAAGAGAAGTGTTGTCTGTTATATGAGAAAAGATTTTCACGAAATACAACCCGATATCAATCAGTGCGCAGTCTCCCACGTGCGGACCAGCAGTGACATATTTATTTTGGAACTCACGCTTTAACTTTGCAAGTTTGCAGTGTCAATATCTCATATTTACTCCCATGATGGCGTGGGGAGGGGGGAAGGGGGTGGGTGCAATCAATTAGGACTTTCTTCCACTACGCTGACTTGGATATAAAGGAGAAACGGTATGTGATATTTTTTTTTTTTGCGTCAAAAGTCCTACTTCAACAACAACAATAAAATGCTAGTGTTTATGATGCCTGCAATGAAGTTACAAGAAATTTTATACATCAATGTAGTCTTTAAAGTTTATAATATATCAAAAAGACATGTGTTTATAGACATGGGTTTACATTCATGAGTTTATCATTATTATTATTATTATTATTTTTTTAAAATCTCCATCGCTTATTCAAACTTGCCCTCGGGTCTGTTTGTACTGCTTTCAGTAAGGAACCATAGCAAAAAGTTCAACAACGATGACTTTTTTTTATAGAATTCCTCTTTAGTAACATCAAAATTATCAGTTTATCTTCGATCTAAAATAGTGTAACCCTCTGTGCCTCTAGCTCAATGGTTCTTCTTCTTCTTCTTCTTCTTCTTCTTCTGCTTTTCAAGCCATTAAGGCTCACTGCTGCAGATAAAGTTCGCCCCCCCCCCCCATTCCTCTCTATTCCTAATCTTTTCTCTCTCTTTCTCTCCAGTTGGTGACATCATTTTCTTTTATATCCTCTTCTATGTTATCTTTCCATCTCTGTCTTGGTCTTCCCCTTTGGTCTTGTTTCCCTCATCTCTTGTACATACATCATTTTCGTTTGTCCATTCTCCTCCACTCTTTCTACATGCCCCAGCCAGCGTAGTCTGTTCAGTTTCAAGACATTTATAATTCGCTGGGATTTAAATAAGCTGTTCAGTTCAGTGTTCTTTCTAGCTCTCCATTTTCCACTTTTGATATCGTTTATAAGCAATGGCTTCATACATAAAGCAACATATTCTTTGGACAAAGGCTGGGCTTCAAACGGTATCAATTTCAGAATACTGATTTTTTTTGTTTTGTTTTGTTTTTGTTTACTAATTTTGACTGTTTACCTCTGACAGTGTTCCTAATATAAAGAAGTAAACATACAATAAACAGAATTTGCTTAATCAATACTGAAGTAATTTATTCTCTTTGTGGATACCATTTCAGCCAATGAAAGCTCAGCACATAAGAGTAATCTTATTCGGCTGCGAGTAAGTGAGGGCAATCATGCCATATTTTAAGAACCCTTGATGACCATTTAGTCATTGATCTGTCCAGACAGTCCCTCCATAGGTCATTCCAATCCAGCCCCAGGGAATTATCCCATATACCCCATGTACTTAAAGCCGCTAAGAAAACCAGAAAGTAAAGTAGCGTTTGTTGCGGCGCGGGAAGGGATGCTAGAGAGCAGTAGGACGGAAATATGGAGAGGGCTGGATAATGATATGTTAGGGGGTAAACTATACAAGGCAAGAGATCTAGCATCATCATGTTCTACGCCGGTAGGGTCATGGCTGAATCTCTCTCTCTCTCTCCCCCTCTCTCTCTCTCTCTCTCCCCCTCTCTCTCTCTCTCCCCCTTGTTTACAATAAATTTGACTAATTATTACTTGCTAGCCACCAATATGAAACCCATCTTTCGGGATGCGTGCTTCAGTGTGATATATATATATATATATATATGTGTGTGTGTGTGTGTGTGTGTGTGCGCTGTTTTAGAAAGTCAGTGCTGCCCTAAGCTCACCTCCCCCTCCTCCTCCTCCTCCACTCTATACCTCCTTTTCTTCCGATCCTCAGGAATGCTGTCAATTATTTGCAGAGGTTTTCAAGCTGTGTTTCGTAAAGCCATATGTCGCCAATAGTGCTATACCAAGTTACGTGGGACAAATTTAAAATATTCTTTATTTTTAACGTCACACTAGGAATGACCTTCAGTAAACAGTACCGAAAGTTCTCTTTTTTAAAAACAATCAGAATTAATTACACAAATAATATATATTTATTTTAAGATGTGCATCTTGAAGTGGAACTTTCTGCACAAGTAAATAGATGTGCTATATGGAAAATGTATAATTATTATTATTATTACTGATTGTTTATAATATTAATGTAAAAGAATGTGAGCGCTCCAGCATGCATTTTTCTTCTGGTGCAAGGGCTCCTTCGTGTCTAAAAGCGTGGGAACCTCTGAATTGTTGCACTTTATGCCATCAAGCCGTACAGAATGTCCACAAACAAAAAAAAAACGGGTAACATTCTGTTCTCGATTGTGCTGTGGAGCCAGTTTTAAATGTGGTTTTTAAAAAATATGTAATTAAGTTTCTTAACTTTGTTTAAAAAATGTATTTCCACAATTAGTTGTTACGGGAAACTGAACATTTTTTCATGAAAGTCTAAAACACAATGTTTCTGCTTAACTCACTCACTCTTTAACCACAGCAAGATGGCTTCCGTGTGCTTTGCTTGCTGATAACGTCTTGGAGTTTATGGGCTGGTTTTGCCACACTGTTCTCATAGTTTTCGTCAATTTTCGATGTAAACTCAAGCGACAACACTTTTTTTTTAAATTTAAAACTCCAGCACTAAGAGGACACATAAGATACTCACTATGTTGGGAAAAAAAAACCATTGAATCAAAGAAGACAGAGACATAAGACAAGATTCTGAATAGGTCCATAAACCACCGTAAGTTTTTATACACAGCCCGTCCCCGAATTACGAACGAGTTCCATTCCTAAGATTGTTCGTAAATCGAATTTGTACTAGGCATAGTTCCTATCTAACTTCAGCTATATAGCACGCAGTATATATATATATATATATATATATATATATAAATTATTTTTAAAACGAACTGCTAGAGGCGCGCAATGTTTTGATGCACAAGACAAAGTATGGTCCGTTTGTTATTACACATCACTAAACGTAAATTTGTTATTACACATCACTGCATGTAACTTTGTTATTACACATCACTACATGTAATTTTGTTATTACACATCACTACATGTAACTTATTATATTACACATCACTACATGTGACTTTGTTATTACCCATCACTACATGTAATTTTGTTATTACACATCACTACATGTAACTTATTATATTACACATCACTACATGTGACTTTGTTATTACCCATCACTACATGTAATTTTGTTATTACACATCACTACATGTAACTTTGTTATTACACATCACTGCATGTAACTCAAACTTTTAATACAGTAGACTGTATTATTTTTTTTATTGATTAATAATATATATATATATATATATATATATATATATATATATATATAATATGTAATTCATCTCCACTATTAACTATGACAAATTATATACAAATACGAATTATATATAATAAATATTTATATATAATATGTACCATGTGACGTTAAGCGGCATGGAAAGATACTACCATGCGGGCCCTATGTGACGTTAAGCGGCATGGGAAAGATCCTACCATGCGGGCCCTATGTGACGTTAAGCGGCATGGGAAAGATCCTACCACGCGGGCCCTATGTGACGTTAAGCGGCATGGGAAAGATGTAAGACTATAAACTTCGTTGGTAAATACGGGTTGGACGTTAATTGGATGCTCGTAAATCGGGGGAGTAGGGGGGGGGGCAGCTCCTGTAGTCAAAAAATATATTTAGGAAAAGAGAGAGAGAGAGAGAGAGAGAGAGAGAGAGAGAGACAATCAATAAGAAAAACCCGACACTGCCCTACCTTGCTTATCTTCCTCGTGTTGTTTCTCAATCGCCCCGATGGCCTCCTGGATTGGATCGTTGACCAGCTCATTCTCCATCAGTTCTTGCTGGGCGAAGTCGTAATCAATCTTCTGCTCGGGTTCACCATTAGCTGGGCCTGTAAGCGGGACAAAAATAACGATCAAAAGCTCAGTGAAATGTCAAGCATGAGTTTTTAGCATACGATGACAATGTCAAGCAGCCTTTAAAAAATGGATCAAAGTTCGGTATCAATGACAAGAGTACATAAATTCTGTTTATCTCGGGGATGCTGTAGCAACAGACGGCAAATTGAAAAGTTCAGGGGAAACAAGAAAGATCCAGATAAAACTTTCTTAACCAGGTTCTGTGTGGAAAGACAAGGAACCGGTTTCGACGAAAAACAGAAAGAAATTAGTATGTTATGATCGCCAACGTCCACCGGCGAGTTAACTCTTTCACAACTGAAAACTGATTTCAATTCTCTGTCACAATTAATTTTGATGATACATTTTCTTAGAAATAAATTAGAGGGAAGTTTACTCTATAAATGTGGCTTGGGTAGGAAATATTCGACTTTTTCCTTTTATTTAGATTTTTCCGTAATAATACGCTGAACGTCGATTCGCGTAGGGGTGCATGATCTACCAACACTTCCAGTGCTATTTTGAAGTGAAAGAGTTTAAGAGTGAATGAAGAAAGAAAAGTCTTCGGCTAATTTTAACCAGCCTCTCAACCGTCTGAACAACAACCAGTCTCATGGGCAACCAGAAAAAAGAAGATGGACATAAGTCGGTCGCGTGATGAGAGGAAACAATCAGAGAATTCCAAAACAAGCTATCAAGTGGAACATAACAGGTCGAAGAAAAAGAGGTCGACCATGTGAAACTCTAAAGAGGACATTGTTAAGTGAGGCCAGTTTCGTGGGCATAAAATCCCTTGATGAGGTTGAAATGCTCCGAGAAAACCAGAGAACTTGGCGAACTACCCTACGTGACATTTAACGGCACTGGATGAATGTATGATGGGTCAACTGTCTGACCTTGGAGGACTGCTGCAAGCTACAGCTATCAGGTTGGAAAGAATCAGCTTCTACATCCCAGGTGCTAGTGCTTAACATCGCTGACTCTTTTCTTCAGCACAAACGTTGGATGATGTTCTTCCGCTGTGTTGGATGGTTGGTTGGCTGAAACCAGAGCCCTTTGTGGATGACTGTATAAACCACGCTTCTCCTTTACACAGGATGGGCCGAAATTTTGTTGCTTTCTCTAATTTACTTACTCGACTTTATCCTGCCTCTTGCGCCGTGAAGTATCGACAGGAGATGCAGCTGGTGTTTCGGGGCCAAATGAGTGCCCTCAGTGGCGGTCAAGCCATAATTCGCGAGTGCTTTTCTCATACCATCTATCCATCTCCTTCTGGGTCTTCCTCTGTGTCCTGTAGTTCTTTGGTTGAAGGTTCTCGTGGCTGGCTGTGTGCCAGCCATTCTCATTAAGCGGACCGAACCACTTGATTCTTTGCTTCTCTTTGCGTCGCAGACATGATGTAGCTCCTACCATCTGTCTCACAGTGTCATTTCTTAGCTTGTCAAATCATCTCTAATTTATCCAATATTAACTATGATAAATATAATTAACACTGCTCCAAGCCCAACAGTAGCAGTATCTCATCAATTATTTACTTTCAGCTTATCATCCCAGCAGCAGTATCTCATCAATTATTTACTTTCAGCTTATCATCCTATCAGCAGTATCTCATCAATTATTTACTTTCAGCTTATCATCCCAGCAGCAATATCTCATCAATTATTTACTTCTAGCTTATCATCACTCAGAAATAGCTCATCACTTATTTACTTTCAGCTTATCACCTCTCAGAAAACAACATCTAGCACTCAACCCAATCATGTACAACAAGTACAATCTGTAGGTAGATTCTTTCCTCAAACAGAATCAGAAAGAATAAATCTTCCTATAGCACGATAAAGATTGGAATGGGGCCGGGGGGGGGGGGGGTAGTATGTTAAACAAGATTAGAGAAATAAACCAAGACCTTCATGTATTTATAGATCTCAAGTAATGTTTTGTATGTTCAATCAGATTTGAAAGATTATAAAGTTCGTTTTAGGCTGTTTGATTTCACACGAGACTGGGGTGATGACGCTCTCCGATGATTCAATCAGCGACCCATAGCCGATATGCTAGCGGCAGGGTTAGCGAACCATAGCTGACCAAGACCCTGTCCCATCTCTCCGTGGAATGCACAGTAACAGGCCTAGCCTGGCTAACGGGACAGGGATCGCCATAGTCCCCACGGTGGTGGAGTCTGCTAAAGAAGCATTGCACACCCCCCCCCCCCTGCTTTTTAGCTGTGCTCCGGGACTGAAAAAGTAGCCGCCATAACCCGCTCCCACGCCGATACGATGCTGTGCCTCAACATCTCTACAGCATCATCTGCAAAGAACAACAGCTCGCAGTTACAGGGAGTTCATACAAGTACAAGTACAACATTTCACAAGAGAAACGCGTTCCACTTATTTGTTGACATATTTCCCCGAATTTAACTAAGAAGAACCGGAGTAAAGATTACTCTGAACTCTACAGACCTTCAAGTGTCAATTCTGTTCGTTAGAATTCATTCTTTCTTTTCCACTTTCTGGAGGTTGGGCTCTGTCCAACGTAACACACACACACACACGCACGCACAACAGACAGGACAAATTCTGGTACAAGAATATAGGTAAAGGTAGCCCTGTCATGCCTTGGAGGCACATAGGGATATGGTGTTAGTGCCCATATTTTCCTTGACCTGTCAGCACACTAGAGGGTGATATGGTCAGTATCACGCCTGGCTGACAAGAATATAGCTACAAAAAAAAAACATTACTTCATTTAATGAGAATGCTAAGAGTAGAATACACAGGAAGAAGAAGTTAAGAATGACAAGAGAGTGAAGGACAATTGGATTCTTCATTGTGAAGTACGAGTAGGTGGAAAGAAGAAAGCGGAGAACAAGTGGACGCTCCACAGAGAAGTAAGAGTAGGTGGAAAAAAGAAAGCGGAGAACAAGTGGAAGCTCCACAGAGAAGTAAGAGTAGGTGGAAAAAAGAAAGCGGAGAACAAGTGGACGCTCCACAGAGAAGTAAGAGTAGGTGGAAAAAAGAAAGCGGAGAACAAGTGGATGCGTCACAGAGAAGTAAGATTAGGTGGAAAGAAGAAAGCGGAGAACAAGTGGACGTTCCACAGAGAAGTAAGAGTAGGTGGAAAAAGATAGCGGAGAACAAGTGGACGCTCCACAAAGAAGTAAGAGTAGGTGGAAAAAAAGAAAGTGGAGAACAAGTGGACGCTCCACAGAGAAGTAAGAGTAGGTGGAAAAAAAGAAAGTGGAGGACAAGTGGACGCTCCACAGAGAAGTAAGAGTAGGTGGAAAAAAAAGAAAGTGGAGGACAAGTGGACGCTCCAGAAAGAAGTAAGAGTAGGTGGAAAAAATAAAGTGGAGAACAAGTGGACGCTCCACAGAGAAGTAAGAGTAGGTGGAAAAAAGAAAGCGGAGAACAAGTGGACGTTCCACAGAGAAGTAAGAGTAGGTGGAAAAAATAAAGTGGAGAACAAGTGGACGCTCCACAAAGAAGTAAGAGTAGGTGGAAAAAAAGAAAGTGGAGAACAAGTGGACGCTCCACAGAGAAGTAAGAGTAGGTGGAAAAAATAAAGTGGAGGACAAGTGGACGCTCCACAAAGAAGTAAGAGTAGGTGGAAAAAATAAAGTGGAGGACAAGTGGACGCTCCACAAAGAAGAAAGAGTAGGTGGAAAAAATAAAGTGGAGAACAAGTGGACGCTCCACAGAGAAGTAAGAGTAGGTGGAAAAAATAAAGTGGAGGACAAGTGGACGTTCCACAGAGAAGTAAGAGTAGGTGGAAAAAATAAAGTGGAGAACAAGTGGACGCTCCACAAAGAAGTAAGAGTAGGTGGAAAAAATAAAGTGGAGGACAAGTGGACGCTCCACAAAGAAGTAAGAGTAGGTGGAAAAAATAAAGTGGAGGACAAGTGGACGCTCCACAGAGAAGTAAGAGTAGGTGGAAAAAATAAAGTGGAGGACAAGTGGACGCTCCACACTGAAGTACGAGCAGGTGGAAAAAGAAAGTGGAATCGAAGAGACCGGAAGCGGGGAGGCGACGCTGAAGAAGAATTATAAATATACAGATTTAAAGATACAGATTTAAAGACAAAGATATAAAGATAAAGAAATGTGATAAAGGCATAAAAAGGATTGTTTTTTAAAATTTCAAAGTAGTGTCTGAAAAAGAAGAAGAATCTTTCATCTTTCAGAGAGAGAGAGAGAGAGGGGGGGGGGGAGAGAATAAGGGAGAGAGAGAGATTGAGAATGAGAGATTTTGAGAGAGAGAATGAGAGAGAGAGAATGGGATAGAATGAGAGAGAGAATGAGAAAGATTGAGAGAGACTGACGGAGAGAATGAGAAAGGGGGAGATATAATGAGAGAGAATGAGAGTGAGAGAGACTGAGAGAGAATGAGAAAGACTGAGAGGGACTGACGGAGAGAATGAGAAAGATTGAGAGAGACTGACGGAGAGAATGAGAAAGATTTAGAGAGACTGACGGAGAGAATGAGAAAGATTGAGAAAGACTGACGGAGAGAATGAGAAAGGGGGAGACATAATGAGAGAGACTGAGAGTGAGAAAGAATGAGAGAGAGAATGAGAAAGACAGAGAGAGGGAATAAGAGAGAGAATGAGAGAGAATGAGAAAGACTGAGAGAGAAGGAGCAAGAGAGACTGAGTCAGAATAAAAGAGACTGAGAGAGGTTGAAAGAGAGAATGAGAAAGATTGAGAGAGAAGGAGCGAGAGAGACTGAGATAGAATAAGATAGACTGAGAGAGATTGAAAGAGAGAATGAGAAAGACTGAGAGAGAAGGAGCGAGAGAGACTGAGATAGAATAAGAGAGACTGAGAGATATTGAAAGAGAGAATGAGAAAGATTGAGAGAGAAGGAGCGAGAGAACTGATATAGAATAAGAGAGACTGAGAGATATTGAAAGAGAGAATGAGAAAGATTGAGAGAGAAGGAGCGAGAGAGACTGAGATAGAATAAGAGAGACTGAGAGAGATTGAAAGAGAGAATGAGAAAGACAGAGAGAGAATAAGAGAGAAAATGAGAAAGAATGAGAAGATTGAGAGTGACTGAGAGAGAGAGAATGAGAAAGAATGAGACAGACTGAGAGAGAATGAGCGAGAGAGACTGAAAGAGACTGAGAGAGAATAAGAGAGACTGCGAGAGAGACTGAAAGAGACTGAGAGAGAATAAGAGAGACTGCGAGAGAGACAGAGAGAATGAGAGAGAGAAAGAATAAGAGAGAGACACTAATGGTGACAAAGTTCTGTGATCAAGAAAGATAACCCTCTGTACACCACAATAAGTTTACCACGATGACCTCGCTGTATTATTAACGTCAAGGGCCAGACTCTTCGTTCAACATTCAAAGCGAGCCTCATACAAAAATAATGACATGCAAGAAGAACATATAAAAACTTCACTTCTTTCTTAAACTGCGAAAGCGAGTGACAGAACAGATGTGCTTTGAGGGCGCTCTTTCTCGATAAGGACGAAACAATTTTACATCTGGGCTGGCCCTTTTTTTTTTTCTTCATGTGTCGCTGAATGCAATTGGCTGGACCGAACGTAACTTTTGTGTCGTTGAACGCAACTGGTTGGACGGAACCTACAAATCTAGATATTTCTTGTTTTACAGCCAGTGATTGGTGGGATGCCTGCACGTTAATATACTGTATAATCCGCTCGTTCAGTGGATGGCGGGATGCAGCTAACAATATGCTGGTAGCAGTCAAGCTAGCCTGAATGACAGAGATTGAACGGTTTACAGTGCACAGCAATAGTAGTTTGCAAAATATTTCCTAGCTCCAAAATGCATAGCCATTAATAATTCGAAATCTCGGTTTATGGAGATCATCCATCAACAAACAAACAAAAAACAAAACCCACAAACTAGTCAATCAACAAATCAATCAGTCAAGCAAGAAAAACCAAGCTATTAACCTATCAAGGAATAAAAGAAACAAACCAACGAACCAGACAGCCAACAAACCAATGAACCAGACACCCAACAAACCAACGAACCAAAAAGCCAACAAACCAGAAAACCAGACAACCAACAAACCAGCGAACCAAAAAGCCAACAAAACAACGAACCAGACAGCCAACAAACAAACGAACCAGACACCCAACACACCAGACACTCAACAAACCAACGAACCACACACCCAACAAAACAGCAAATAAAAAAAAACATGATTAAGAAAAAAAAACAACTAAATAACCAGTCAATGAATCGCTCAACGAAATACTTAACCAATCACTGAATCAAACATTACATAACTAACCAACCATTCAACACACAACCAACTAATTAAACAATCAATGAATCAACCATAATCAACCAACCATTCAGTCAACCACTGTCAGGTAACAAATATCACTTATAACAATTTTTTTAAGAAAGTAATTTTCATAAAATTAACAGTAATTCTGCATCATTTCACACCGCACTACCTCTTCATACAATGACGTGTAGAGTGCAAGTAAGCGCAATATGATATCATTTTGGATCGAAATTACACTACAACATCACTGCCGGACTGACCATCATAACACTTCCAAATCAGCCTGCTCAAAAGTCCGCACCATCTTCATGGCCACTGAGCCACAACTAAAAAAAAAAGTTCTCTCCCCCCCCCCCCCCAAACCTCCCAAAATCTTCCTGAAAACAAACTGTGGTACAACAATCCACAGAACGAGGTAGATAAATACGTCATTCTCGAATGGGAAAAATCCTAATTTTGTATCTCTTTTTTTTTGGGACATCTTACATCCTTCCCGTGCCGTTAAACGTCACATAGGGCTCGCACGTAGTTCGCCAAGTTTTCCTGTTTTCGGCGAGCTTTTCAACTTCATCAAAGGGATTTTATGCCTACTAATTTGGCCTCTCTTATCAATATCCTCTTTTAGAATTTCACGTGGTCAACCTCTTTTTCTAAGGTCTGTTGTGTTCCACTTGATAGCTTGTTTTGGGATTCTCTGATTGTTTCTTCTCATCACGTGACCGATATATGTCGACATATTTATATACTATACTATACGCCCAAGCCCTAGAAAATCATGAAAACAGACAACGGCCTGTTTTTAACCACGCTATCACAAACTGTATCATCACTTTCATGACGTTTACACACAAGAATCTACCTTCATGATGTTTACACACAAGAATCTGTTGACCGAGTACTTACATCATTCGGAAAAAAAATAAGAAGTTAAATAAAACTTAAAAGCGGAAGTATGTAGAAGTTAAAACACACGAATAAAGGCAGCCAGGACTTCGGACAGATGGTCAAGTAAATTAGGTACGCCACCATGTTGAAAGCTTATCATCACACAGGGAGAGTCCATGAAAACTTATCAATGCACACCGACAGTCCATGAAAACTTATCACTGCATACAGACAGTCCATGAAAGCTTATCACTGCACACAGACAAACTATGAAAGCTTAACATTGTACACAGACAGTCCAAGAAAGCTTATCACTGCACACAGAATATCATAAAGGCTTATTACTGCACACAGACAAACCATGAAAGCTTATCATTGCAGACAGTTCATGAAAGCTTATCACTGCACACAGACATACCATAAAGGCTTATTACTGCACACAGACAGACCATGACAGCTTATCACTGCACACAGACCATGAAAGCTTATCACTGCACACAGACCATGAAAGCTTATCACTGCACACAGACCATGGAAAGCTTATCACTGCACACAGACCATGGAAAGCTTATCACTGCACACAGACAGACCATGAGCGATCTTCTCTCCTGACAGTTCTCCGCATTCTGCTCGACAGCCGTTGCAGAAAAACGATAAAAAACATGGAGCACGATCGATAATAAGATTAAAAACATATACATAATATGAGACAGGAATCATATAAGCTTCTTCTTCTTCTTCGTTTTTTTTTTGTTTTGTTTCATACGTCGATTTTTGTTTGAGAAACTTTTATGTTGTTTCCTGGGATGTGATACAAGTGTGATAAGAAGACAACATTTGGCATGAAGGGAGATCATCGCTTACTTCCTTCACATGTTGGTGAGTTAGGAACATGGCACAGGTATGACAAGACAACGGCTCGGAGTCAGATGAAAGTTATGTCCTGCGATGATATTTGTCCGTATAATTCAGCACAAAAAAAAGCTGCCAAACCTTTAATAAATGGACTTTGTTTTGTGAGAGAGCAGGTGGTGAAGACGCTGCCCGATGAGGCAATCAGCGACCCATAGCTGGCATGCCCACGTCAGGGATAGCGAACCATAGCTGGCCAAGACCCTGTCTCACCTCTCCGTAGGTACCCCCAGTAACAGGCCTAGCCTGGATAATGGGGCAGGGATCGCCATAGTCCCCATGGTGGTGGAGTCTGCTAAAGAAGCATTGCACACCCCCCCCCCTGCTTTTTAGCTGTGCTCCGGGACTGAAAAAGTAGCTGCCATAACCCGCTCCCACGCCGATACGATGCTGTGCTTCAAAACCTCTACAGCATCGGCTGCAAAGAACAACAGCTCGTAGTTACATGGAGTTCGCACAAGCACAAGTTGCGAAAGAGCATGGGAAGTGTAGAAGTCTTAGGCCGTCCTCCTAAAGTGCATTTTCGTTCCAGGAAAACTAACGTCGTGATTTGTTATCATTAAACTCCTTGCTATATGAAGTTTGATCAACCACTCTTATATTATTCAACTTCTGGACTGTCTATCACGTAAAGGTTGTACCTATGATTCCTGTCGCTTATGGTGGCCCACAATTCGTCCAAGTCTTGTTTTACATGGTCCCTGTGTATGCGTGTTTCTACCTGCACCTATCAGTTAACTTGGTCACACATGACATCATCATCATGTGCCGTGCCGACTGGCGTTGGCTATTATGCTTCTCCAGAGTACGCGATCCTTCATGCAGGCCATCAGCTCAGTTGGTGATCTCCTCTCACACCATCCCGTCAGACTGTCCAGTATCATTTCTCTTGGTCTTCCTCTTGATCTTCTTCCTTCTATTTTTCCTGTTATAATATTTTCAATGCCCCATCTTCTCATTGCATGTCCTATGAAAGTACATTGTCTCTCTCTTATCTTTTTGACAAGGTTTTTTGTCTCTCCAGCTCTTCTCCTACATTCTTCATTAGTTATTTTTGCTGTCCAAGGAATTCCCAACATTCTTCTAATAAACCACATTTCTGCTGCTTCCAATGATTTTTGTGCAGACTTGCCTATTGTCCATGATTCACTTCCATATAACAAGATAGGTTCAATATAGCATTTTAGTACTCGGTTTCTAACATTCATTGATAAGGATGTGTTGGTCAATATGTTTCTCATTCTCTGAAATGCAGTCTTTGCTTGGCCTATTCTGTTCCTAATTTCTGTTCTGCATTTCCCATCTGAAGTTATTACTGCTCCAAGGTATTTGAATTTCTGCACCTGCTTTAGAACAGTTCCGTTTAATTTAATACTGCATGCTGGTGGATTCTGTTTCTTAGATATAACCATAGTCTCTGTCTTTTTGATGTTCAAAGTAAGGCCTTTCTGTTCACTTTCTTTGGCGACTTTATCCAAGAGATTTTGCAGGTCTTGTTGGTTCTCTGCTATCAGTACCACACATGACAGCTCTGGATAAAAGAAGCATATGGCGATAACGATGTCTCCGCCAACTTTTCTTTCTCCGAAACTGCCGAGGATAGCTCCTACTATCTATTCTTTCCTACATCTTGAAGTCTTGGACACATTTTACTGTTATTTTGTGATTCAATACAACGGCAGGTTTGACCGTTTTCTGTTATTAATTAATCATGGAGGAAGTTTTCTTGTCTGCTCTGCCACGTTCTTTGTCTAAATAAGACTGCTTGTTCGTTTAGCTGTATCTGTTGGCAAGTACCATCCACGCATGAAGCTGAGGTTCCTTGTTCCAACAAGCTCTAGTACATCACTGCGGTAAAAGGTTATCATCATCGAGGACAAGACAAGTGCAAATGTGCCCCCATCTCCACTCCTGCAAGAACAATCTCGCCATTTTTTTTTTGTTTTTTGTTTTTTGCATGAACTCCGTGGCAGAACCGGCAAAGATAAATAAATAAGAAGCCGGTTCGATACTTTCATTAAATACAAAAACTCTACACGGATGAGGGAAGGAATTTTCAACTACCCCCCCCCCCCCAAAAAAAAAAAAGTTATATATACTAATTATATGGCTCTGCATGCTCCCACTAAAAAACTGGTCTAGGGACCCCGCAGGCGGTCTGAAGTCTTAAGTGCAATTCCTGTACTTTATGCTCTCTCCTATCTACAGGCAGACAGACTGTCACGCCGCTATCTCTTCACTCTTCTTGGCCAGGGGCAAATTATTTTTGAAGTCGGGGTCTAGAAATAAAAGGAAACAAAAAAAAATATAAAATGAAGAAAAAAAAAGGCGTCTCTGATAATCTACGGCCCAGATGGTAAAGGAAATTACGGACGCATTTACTGGGCACGACACTGTAAAAATGGGATGCTTGAAAACACCGCAAGCATCGGCAGGATATTGTTTTCCATGTTGTTCAAGATGGGATCTCTCTCTCTCTCTCTCTCTCTCTCTCTCTCTCTCTCTCTCTCTCTCTCTCTGCACACGCACGCAGGCAAAATATCATTACTCGTCACAGTGTTTCTCAGTCGGCATTTCAGTGGACCCTGACTTCGGTAGGAGACCGCGGAAATACATTTTTAAAAATATGCTTTATTTTTAGCAATGACGATAATACCCCAAGTTAGACATTTGACACCGATACAGATTAAAGTACTGTCTGACATATAACACGTGCTAGCGTATATGTGACGTACATACAATATGGTACGGAATATCTCTCTCCCCCCCCCCCCCCGCAAAAAAAAAACTTTAAAAAATAAATCCAAATTTTCCATTGTAAATGCAGTACCACATCCAGTACTTTACTTCTGGCTTATTTTAAATGAACTTAACCAGTTAATGATACTTTCATGATACAAATTATGGCTACGTTTCAGTATAAATCTATGCATTATCTTAAAACAACAATATACCAATAACTTTATTCTAAAAATAAGAAGAACCACGGTATACTCAAATTAAAATAGTAACAATCATGTTATACAAACTAAAACAGTAACAACCACGGTATACGCAGACTAAATAGTAAAAAATCACGGTATACTAAAATTAAAATAAGAACAATTACGATATACTCAAACTAAAATAGTAACAATCACGGTATACTCAAACTAAATTAATAACAACCACGGTATACTTAAACTAAAATAATAAGATTCACGGTTTCATCAAACTAAAATAATAACAACCACGGTATACTTAAACTAAAATAATAAGATTCACGGTTTCATCAAACTAAATTAATAACAACCACGGTATACTTAAACTAAAATAATAAGATTCACGGTTTCATCAAACTAAAATAATAACAGCCACGGTCTACTCAAACTAAAATAATAAGAATCACGGTATACTCAAACTAAAATAATAACAATCACGGCATACTGAAACGAAAATAATAACAATCACGGTATACTCAAACTAAAATAATGACAACTACGGTACACTCAAACGAAAATAATATAAATCACGGTATACTCAAACTAAAATACTAACAATCACGGTATATTCAAACTAAAATACTAGCAATCACGGTATACTCAAACTAAAACAATAACAATCACGGTATACCCAGACTAAAATACTAGCAATCACGGTATAATCAAACTAAAATACTAGCAATCACGGTATACTCAAACTAAAATACTAGCAATCACGGTATACTCAAACTAAAATACTAGCAATCACGGTATACTCAAACTAAAATACTAGCAATCACGGTATACTCAAACTAAAATACTAGCAATCACGGTATACTCAAACTAAAATACTAGCAATCACGGTATACTCAAACTAAAATACTAGCAATCACGGTATACTCAAACTAAAATACTAGCAATCACGGTATACTCAAACTAAAAAACTAGCAATCACGGCATACTCAAACTAAAATACTAGCAATCACGGTATACTCAAACTAAAATACTAGCAATCACGGTATACTCAAACTAAAATACTAGCAATCACGGTATACTCAAACTAAAATACTAGCAATCACGGTATACTCAAACTAAAATACTAGCAATCACGGCATACTCAAACTAAAATAGTAACAATCACGGTATACTCAAACTAAAATAGTAAGAATCACGGTATACTCAAACTAAAATAGTAAGAATCACGGTATACTCAAACTAAAATAGTAACAATCACGGCATACTCAAACTAAAATAGTAACAATCACGGTATACTCAAACTAAAATAGTAAGAATCACGGTATACTCAAACTAAAATAGTAACAATCACGGTATACTCAAACTAAAATAGTAAGAATCACGGTATACTCAAACTAAAATACTAGCAATCACGGCATACTCAAACTAAAATAGTAACAATCACGGTATACTCAAACTAAAATAGTAAGAATCACGGTATACTCAAACTAAAATAGTAAGAATCACGGTATACTCAAACTAAAATAGTAACAATCACGGCATACTCAAACTAAAATAGTAACAATCACGGTATACTCAAACTAAAATAGTAAGAATCACGGTATACTCAAACTAAAATAGTAACAATCACGGTATACTCAAACTAAAATAGTAAGAATCACGGTATACTCAAACTAAAATAGTAACAATCACGGCATACTCAAACTAAAATAGTAACAATCACGGTATACTCAAACTAAAATAGTAACAATCACGGTATACTCAAACTAAAATAGTAAGAATCACGGTATAATCAAACTAAAATAGTAACAATCACGGTATACTCAAACTAAAATAGTAAGAATCACGGTATAATCAAACTAAAATAGTAACAATCACGGCATACTCAAACTAAAATAGTAAGAATCACGGTATAATCAAACTAAAATAGTAAGAATCACGGTATACTCAAACTAAAATACTAGCAATCATGGCATACTCAAACTAAAATACTAGCAATCATGGTATACTCAAACTAAAATAGTAACAATCACGGTATACTCAAACTAAAATACTAGCAATCATGGTATACTCAAACTAAAATAGTAACAATCACGGCATACTCAAACTAAAATAGTAAGAATCACGGTATACTCAAACTAAAAAACTAGCAATCACGGCATACTCAAACTAAAATAGTAAGAATCACGGTATACTCAAACTAAAATAGTAAGAATCACGGTATAATCAAACTAAAATAGTAA
Organism: Achatina immaculata; assembly: GCA_009760885.1. Lineage (NCBI taxonomy): Eukaryota > Metazoa > Mollusca > Gastropoda > Stylommatophora > Achatinidae > Lissachatina > Lissachatina immaculata. The sequence continues at coordinate 7,893,782 of CM019701.1, forward strand.
GAATCACGGTATACTCAAACTAAAATAGTAAGAATCACGGTATAATCAAACTAAAATAGTAAGAATCACGGTATACTCAAACTAAAATAGTAAGAATCACGGTATAATCAAACTAAAATAGTAAGAATCACGGTATACTCAAACTAAAATAGTAAGAATCACGGTATAATCAAACTAAAATAGTAAGAATCACGGTATACTCAAACTAAAATAGTAAGAATCACGGTATGCTCAAACGAAAATAGTAACAATCACGGTATACTCAAACTAAAATAGTAACAATCACGATATAATCAAACTAAAATAATAACAACCATGGTATACTCAAACTAAAATAATAACAACCGCGGTATACTCAAACTAAAATAATAACAATCACGGTATACTCAAACTAAAATACTAGCAATCACGGTAAACTCAAACTGATATTTGAACCATTTTAGTTAGGGTTTTTATTAACATTGTTGGCCCGGTTAGTCGCTCGGTTTACTAATCCGGTGGTACAGGGTTCAAGTCCCAGCAGTGAGAGGATTTTTTTTTCTGGTCTGCATCGAAAGTCCCGGAGTCCGCCCAGCCTGGAATACCTGGGAAGGTAAGTGAGGGCCAGGCGTGATACTGACCACATCACACTTTCATGTGCCCAAGGTCTTGGGAATACGGGCCTAAGAAACGAATCCCCAACATGCCTTAATGGCATGGAAGCGGGGAATTTACCTTTACCCCATACATAAAATCACCGGTAACCTCCACCACAAACATAAAATCACCGGTAAACTCCACCACAAACATAAAATCACCGGTAACCTCCACCACAAACATAAAATCACCGGTAACCTCCACCACAAACATAAAATCACAGGTAACCTCCACCACAAACATAAAATCACAGGTAACCTCCACCACAAACATACAATCACCGGTAACCTCCACCACAAACATAAAATCACCGGTAACCTAAACCACAAACATAAAATCACCGGTAACCTCCACCACAAACATAAAATCACCGGTAATCCACCACAAACATACAATCACCGGTAACCTCCACCACAAACATACGATCACCGGTAACCCACCACAAACATACAATCACCGGTAACCTCCACCACAAACATAAAATCACCGGTAACCTCCACCACAAACATAAAATCACCGGTAACCTCCACCACAAACATAAAACCACCGGTAACCTCCACCACAAACATAAAACCACCGGTAACCTCCACCACAAACATAAAACCACCGGTAACCTCCACCACAAACATAAAACCACCGGTAACCTCCACCACAAACATACAATCACCGGTAACCTCCACCACAAACATACGATCACCGGTAACCCACCACAAACATACAATCACCGGTAACCTCCACCACAAACATAAAATCACCGGTAACCTCCACCACAAACATAAAATCACCGGTAACCTCCACCACAAACATAAAACCACCGGTAACCTCCACCACAAACATAAAACCACCGGTAACCTCCACCACAAACATAAAACCACCGGTAACCTCCACCACAAACATAAAACCACCGGTAACCTCCACCACAAACATACAATCACCGGTAACCTCCACCACAAACATACGATCACCGGTAACCCACCACAAACATACAATCACCGGTAACCTCCACCACAAACATAAAATCACCGGTAACCTCCACCACAAACATAAAATCACCGGTAACCTCCACCACAAACATAAAACCACCGGTAACCTCCACCACAAACATAAAACCACCGGTAACCTCCACCACAAACATAAAACCACCGGTAACCTCCACCACAAACATAAAACCACCGGTAACCTCCACCACAAACATACAATCACCGGTAACCTCCACCACAAACATACAATCACCGGTAACCTCCACCACAAACATACAATCACCGGTAACCTCCACCACAAACATACAATCACCGGTAACCTCCACCACAAACATACAATCACCGGTAACCTCCACCACAATGCCAACTCTAACATAATCATCTGTGTATAGGACGAGATGTTATTTTCAAATTTTTTATGGGGGGGGAGGGGGAGGGGTGAGTAGTGAGTCTTATATGACAGGAATTACACTACTTATTATTCTGCTTGCTCCGCGCTGTAACCTAAATTATACACGTAAATACTGAGTCATGTATCGATGAACATTGACCAGGACATAACAAAGAATCAAAATAAATGAAACCCAGAATTTAAATTTTTTTTAACAGGGATCCAATTTAACGCTCAGAGAAATGAATTAGGAAGACCAGCTGCCAAGAGAAGATCTAGATGTGGATGTTAAGAACTACCAGAATAAACTCACACCGCACAGCCACAAGCAGTTGTATAATATTGTATTATTACCACCGTCAGCTGAATTTTACTTATTTAAGAGCTGTTTCTGTGGAAACTGATGGTTTCAGACTTGAGGACAATTCGTTAATCTATAATCCAGGATATCGAGATTATCCCTATAGGAATGGGCTTATCTGACGCCAGATATTACTGTAACCACGTGGACTGTCTATATTCGCTTCATGTTTAGTTATAAGAAATATTACTTCTTCTCCTTCGTTCACTTCTACCACCAAAAACCGCACTGTGAACCTACTGAATTCACGCCTGTGGTCCTCTTTAGGTCCCGTGGTCCCCTGTGTGGTCCAAAATAGACCACACGAGATCCACGAAAGGACCACAAGGGGTTCAGAGTATCACAGTGCTTTAGCCTGTATTCTTGGTGGGTCTCGGAAGCGGGATTGCGTGACACCGTGGTTTTCATTGCACCAGTTTAGTCTAGGGTTGGACTTTCTCACCGGAAGACCTCGACGTGTTTAGGATATCAGTGCATCCCCGCTGGGTGAGAGGTGGTAGAAATATTACAATATGAAGCGAATTTTGTCAAGTTTACTAAACCAAAATTATTAGTGATTACTGCCAAACTTTTTTCTAATAAGGATTACTGCTAAGTTAAATCCCGCAGGAAACTGTTGCTATCTTACATGGATCAGGAATAACTGCTAAACTAAATCAGATAAAGGTTGCAATGAACATGAATCTGAAAGGGATTGCTGTTAGCCTAAATCAGATAGCGATTACTGATTCTACTAAAAGCTATAATTAACTTAATCTCTAACATGGATTATTGCAACCTAAATCAACAGGCATTACTGCTAATATAATAAAGATTATAATCAAGTTAAATCTCCAACATACATGTAGAAAGAATGACAGAACAAACTTCTTCTTCTTCTTCTTCTTCGTTCGCACTGTCTGTCTATATCTGCAGTCCTGTCTCTTGGATAAATTTCACTGTTTTTTGTAACTCATGTATGGAACCGTAGAGCTTATCTTCTTTAGTGGTTTCACTGGGCCAGTAATTATTTCTCAGTGTTTCATAGTTGATGCAGTTCTGGAGGATATGTTCCACGGTTTGGGGCACCTGGGCACATGTACATAGATTAGTAGTACCAACCTTAAACTTTGTATACATATGACTTCGGAGTTGGCTGTGTCCTGTTCGGAGACGGAAGATGGTGACTTGTTCCTTTCTGTTTAGCATGTGATAGTCATCATGTGGTGGTGTTTGTGGCTTCCTGTAGGTTTTTATCATGCTTTTCTTCTGATTATAGGTGACTGGTATGTCTGGTTGCTCCATTTCAGTGCCCTCTTTGGCCAGATGGTCAGCTTTCTCATTGCCTGGTATCCCACAGTGGGAGGGAATCCATTGCAAAGTGACTCCATGTTGTAAGCCAATTTTGACAAGGCATCCTTAAGGTCTGGTAGTTTGTTGCACTGAAGAGCCTCCAGTACTGATCTTGCATCTGTGAGAATTACTACAGGACATGTATCAATTCTGGAGTCTGATAGTTTTTCAACTGCAGCAATAATTGCCCTAACTTCTGCATCAAAGTTGTTGCAGTATTTACCAGTGGGTATGGAAATCTTGTCAATGGTGTTGTTTGGATATTCAATATATGCTCCTGCCCCACCATTCTTTATGGCATTATGTGCAGATCCATCTGTATACACACGTATCCAGGTGTCACATGGATATTTGTCATCTAGAACACTAAGTGTGGCTGTTGATCTTACAAGACTGCTCTGCATCTCACCATTCTGCACACCTTTCACTTCAGTCTGAATAGTTATTTGTGTATAATCTGCTTCTTTCCATGGTGTATGCTCTGGTACAGATGATAATGGAGTGACTACAGTTGGAAGGTCAGGTATCAGCTTACGCATACGCTTGGCCTGATGAATGAAGCTGCTTCTTTTAAGCCGTCCTAATGCCAAGTTATTGAATCTCTCCTTCAGGGGATGGCTTACAGAGCTAAGGAATTTTTCTCCCATGGTCATGACCTTTGTGTCTCTACGTTCCTTTAGCGGTTGAACACCAACTATTTTCTGCATTTCTACTATTGGTGTGGACCTCATGGCACCTGTGATAATCCGTAGTGACTGATTTTGAACCTTGTCTAGATTATGCAGCGTAGTGTTTGATGCTGTGCACCAAGATGTTGAGCCATATTCTAAATGTGGTAGAATACTTTGCTGATATACGTTCTTGAGGATTCTTTCACTAGCTCCCCATGTAGTCCCACTCAATTTTCTTAATACGGCTAGTTTTCTTCTGGCTTTTGCTTCTGCACTGTTGATGTGTTGCTTCCAAGTCAGTTTTGAGTCAAGAGTCACTCCTAAGTAAGTGGGTTGGTTGTCCATCCTTAAGGGTATTTCATTTACAAAGATCTTACCTGCTTTCTGTTTAGATGAGAGGGTGAACAGAGTGGTGCTTGATTTCTCTGTGTTGATACTTACACACCATTTGTTTGTCCATGATGTCAAGATGTCTGCTGCTCTTTGGAGTCTCTGTGTAGCAACTGTCGCATATTCATCTGTACACCACATGACCAGATCATCTGCATACAGTGCCGCTTTGATTCCATAGGGAAGTTCCTTGACCAGGTCATTAATGAATACAAGGAATAGTGTAGGCGAAAGGACTCCTCCTTGTGGTACACCGTGTCGCAGAAGTACTTTCTGGCTTTTGTGTCCATCCATTACTACTCTAGCTACAGAACAAACGAAAATGATTTATGTACAAGAGATGAAGGAACCAAGACAATGAGGTAGACAGAGACAGAGATGTAGAGACAGCACAGAAGAGGATATAGAAAAACAACTGGTGTCACCAAGGAAACGTCCAGATACCATGGAACTCCAGTCAGGCCGGGCTAATTATCGCCTGTCTGCCCACACACGTTGAAAAACTTTACACCGGAACTTTCAGCCTCCAAATTTTCATAAAGTTAAAAACAGGAAGCCCATCAACAATAAACGCGAACCCCCAAAGGAGAAACGCGAACAAATGAACAATGACAGCCGAAAACCCACACATTATAGCAGATATTTGATCTTATATCTCGTCTAGCATTTCTTTCTACGAGATTTGGGTGAGGGGGAGGGGAACCCGACACCTTCAGAAACCTCCTATCTCGACAATATGCCTCGGAATTTCAACATGGAGAAAGCAAACCAATATGTTTCAATGTAAGCATTCGTCTTGATGAACGCCATTTCCAGGAAAACATTCATGAAAGCAGACTGGTTCGCCCCAGCAACTTGGCGATCAGGATCAGCATGCTCCATGTGTTGACGGAGATAAATCAAGTCTATCACTGAACTCGACAGAGTGCATCGACCCTTCTTCTTCTTCTTATTCTTGATCATTTTTATATCTCCAAGTGGTGAATCGTATTTCTGTATCCAAGCAATGACTCATATCTCCAAGCGGTAACAACCGGAGCCCACCAAGACCCTGTCCCACCTCTCCGTTGGTAACCCAGTAACAGGCTTAGCCTGGCTAACGAGGCAAGGATCGTCAAAGTCCTCATCGTAGTGGAGTCTGTTAAAGAAGCACTGCACACCCCCTGCTATTTTAGTTGTACTCTGGGACTGAAAAAGTGGCTGTTGCAATCCACTGCCCCGCCGACAAGATGTTGAATCTCTACACCATCACAGTATCGGCTGCACAGAACACCAGCTTGCAGTTACAAGGAGATAGCACAAGACAAGACAAGAGAAAAAGACAAGATGATCATTTTCAGACCTCCACTTGTATACTTATGAAGTAATATGTGGCCAGCTGGAGTTTATGTACAGCTTTTCTTAGACTGGTTTCTGTCTTGGTCATATCAGTTTTCTGTGTTCCTCGCTTGTAGAACACCTATGAACATCTTCTCTCCATCTGACTGCTACAACATGCTCACATGTCAGCCGGACTGATCTCAACTTGTTGGATACCCAATGATACCTCAGTCCACAGTGAGACACCGATCCAGCCTCTTACACCTACTGTGCCACAAGAAAAACGTAACAACATGCGAAAATAATGGCTCGACCAGAGGGATGGCATGGTTTTCTATGTAGCAGTATACTGGAATACGTACACAGTGATCGGGAAAACCCGATCCCCTGGTTGTCGCTCGGCTAGAAAAAAGCACCGTCCGGCACTTGAACTAGCGGACGATTTGAACTAGCAGACGACAAGGACGGGCAGAAGTGAGAAATGTCTGAATAGAAGAAGTGTTGGGTTAGCCTTCGAATGAAAAAGCCGCAGTTTTTTTGTCTTGACTACATGAGTAGTAGCGTTGTCATCAAGTTTATATGATGGGCTAGATATATTTGTAACATGTTGTCCCCTGGGACAAAGTTTTGTGTAACTGATATGTAACAGGGCTATAATTTTTGAATTGTTGTATCATGACTGCGTAATGTGCTTCCTAATGGAATTCTGTAAATTCCGAGCATGGACATTTTTGTATATTATCTTTGTAAGGATTTTCTTCCAACGGCAAAACCGGTTCTTGCCGGAAGTCTATTTATGTTATTTTATCACCTGCCATATGGCAGCAGTCTTGCTGCTCGTCCGGAATCATCCATCTACTCATCCGAATATTCTCATTAATAAAGTTTATGTGATTTGTCGATCGCTAGCTGTCTGTTGACCTCTCTAATGGTCAATAGTTTTGTCTGAGAGAATCTACTGTAACGTTCCAGTTGTTGACATTGTTTAGTGTCGGAATGCTTGGGTTGTGCGTTTTAACCAGCGTATAACTAAAAGGCAAAAATAAAGTTCCAGAGATATAATAAGTACTCCATTTGACACTAACCAAAATTTAAAACTCTTCGGTGGTTCTCAACCACAGTTTTTTAAAGCAGCCATTCTCTCTTATTATAGAAGATGTTCAGATACAGATATACATGTTCATCTAGACTGGTGAGTCATATATCCAAGTGGTGAGTCGTATCTTTAAGTAGTGTATCCGAGCAATGACTCTTACCTCCAAGTGAATTGTATTTCCAGTCATATCTCTGAATAGTGAATCATAAAAGTGGTGAATCATATCTCCAGCCATATCTCTAAATAGTGAATCATATCTCCAGTCGTATCTCTAAATAGTGAATCATATCTCCAGTCGTATCTCTATATAGTGAATCATATCTCCAGTCGTATCTCTATATAGTGAATCGTATCTCCAGTCGTATCTCTAAATAGTGAATCATATCTCCAGTCGTATCTCTAAATAGTGAACCATATCTCCAGTCGTATCTCTAAATAGTGAATCATATCTCCAGTCGTATCTCTATATAGTGAATCATATCTCTAGTCGTATCTCTAAATTGTGAATCTTATCTCCAAGTGAATAATCATAACAAGCACGAAAGTTCACATCACTAAAATAGTAGACTTCTACGAGTTGCACCTCCTCTTCATTCCCTCTTTCACACATTCATACACACCCACACTTTTTACAAACACTCATTCTCTCTTACAGAGCGGTGATTAAAAGCCATTAACAGAACCAGCTCTCATTCCTCTTAAATTCTGAATACTTTGATGTACTAGGAATAGTTGCCATTTACAATGTAAAGCATTAATAACTAACATTTAGAACTGTGTACCATTTTATCAGAATGAACGTTTCGATGAAACGAATAATAAAACCGAAGTTACTGCAACGAATGGTAAAAGTCGAGAGCGGCCTTTTGCACGTAGCACTCAGGATGAGCAAACTTGTCTTTCAAGGCCAAGGTTGTAATCACACGCGCGTGGTGACAAAAGCGACCTTGTTCTAAAATGCAAAACTCAGTACTGCAAAGTTTTGCTCATGCGGGGGGGGGGGGGGGGGGGATTCAGGAAGACCAAGGCGAAGATGGATGCAAGACATCGTTGATAACCTGCAAATGGACGCATCAGAAGCAGGGCAGCTTGCTTACAACCGAGTGGCCTACAGGAAAGCTGTTAGGGAGGCAAAGTTCCGCAAGGGACGTTGCAAATGACTGACTGAGGGGGGAAATTCTAACTTAGTCTTGAGACTGACGCTGGACTGAATGGGCGGAGTCCAGGTATAAAATGAGAGAGCTCTTGGGTGACTGGGTGTTTTTGTCCGTGGACTGTGCTTAACTTTTAGAGAAGAGAATCAAATATTTAAGTACAAACCTGTGTGGTGGTAGAGAGTGCTGTCTTGTGCGAAGAGCAAGGACTCACGTGAGTAGATGTTATAGTTTTGTGTGTACTGTATTTCTTTTTTATAGTTTTAGTTGCTGACGAATAATCTGAGTTATATTATCTTTTGCCGTTTACGTAATTTGTAGTCAAGTGGGGTCAAAGCGCAGACCGCGCAGAGACAGAGAACAAAGAAGAAAATATTCCAGGCGTTCATAGTGTTGTAGCTGGAAAAAGTGTGAGAGGAGAGGATCTGACCTACAGCAGTCAGAGTAGTCTGGGGCTTACAGGAGTCAGAGTAGTTAGGGGCGTACAGCAGTCAGAGTAGTTAGGGGCTTACAGCAGTCAGAGTAGTTAGGGGCTTACAGCAGTCAGAGTAGTTAGGGGCTTACAGCAGTCAGAGTAGTTAGGGGCTTGCAGGAGTCAGAGTAGTTAGGGGCTTACAGGAGTCAAAGTAGTTAGGGGCTTACAGGAGTCAGAGTAGTTAGGGGCTTACAGGAGTCAGAGTAGTTAAGGGCTTACATGAGTCAGAGTAGTTAGGGGCTTACAGAAGTCTAGTTAGGGGCTTACAGAAGTCAGAGTAGTTAAGGGCTTACAGAAGTCAAAGTAGTTAGGGGCTTACAGCAGTCAGAGTAGTTAGGGGCTTACAGGAGTCAGAGTAATTAGAGGCTTACAGCAGCCAGAGTAGTTAGGGGCTTACAGATGTTAGAGTAGCTAGGGGCGTACAGCAGTCACAGTAGTTAGGGGCTTACAGAAGTCAGGGATTTACAGCAGTCAGAGTAGTTAGAGGCTTACAGATGTTAGAGTAGCTGGGGGCGTACAGCAGTCAGAGTAGTTAGGGGCTTACAGCAGCCAGAGTAGTTATGGGTTTATAGAAGTCAGAGCAGATAGGGATTTACAGAAGTTAGAGTAGTTAGGGTCTTACAGAAGTCAGAGTAGTTAGGGGTTTACAGCAATCAGAGTATTTAGGGATTTACAGCAGTCAGAGTAGTTAGGGTCTTACAGAAGTCAGAATAGTTAAGGGCTTACAGAAGTCAGAGTAGTTAGGGGCTTACAGAAGTCAGAGTAGTTAGGGGCTTACATAAGTCAGAGTAGTTAGGGTCTTGTCGAAGTCAGAATAGTTAGGGGGTTACAGAAGTCAGAGTAGTTAGGGGCTTACAGAAATCAGAGTAGTTAGGAGCTTACAGCAATCAGAGCAATTAGGGGCTTACAGCAGTCAGAATAGTTAGGAGCTTACAGAAGTCAGAGTAGTTAGGGGCTGAGGACTGACTATATAAGACACGCCAGGTGCTTTCTCCTGCAGTGATTCTCACAACTAAAGAAGACATGCAATTCTAGAAAATATGCACTGTGGCACAAAACAGACGAGTAAAGAGATATCGAGACTGATAAATGTCACATATTATATTTAGCACAGACATACAAATATGGAAAGAAATAAATACATACTGAAACTGACAGAGAGTGGGTAACATGCCAGATAACGATATGTGCGCAGAGTCGGGGGGGGGGGGGGGAGATGTTAAACAATGCTGCTAACGATTGACATGTGTATATATTTCTGTAAACTGAGTTTTTAAAAAAATTTGCTACAGCATTTTTCTTATGTTTCTGAACAGGTACTCCATGCTTGCTATACGGTTACCAATCTGAATCACTTGATTTATGTCACTGTAGTGGAGATTTCATGCATTAAAAGATGACTGCAATGTGTGTAAACTGTTTAGTAGAGTTGCTTGTATTTACTAAGGAGAGAATGAGAGTCGCAGTGGTTGGTGACGCTACAAGACCGTGGGTTGACTGGAAATATGGGATGGAAAAGAATAGCATGGGTTGACTGGAAATATGGGATGGAAAAGAATAGCATAGGTTGACTGGAAATACGGGATGTAGAAGAATAGCATGGGTTGATTGGAAATATGGGATGGAAAAGAATAGCATGGGTTGACTGGAAATTATGGGATGGAGAAGAATAGCATGGGTTGACTGGAAATATGGGATGAAGAAGAATATTATGCATTGACTGGAAATATGGGATGGGGAAGAATAGCATGGGTTGACTGGAAATATGAAATGGAGAAGAATAGTATGGGCTGACTGGAAATATGGGATGAGGAAGAATAGCATGGGGTCACTGGAAATATGGGATGGAAAAGAATAGCATGAGTTGACTGGAAATATAGGATGGAGAAGAATAGCATGGGTTGACTGGAAATATGGTATGGAGAAGAATAGTATGCACTGACTGAAAATATGGGATGGGGAAGAATAACATGGGTTGACTGGAAATATGAGGTGGGGAAGAAATTTAAAAAATGGGCTCAGGAGGAAAAAAGAAGGCTTTATCCTACGACAGAACGTGAAGATAAAAACAAGCCCCACTGGAGCGGGGGGTGGGGGGGGGGGTGGGAAGCAATCAGTGAGAGTGAAAAAATAATATAATAATAGAAAGTATTTCAAATATTACAAATACACAGTATAAATTCTTCTTCTTCATCTTCATCTTTCCGACCCATTAAGGCTCATTGTTGCATACAAAGTTGGCCTTCATTCCTCTCTATTCCTAATCTTCTCTCTCCAGTTAGTGATACCAATTTCTTTTATATCCTCTTCTATGTCGTCTTTCCATCTCTGTCTTGGTCTACCTCTTGGTTTTGTTTACCTCATCTCTTGTGCATACATAATTTTCGTTTGTCTGTTCTCTTCCATTCTTTCTACACGCCCCAGCCAGCGTAGTCTGTTCAGTGTCAAGACATTTATAATTCGTTGGGATTTAAACAAGCTGTTCAGCTCAGTGTTCTTTCTGGCTCTCCATTCTCCACTGTTGGTATCCTTTATCACCCCAAAGCTTCTTCGTACGACCTTGTTCTCAAAGATCTGCAATTGTTGTTCATATTTCTTTGTTGTACTCCAAATTACTGATCTATACATGTCGCCTAGTCTTATTATAGTTTTGTATAAATAATCACGTAAAATAAAACAAATATAAGCCAATATAGGAAAAACAAATTTTTTTTTCTGTTTTACAGTTTCGCCAGCTGATTATTATAATTCTTTCTTCAGCAACGATAGAACTGACGTGAGAATGATCTCCCCTATCTCTATGGAAGCCTCCATGTCAGAACACGCCGGACACACAGCGCTTTGTTGTTCTTGTTGTCCCTAGCAACCAAGATCACTTCATGTATTGCACCCTAAATTTCTAGCAGTTAGCAAAACAAAAAAAAAAATTTGAAATATCGGCTTGTCAAATTAAATAGCAGCCCCAAATATCTTTCTACGCTTGCTTACATCAGCTCCTATTGTCACAGAAAAATAAAACAATCGAAACAACGCTTGCTTACATCAGCTTCTATAGTCACAGAAATATAAAACAATAGAGACAACGCTTGCTTACATCAGTTTATATAGTCACAGAAACATAAAACAATAGAGAAAACGCTTGCTTACATCACCTTCTATAGTTACAGAAACATAAAACAATAGAGACAACGATTGATTACATCAGCTTATATAGTCACACAAAAATAAAACAATAGAGACAACGCTTGATTACATCAGCTTCTATAGTCAAACAAAAATAAAACAATAGAGACAACGCTTGATTACATCAGCTTCTATAGTGACAGAAACACAAAACAATAGAGACAACGCTTGATTACATCAGCTTCTATAGTCACAGAAAAATAAAACAATAGAGACAACGTTTGCTTACATCAGCTTCTGTAGTCACAGAAACATAAAACAATAGATACAACGTTTGCTTACATCAGCTTCTATAGTCACAGAAAAATAAAACAATAGAGACAACGCTTGCTTACATCAGCTTCTATAGTCACAGAAAAACAAAACAATAGAGACAATGCTTGCTTACATCAGCTTCTATAGTCACACAAAAATAAAACAACAGAGACAACGCTTGCTTACATCAGCTTCTATAGTCACAGAAAAATAAAACAATAGAGACAACGCTGCTTACATCAGCTTCTATAGTCACAGAAAATAAAACACTAGAGACAACGCTTGATTACATCAGCTTATATAGTCACACAAAAATAAAACAATAGAGACAACGCTTGCTTACATCAGCTTCTATAGTCACAGAAAAACAAAACAATAGAGACAACGATTGATTACTTCAGCTTCTATAGTCACAGAAAAACAAAACAATAGAGACAACGCTTGCTTACATGAGCTTCTATAGTCACAGAAAAATAAAACAATAGAGACAACGCATGCTTACATCACCTTCTATAGTTAAAGAAACATAAAACAATAGAGACAACGCTTGCTTACATCAGCTTCTATAGTTAAAGAAACATAAAACAATAGAGACAACGCTTGCTTACACCAGCTTCTATAGTTAAAGAAACATAAAACAATAGAGACAACGCTTGCTTACACCAGCTTCTATAGTTAAAGAAACATAAAACAATAGAGACAACGCTTGCTTACATCAGCTTCTATTGTCACAGAAAAATAAAACAATAGAGACAGAGTGACTGTGAGTGTATGTAAAGGCGAGAGAGAATCCCAAAAACACTAAGCAGCCCTTTCGTGTTAACATTAGAAAATTAAACATGAATATTATATATATATATATATATATATATATATATATATATATATATATATATACACACAAACATCCGCGTCATTCTAAATAATAACACTGATAATGAAATAACGGATATGAACAGCACATGAAAGCTTGTGGGACAAAGGAACAACAGGTGAAGTATAGGTCAGCAGAAGCTGATACCCTCCCAGCGTCTGTATGATTATGTTTGTATTGCCAGCTTGCAAACAAAACAACAAAAAAAAAAACAACAACAAAATGTATTAAATAAGAAATCTGATTCTCTAAATGTCACTGTTCGGGTTCTGGCCGACGTCTAAATACGCTGAAAACAAAATATAAATCTATAGCTGTCTACAGAGATTACGTTTCTGAAACCTGAACTAATGTATGGGTGGCAAGGATGGCTGAGTGGTTTACTAATCCGTTGGTATTGGGTTCAAGTCCCGGCAGTGGGGGTTTTTTTTCTGGTACATACCAGAAAGGCCCCAGGGTCGACCCAGACTCTTGTCTTGTCTTGTCTCCCTATATCTGTGAGCTGGTGTTCTGTGTAGCCGATGTTGGGAACGTGTTGAGACACAACGTCTTATCGGCGTGGGAACGGGTTATGGCAGCTATTTTTTCAGTCCCGGAGTAGAGTACAGCTAAAAAAGCAGGGGGTATGGAATGCTTCTTTAGCAGACTCAACCACCCTGGGGACTATGGCGATCCATGCCCCGTTTAGTCAGAGTAGGCCTGTTACTAAAGGTACCAACGGAGAGGTGGGACAGGGTTCGCTAACCATGACGCTAGCATATCAGCTCTGGGTAGCTGATTACCCCTAATCGAACAGCGTCTTTACCCCCCCCCCCCCCCTTACATTTTCAACATGAGGAGGAAGCGCCCTTAGCTGTTTGAATCAACACATGAATCCCCATACCGTTGCAGCACTCTTCCATGAAGTTCACGAAGCTTAACACCATCCAACGACAACAGTCTGATGACTGGCCTTTGCTCCTCTATGGTGCAAACAGCTAAAGGCGCCATGTTGAAAACGGAGCCATATCCAAGTAAGCGCTAATTGTCCTTCCAGACAAAAACAGCACTTGATAAACTGGCTAAACAACACATTTATGCGATATTTCCGACGCATTAAGAAAAGGTAATCGATCATGTATTCTTTTCTGCCATTCCCTCAAACTGTTCTCTCAAATTATGCTATAATTAACCGAGCCAATCAACGAAAGAACTATCGAAGTATTAATCAACGTAACCAAGCAACTGGACACGCCCCTAACGAGAGGAACAAATCACAGCAAATGAATATATTGTCACTTACTGTTGGCCAATCGCGGGCAGTTGAGACGGAAAAAGTGGTTGTTGCCCCACAGAATGCGATCTCCGTGACGGACTCGTCTCTTCTCACGGATTACAGAGCCGTTAATGCAGGTTCTGTGGAATGAAAAAGAAACAGGACTGCGATTATTGAATATTCGACACAAATCTTGGATAAACAGAACAGGCAGAGACAAACTAATATTAATCAGCAGCCCACAAAGGTCCTGTAGCAGAAATGCATGAAGAGAGAGTATTTTAGAAAGAAACATAAAGTTAAAACAAATAAACATGCTATAATAATAATAATAATGGTAAAAGAAGCTGCAATGGTGGTAGTAGTAACAGTAGTAGTAGTCTTCTTCTTCTTCGTTCACTTCTACCACCAAAAACCGCACTGTGAACCTACTGAATTCACGCCTGTGGTCCTCGTTAGGTCCCGTGGTCCCCTGTGTGGTCCAAAATAGACCACACGAGATCCACGAAAGGACCACAAGGGGTTCAGAGTATCACAGTGCTTTAGCCTGTATTCTTGGTGGGTCTCGGAAGCGGGATTGCGTGACACCGTGGTTTTCATTGCACCAGTTTAGTCTAGAGTTGGACTTTCTCACCGGAAGACCTCGACGTGTTTAGGATATCAGTGTATCCCCGCTGGGTGAGAGGCGGTAGCCCACCCAGGCCAGAGTTGGACTTTCTCACCGGAAAACCTCGACGTGTTTTGAGATACCCGTGTATCACCGCCGGGTGAAGTAGTAGTAGTAATAGTTGTAGTAGTAGTAGTGGTGGTGGTCGTCGTAGTAGTAGTAATTTTAGCAGCAGTAGTTGCAGCAGAAGTAGTAACTGTTGTAGTATCAGTAGTAGTAGTTGTAATAGAAGTAGTAGTAGATGTAGTAGAACTAGTAGTAGTAGGCGCAGCAGTATTAGTATAATTAGTAGTAGTAGCAGGAGGAGCCCCCCGATCAGGGTGACGTGAAGCCATGGGAGCAGGTGGTGGATGGAATGGGAGAGCAGCTGACAGATAATGTTGGTTATGGTCACCATTCTATGATGGTAGGCAGATGATCTCAATGTAGGGACAATGGCTACGATCACTGACTAGTACAGTCACTGCCAGGAAGGAAAGCAATGGTAAACTACCTTCTGGAAACATACCAAGAAACCCAAGCAGCAATCATGGAAAGTCAAATAGGAACAAGATCTGGTGGTGAGTCCCCCAGGCCAGATAGATCTAATTTTAACACTGGGGAAGAGTGTGAGGCAGAGGTCGGTACTAGTAATTGTGATGACGGACAAAATCCTGACGGTGTTACCAAGGAAAACCCCTGTATCAAACTAAAAAGAAAAATAAGAGTAGGAACATGGAATGTAAGAAGTATGTATGAGGGAAAATATCAAGTAATAAGTGACGAGATGAAAAGAACGCGGATACACATTTTGGGAATCTGCGAACATCGATGGAAAGGATCAGGACACTTTAAGAGCGAGAATGATAATATTTATATATTCTGGCGGAGAAGTAGGAGGAAAGAATGGAGTGGCTTTTTATTTGGACAAATCAACATCAAAAGCATTACTAGGCTACAATCCAGTAAGTGATAGAATCCTAACAATCAGACTTAAGGGCATTCCTAGAAATGTAACAGTCATCCAGGTATATGCACCTACATCAGCAGCAGAAGAAGATGAAGTAGAACATTTTTATAACACACTGCAGACGACAATGGACCAGGTACGGAAAAATGATATTGTATTTATAATGGGTGATTTTAATGCAAAATTGGTACAGAAAGAGCAGAAGATGAAGGACAGGTTGTAGGGAAATTTAGCATAGGACACAGAAATGAGGCAGGTGACAATCTAATGGCGTTTTGTATGGAAAATGAGCTAATGATCGCTAACACACTTTTTAAACAACATCCAAGAAGACTTTACACATGGACATCACCTGATGGGAAAACCAGGAATCAAATAGATTACATTTTAGTGCAGAGAAGGTGGAGGTCCAGCATAACATCAGCAAAAACTTTACCAGGTGCTTATTGTGACACGGACCATGAGTTATTAATAGCAGACATGAAGATAAAGATAAAAAAGATAGTTATGGGATCAAGACCACTCCGCTTTGACCTTACAAATATACCAGAACAATACGGTATAGAAGTGAAGAACCGTTTCGAAATCCTGATGGCTGTACAGGAAGAGATGACACCAGATGAATTGGCTACGCAGGCCAAAGATATCTTAGTAACAACAGCTAAAGACATGGTTCCAGTAAAGAAAACACAAAAGAATAGATGGATCACAGCAGGTACACTAGAACTGATAAAACAATGTAGAGAAATGAAGACGCAGTGGAGAGTGACAAACAACAACAAAGATAAATATAAAACTTTAACAAAAGAAGTACGAAGAAACATAAGAAAAGACAAAAAACAATACATACAAGATTGTTGTGAAAGAATAGAAGAACATCAGAGGTGTGGAAGAGATAGTGAAATGTTTAAAGAAATGAAGACATTGACGAGAAATGTCACACCTAAGCTAAATGTAATTTGTGATGAGATGGGGAATACCCTGACAGAGACAGAGGAAATTCTGGAAAGATGGAAGGAATATTGCAAAAGAATGTATGAAACAACCGACTGTGGAAGCAGAAATCAACAGTGTGAATTATTATTGCAGGAGAAAGAACCCGAGCCGACAATGGAAGAAGTTTTATGGGCAATAAAGAGTCTGAAAAATGGTAAATCACCAGGATGTGATGAGATAGCCGCTGAATTTATTAAAGCAGGAGGAAAGGAGTGTGCAACAATCTATCATGCACTATGTAAAAAGATATGGCATTCAGGTATTTGGCCAAAAGAATGGAAAAGAACTGTATTCATTCCACTGCCAAAAAAGGGTAACCTGAAATTATGCACCAACTACAGAACTGTTGCCCTGATTAGTCATGCCAGTAAAATTCTGTTAAAAATCATAATGGGTAGACTTCGAAAGAAAATAGAAGAAGAAGTCAATATGGTCCAAGCTGGCTTCAGGCAAGGAAGAGGATCAAGAGATCATATATTCAATCTAAGATTAATAATAGAGAAATGCAGGGAGTTTAATGTGAATCTATATTTATCCTTTATAGACTACTCAAAGGCATTTGATTGTGTACAACACCAGAAACTTTGGGAAATAATGGAAAAAATGGGATTTCCAACACATTTGATACAATTAACATCACTGCTGTATTTAGACCAACAAGCAGCAGTAAGAATAAATGGTGAAACAACAAGTTGGTTTGACATAAAACAAGGGGTCCGTCAGGGGTGCATATTGTCACCCTACTTATTTAACTTGTATACTGAAAATATAATGAGGAATGTTAGAGAAGATGTAGACAAAGAATATTACGATGCTGTAACAGTTGGAGGTTATGAAATACCAGAGATTAGATATGCTGATGACACAGTATTGCTGTCCACAACACAAGAAGGAATGGAAAAACTAATTATGTCAGTCCGCAAGAACAGCGAAGAGCAGAACCTCTATCTTAATGCAAAGAAAACTAAAGTGATGACAACTGACAAAACAAACAAGGCAACTGAAATATGTATCAATGAGGAAAAACTGGAAGAAGTGGAGAGTTTTGAATATCTTGGATCACTACTAACTAATAATGGAGATACAATGAGGGAAATTAAAAGGAGGACATCTATTGCTCTTCAGAAAGTAAAACAAATAAAGAATCTGTGGAGAGGAGCAGACAGAACCACAAAAATAAGATTTTTAAGGGCATGCATCTTTCCCATCGCAACATATGCCTGTGAGACCTGGACACTTAACAAAACAGCTGAGAAGCACATAAATGCCTTTGAATGTAAATGCTATAGAAGAGTTCTCCAAATATCGTGGACACAAAAAAGAACAAATATATCTATACTGCAAGAGCTTAATATTGAAGAAGGCTGGCTAGTAAAGAGGATTAAAGAGAGAAAACTTAAATATTTTGGCCACATTAAACGTCATGATAATTTAGAGAAGACCATATTGGAAGGATACATAATGGGAAAAAGAAAGAGAGGAAGACCGAAACGAAGATGGCTGCAAGACATCGTTGATGATCTGGAAATGGATGCAGCAGCAGCAGGCCATCTTGCTCACAACCGAGAGGCCTACAGGAGTGTTGTTTGGGAGGCGAAGTTCCGCAAGGGACATGCAAAGGAATGAATGAATGAGCAGGAGGAGTATTATAGGTAGTAACTGTGACAGCAGTGATAGTAGTAGTATTGGTAGTAGCAGTAGTAGTAGTAGTAGAAGTAGTAATCTTCTGGTCTTGTACATTCACTTCAGATAATGGGACGGGCGGGTCCTGATAGAAAGACTACTCCTTCCCGCCTGTTTTACTGGACGTCAATGTTTATGTGCGCCATTTTCTCATTTGTAACATGCCTGAATCAGTTCTTCACCTTATCCAAAGTGATGACCCAGTGCACACAGGCATAGCTGGTGCACAGGTATGCATCTCATTTTAATAGGCTTTCATTGGGATATCTCATAACACACTGATGCATGGATACGTCACCAAAGAAAGCCTGATCTGTTCTTGTATATGCTTGGGTAACATTGTCCCGGATCCCGAGGCGGGACGGGCAATACGGGACGTCAGAAAGTCGCCGGGAAATCAGTCTTTTGATCTCGGATCAAATCTTGACACTTCCGGCTCTGAACCTTAAGTGCCCAGGGCACATGGGGCTTCCGCAAGGGTCCTCCACAAATGCCTGTCCTTCGCCTTTTTTTCTGCTCTTGCCCAGGTGAGCCCTCTATTGCTCAACATCCTTTCTGTTGTTCTTCTACCTACGGTTACCTAAATGTTACATCTTGTATGCATCAGAAACATGGAGTACAGCAAAGAAAGAACAACAATTGCAGATCTTTGACAGCAAGATCCTAAGAAGAATCTTTGGGCCCACAGAGGATACCAATAGTGGAGAGTGGAGAGCTAGAAAGAACACTGAACTGAAGAGCTTATTTAAATCCCAACGAATTATAAATGTCTTGACACTGAACAGACTACGCTGGCTGGGGCATGTAAAAATAATGGAAGAGAGCAGACAAACGAAAATGATGTACATTACAAACAGGGAAAAAGACCGAGAGGTAAAACAAGACAGAGATGGAAAGACAACATAGAAAGGGATATACAGGAAATTGATGTCACCAACTAGAGAGAAAGAGAGAGAGAGAAGATTAAGAATAAAGAGGAATGAAGGCAAATTTTATCTGCAGCAATAAGCCTTAATAGCTCGGAAAGCTGAAGAAGAAGAAGAAGAAGAAGAAGAAGACGAAGAACGTTACATAACGTGGGGGTGGTCAGAATCACTAGACTGTCTGACCAGGCACGCTAGATACGAGCAAGGAACGGTAACCAGTCAAAAACGGCCAAGGTTAGATCGGAGAACTAGCGAAGAAACATTTTACACGAAACGTGAAGTTTTCAGCAGGAGAGGATGAAAACTTCCCTCAGTCAAATTCTCAGCTTCTCCCCCCCCCCCCCCCCCCCTCACGATGTATTCAATTAACTGTTATTGCTTCGGCCTGTTATCGTTCCACTGCTAAAGTAATGAATCAACCTACGGCCTAATATGTCGAACGATATACTCCAGACAGAGTTCGGAGAAAAAAAAAAGAACTTGATGATGTATGTGCTGACCTTAATGTCTTGCAAATCTCTCTTGCTGATTTACCGCCGTGTGCAAGAACAAGTCATGGATATACATACACATACAACAGCGGTCTTGAAAGAAGAACAATAATGTAAATTATATATTTATTTTAAAAAAACAGATATACTGTATATTAATCATCCATCTGTGAGTCTGTCTGGTTGTCTGTCTATTGCCCCGCCTACTGGCGCTGTCGATCATAACCCTCCACAACTCTCTGTTTTGTGTTGCCTCTATGAGTTCTTCTGGTGTCCTCTTTCCGTGCCATCTTGGAAATCCATCCAGGATTTTCTCTCTAGGTCTACCTCAGCCTTTTTTTCCCCCGTCTGGCTTTCCTGTTGTCACGACGTATTCTAGTTCTGCCTTTTCTCATGGACATGTCCTATAAATTTAGACTCTTTTCCTGACTGTTGTAATTGTTTGTCTTCTCCAATCGGTCTCTCTCAACTTTTTTTTTCATTTGATTTTCTTGCTGTCCTTGGTGTCCTTAACATTCTTATAATAAACCACATTTCCGTCGTTTCAAGACGTCGCTTATCTCTTTTTAGCTGTCCAACCTTCACGTCCATAGATAGAACTGGTTCTATTTAGCAATGGGATACCCTTTTCCTTACACTCAGTGACACTGATTTGTAACGCAAAAAACAACAACAAAAAATTAATCTTCGGAAACTTTATCTTAGCCATGTGTAAAATCATGAATTTTCAATAGATACTTTTACACCTGAAAAGTATCACTGTCATAATAAAACTGCAGTCAAGATCCATCCTTTCATAAAATGCCAAGAATACAAAGTAGTAACCGTAAATGAAAGTATGTTTTTATCTTTGAACAACAACAATAATAATAAAAGCAATAACAATAACAATATAAAGATAAAGAAGGTTAAGAACAGGAAATGAAGAACCGTGCGAAAGAGAAAAGGTTGTATAAGATTAAGAAAGAAAAAGGTTGTATAAGATTAAGAAAGAAAAAGGTTGTATAAGATTAAGAAAGAAAAAGGTTGTATAAGATTAAGAAAGAAAAAGGTTGTATAAGATTAAGAAAGAAAAAGGTTGTATAAGATTAAGAAAGAAAAATGTTGTATAAGATTAAGAAAGAAAAATGTTGTATAAGATTAAGAAAGAAAAATGCTGTATAAGATTAAGAAAGAAAAAGGTTGTATAAGATTAAGAAAGAAAAATGTTGTATAAGATTAAGAAAGAAAAATGTTGTATAAGATTAAGAAAGAAAAATGTTGTATAAGATTAAGAAAGAAAAATGTTGTATAAGATTAAGAAAGAAAAATGTTGTATAATATTAAGAAAGAAAAATGTTGTATAAGATTAAGAAAGAAAAATGTTGTATAAGATTAAGAAAGAAAAATGTTGTATAAGATTAAGAAAGAAAAATGTTGTATAAGATTAAGAAAGAAAAATGTTGTATAAGATTAAGAAAGAAAAAGGTTGTATAAGATTAAGAAAGAAAAATGTTGTATAAGATTAAGAAAGAAAAATGCTGTATAAGATTAAGAAAGAAAAAGGTTGTATAAGATTAAGAAAGAAAAATGCTGTATAAGGTTAAGAAAGAAAAATGCTGTATAAGATTAAGAAAGAAAAAAAAGGTTGTATAAGATTAAGAAAGAAAAAAAGGTTGTATAAGATTAAGAAAGAAAAAAAGGTTGTATAAGATTAAGAAATAAAAAAAGGTTGTATAAGATTAAGAAAGAAAAAAAGGTTGTATAAGATTAAGAAAGAAAACGATTGAGTAGATAGACCTTGGAGAGATTTTCAACAAAAAAAAAAAAATGATGCTACCATCCCAAAAATATGGAGGAAAAATAAAACAGGAAAATGAATAATGAATGTTGAATGGATGATGAAGGCGACAAATACAACGAACCGGCAGTCGAGCATAAGTAACGATGATTACACGTGCTCAACATATACGAAGAAAGAATGAGAGTGGAGCAAATAAAGAATAACGCACAAAACTGGAAACAATTCACCACAGATACACAAAAAGTACTCGTAAAAAATTATCAGAGAGGGAATAGATATATGAAGATTTTCAGAGCAAAACTGAACCCAAAAAAAAAAATATATTTTCACAATGGTCAAACTAAATTTACCATTTACAATCGACACAATCTACAGTAATATATGCTTCTTGTGCTCATAACACAGGCTAGCCAAGATAAAATGTCAAATCTTTCCAGTGCTGCTAAACATCACATAGGGCTCACAAGCTAGTTAGCAAAGTATTCCTGTTCTCTGCGAGCTTTTCAACCTCATCAAGGGATTTTATGACTACTAATTTGGCCTCTCTTAACAATGTCCTGTTTCGAGTTTCATGTGGTCGACCTCTTTTTCTTCGGCCTGTTGTGTTTAACTTAACCTATTTTAAGATTCTCTTTTTTTTTTCTCATCATATGACCGACATATGTCCATCTTCTTTTTCTGATCACCCATGAGACAGGTTGTTGTTCGCTCATCTGCCTTATCTCTGCGTTGTTCTTGAATTCGTTCCACGTTATACCGAGTATTTTCCTTAGGCATCTGTTTACAAAAGAGTCTAATTAAAGGTAAAATGTACTACGGTCCAAAAGTTAAGAGCCATCTCCTTTATTTTTAACACATTTTAATATCAGCTAATATACTGATACAATAAAGGATAATTTCGCTGAAACTTGTTTCATTGCCATCCACAAACAGTCCTCTATGCACGTGAAGTGTGAAAAGTGCTGACTGATTATCGTGGCGGGTGTAAAAAAATCACGTGCATTAATCTTATGTTAAGTTTAAAGCTATGGTACGATTCACTCTTTCCGCCAACCCACGCAGGTAGAAAAATCGGGCTGATTCGTGATGCAAGTGCAACAGGGACTCTCTCACTGAGCAGATGTCACTTTTCACTGAGCAGGTGTCACTTCTCACTGAGCAGGTGTCACCTTTCACTGAGCAGATGTCACTTTTCACTGAGCAGGTGTCACCTTACACTGAGCAGATGTCACCTTTCACTGAGCAGGTATCACCTTTCACTGAGCAGGTGTCACCTTTAACTGAGCAGGTGTCACCTTTCACTGAGCAGGTGTCACCTTTCACTGAGCAGGTGTCACTTTTCACTGAGCAGGTGTCACCTTTCACTGAGCAGGTGTCACCTTTCACTGAGCAGGTGTCACCTTTCACTGAGCAGGTGTCACCTTTCACTGAGCAGGTGTCACCTTTCACTGAGCAGGTGTCACCTTTCACTGAGCAGATGTCAGATTACACTGAGAAGGTGTCACCTTTCACTGAGCAGATGTCACCTTTCACTGAGCAGATGTCATCTTTCAATCGTTTTAAAATTGGTGATAAAAGGACACTTTTGCCACTTGCAAAAATCATCCCCGGAGAAAGAGTCTTAGCACCCTAGAACGTGTTCGAGCAAACTGCGTGGGTTGAGAATGACGAATCTTCTTGTCAGGTTGCAAGACGTTTGGGAGTGTCACGTTCTATCAATCAAAGGCTTTTGGGGGGATTCAGAACAACGGGAGGAGTAGAAGACCGAAATCATTCAGGGCGTCCAGGTTATACGAGCCGTTCGCCACCTGACCTGTACCACTCTACGACGTCAGCTGATGAATACTGCAAACATTAACAACAGCAGGATGACAGTTTGCAGACCTTAACGTGAATCAGGACTTGCTTTACGAAGACCAGCAGTCAGAATCCCTCTCATTCCAGCTCAGAATCCCTCTCATTCCAGCTCGTGGGAGAGCCCATGTTGCCTGGTGTTGTGAGCACATCATGTGGGGCAAGACGCTGGTGTAGTCAAGTTCTCTTTACAGATGAGTCCGGGTTCACTCTCTCAACTTAACGATTGCAAGATTCGTGTTTGGAGAAGTCAAGGGCAACGTTCTACTGATGGCACGATTCAAGAAGTGGATGGCTATGGAGGCGGTTATGTCATGGTTGGTCTGGGGTGGCTTCAGTCGACAAGGCCACACCCATGTCATCCACGGGGCAGTGACCGGTCTAAGGGTAGCAAGCTGAGATACTGCGACCTCTTATTCAGCCTGCACTCGAGGTCATGGGTGACGATGCAGGCTGACAGTGCTCTGCCTCATCGAGCTCGTATTGTTAATGTCTTCATTCAACACCAGAGAATCGCCAGGATAGAGCGGCCAGTTCGTTCTCCTGATTTTGCTCCTACTGAACATCTCTGGGACGTCTTTTTGCAGGGAGTATCAACTAATCAGCCTCCGCCAGCTGACGCTGCACAGATAACCCTGTTTCTTCATCAAGACCGGTAGACTATATCTCAGGACGTTCTTAGAATCCTCATAGACTCCATACGTCAAAGACTAATCGAATGTCTGGCCGCAAATCGTGCTTATACCAAATTTTGACAGATCAAATTTAACAGTACTTATCTTGTGACTTTTATGACGATGGCTGAGTGAGTTCTCAGGCTTATAACTT
Organism: Achatina immaculata; assembly: GCA_009760885.1. Classification (NCBI taxonomy): domain Eukaryota; kingdom Metazoa; phylum Mollusca; class Gastropoda; order Stylommatophora; family Achatinidae; genus Lissachatina; species Lissachatina immaculata. Next base: position 7,918,332 of record CM019701.1, read on the forward strand.
TTATGCGGATTATCACATCTGCACGAGAGTTGTATGAATATGTTGCATTGTAAATGCATTTAATCCTGATATTATGTTTCCTTATATTGCCAGCATATTATTTTTTTTAGGCAAGGGTTTTAAGCATCTGCCCCTTAACTTCTGTGCAGAAATATAATAACATCTTTCTGATTTATATTTGTGTCCATGTATTCAGCTTAGTAAACATAATAATCCAGACGCAGGAATGGATATAATCATCATGACGGTGGACATGCTGAGACACTTGCTTACTGGACCTGCTTCAAGAATTTAAAAAAAGCCATCGTGGTGCATCGCATGTCCAACAAAATATAGTTCCTATGACATGTCACGAAACCACGTTCGCTGATACAGAGAGTCAACTATTTCAAGTGAGCAAAACATCAACAACCAGCCGGCATGCAACCAACCAGATAGTGAATCAAATGGTGAATTAATTTTTAAAAAATCAACAAACCAACCAACCAGTGAATCGAATGGTGAACTAGTGAAAAAAATCAACAAACCAACCAACCAGCCACTGAATCAAATGGTGAAATAATAATAAAATCAACCAACCCACCAACCAAACAGCCAGTGAATCAAATGGTGAACTAATCAAACAATCAACAAACCAACCAGCCAGTGAATCAAATAGTGACCTAATCATAAAACAGGAACCAACAAACCAACCAGTGAATCAAATGGTTAACTAATCAAACACTCAACAAACCAACCAGGCTGTGAATAAAATGGTGAACTAATTTTAAAAAATCACCAAACAACCAGCCAGTGAAATAGTGAACTAATAAAAAAAATCAACTAACCAACCAAACAACCAGCCAGGGAATGAAATGGTGAACTAATAAAAAAATCAACACACCAACCAGCCAGCCAGTGAATCAAATGGTGAACTAATAAAAAAAATCAACCACCCAGTGAATCAAACGGTGAACTAATAAAAATCAACCAACCACCCAGTGAATCAAATGGTGAACTAATAAAAAAATAACTAACCAACCAACCAGAGAGTGAATTACCTAGTGAAATAAGAAACTAACCAATCAGCCAGTGAACTACCTAGTGAAATAAGAAACTAATCAACCAGCCGGTGAACTACCTAGTGAAATAAGAAACTAACTAACCAGCCAGCAAGTGAACTACCTAGTGAAATAAGAAACTAATCAACCAGCCAGTGAACTACCTAGTGAAATAAGAAACTAATCAACCAGCCAGTGAGCTACCTAGTGAAATAAGAAACTAACCAACCAGCCAGTGAGCTACCTAGTGAAATAAGAAACTAACCAACCAGCCAGCCAGTATACCAACTAGTGAACTAAAACAAGCAATCAAACAACCAGCCAGTAAACCATATAGCGAACTAAACAATCAATCAACCAACCAGCCATTAAATCAGCTAGTGAACTAAACAATCAATCAACCAACCAGCCATTAAACCAGCTAGTGAACTAAACAATCACTCAACCAACCAGCCATTGAACCAGCTATTGAACTAAACAATCAACCAACCAACAAACCAGCCTCTAAACCGGCTAGTGAACTAAACAATCAACCAACCAACCAGCCAGTACACCAACTATCGAACTAAACAATCAACAAACCAAACAGCCAGTAAACCAACTACTGAACAAACAATCACACAAACAACTATCCAATAAACCAGCTATCGATTTACACAATCAACAAAGTTTAAAAAAAACCCAATAAACTTGTCAGTCAGACAACCCAGCAACCAAAAACCAGCCAGCAGGCCAAGCAACCAACAAAGTAAACTGACCACTTAACCAATCATCCAGCCAGTCAAGCCAACCTATCAACGTGTTAGCCAATCAGCCATCAAACGAGAGATACAAATTACAGCCAAAACTTGAAACGGTAAAACTGACTGCCAAGAGCAGAAACAGAACACTCGACTGGACACAAGAGAAGAAGAAGAAGAAGAAGTGATGCATTCAACTATTACAGAGCAGCCAGAATCTCACGAACGGTCAGGGAGATTGACAAAGCGCGGGACGTAATCGTGTGTGACAAGACAACAAAAGCCGAAAGTGACATGAATGCACCGCCTCCATCTTTGGCGCACGTGAAATAATTAAAATCCGCACACAACAAGTGCGAACGACCCTCAAACAAATCGGATGATAATTACTTGTCAGCAACTGATATACGGCAGATGCGGTTGGCCACGAATAAACAAAAAAGAATTCGTAGCTATTGATTCTGGGGATGAGGGAGGGTGGGAATTAGATCTTAAAAAAAATATAAAGGCTATTCTATGCATTTTCCGTTTCAAAAGACTTCGTTTTATTAGAACAAAGGACATGAAAGGGAGTTAAACTGTAAAACACTACAAGGGAGTTAAACCATAAAAGGGAATAAACTATGAGACATGCAAAGGAGTTAAACTATAAAATGCGTGCAAAAGAGATAACTACATAAAACACGTGGAAAGGAGTTAAACTATTATAAAAAAAATACTAAGAAATTATTATCTTTTCTCACATTTACCGTATTTCTTGCCATATAAGACGCACTTCATACATTAAAAAAAAAATCACTCTACGTCCCAGTTATGTCCAGGTACGCCTTGTGGGACACAGAATCTAGACTTAATACCCGAACACCGACATCAGGTAAGATTTGCGGGTCCTGGTGAACGATATTCGGCGTCTCGCTTCTCGATCATTTCTAAAGTTTGTCTTGCCTGGCACGGAAGGCACCATGAAATAAATAAATAAAAAGGTGGTTTTTCTGCCCAGGTTAAGTGGATTTTAATCTACAAACCCTCACCACCCACGTGGTAAAGCTATCTAGCCAGCCCATGCGGGCACAAAAAAAAGTCGCTTCTCGGCCTTTTGGCTAAGATCAAAGTCTAGTTCTGGGCTCTGTAAAATCCACACGTTGATCGTTTATTTTGGAACAAACGAGATGCCCGAGGCCTGCCCTGCACATTGGATGCCGGGGGTAAGGTCCACATCTCGTTACGGGTGGACCCGGTTTGCAGTAACACCGGGTCACGGCCTGTTGTTTTCGTCGTCTTAAAAAATATATTCGGCGTGCCCAGTTAAGAAGCTCAGCAGGAGAATATCCAGAGACAGACAATGCTGTACCAAAACTCTGCCTAAGGAAAGACCATGAAGCTCATGGAGAATAACGAGGTTTTTGTTAGTTCTGTTCTAAAATATAATTTACCAAATTATAAGTGCGCCTTATACGCCGGTGCGCCTTATACGCCGGTGCGCCTTATATGATAGGAAATAGGTATTTTCGTGGGAAAAATGCTGGATAGACAACCAAACTTTGTTACACTATAAGTGACGCTGCTAAATAAGATGTAGATATTCAATCAGCTGGTTATGCTAATGTTAAATAAGATGTAGATATTCAATCAGCTGGCCATGCTAATGTTAAATTAGATATTCAATCAGCTGGTTATGATAATGTTAAATAAGATGTAGATATTCAATCAGCTGGTCATGCTAATGTTAAATAAGATGTAGATATTTAATCAGCTGGTTATGCTAATGTTAAATAAGATGTAGATATTCAATCAGCTGGTTATGCTAATGTTAAATATTCAATCAGTCAGTTATGCTAGTGCCATATATGATGCAGATATTCAATCAGTCAGTTATGCTAGTGCCATACATGATACATATATTCCATCAGTCAGTTAATGCTAGTGTCATATATGATGTACATATTCAGTAAGTCAGTTATGTTGGTGTTATATATGACGCAGATATTCAATCAGTCGGTTCTGCTGAATGTCTCAAAAGAGCATTCTGCTGTTTACTTAACGTGCTGTTGTTTATCTCTCGCTGTGAGCTAACAGTCAGGTCCCTGTAAGGCTGTTGTTTATCTCTCGCTGTGAGCTAACAGTCAGGTCCCTGTAAGACTGTTGTTTATCTCTCGCTGTGAGCTAACAGTCAGGTCCCTGTAAGGCTGTTGTTTATCTCTCGCTGTGAGCTAACAGTCAGGTCCCTGTAAGGCTGTTGTTTATCTCTCGCTCTGAGCTAACAGTCAGGTCCCTGTAAGGTATGTCTAACACTGTGAGAATTTCTCTACAAAATAACACATACACACTTCCTTTATGTAGCTGACTTTATCTTCCTACACTGGCCCCTAGAAATGTGTTAAGAAACCTTTTGGTAAACACTGTACAGGAATAATAATAATAATCATCATCATGTGCCGTGCCGACTGGCGTTGGCTATTATGCTTCTCCAGAGTATCCGATCCTTCATGCAGGCCATCAGCTCAGTTGGTGATCTCCTCTCACACCATCCCGTCAGACTGTCCAGTATCATTTCTCTTGGTCTTCCTCTTGATCTTCTTCCTTCTATTTTTCCTGTTGTTATAATATTTTCAATGCCCCCTCTTCTCATTGCATGTCCTATGAAAGTACATTGTCTCTCTCTTATCTTTTTCACAAGGTTTTTTGTCCCTCCAGCTCTTCTCATACATTCTTCATTAGTTATTTTTGCTGTCCAGGGGATTCGCAACATTCTTCTAATAAACCACATTTCTGCTGCTTCCAATGATTTTTGTGCAGACTTGCCTATTGTCCATGATTCACTTCCATATAACAAGATAGGTTCAATATAGCATTTTAGGACTCGTTTTCTAACATTCATTGATAAGGATGTGTTGGTTAATATGTTTCTCATTCTCTGAAATGCAGTTTTTGCTTGGCCTATTCTGTTCCTAATTTCTGTTGTGCATTTCCCATCTGAAGTTATTACTGCTCCAAGGTATTTGAATTTCTGCACCTGCTTTAGAACAGTTCCGTTTAATTTAATACTGCATGCTGGTGGATTCTGTTTGTTAGATATAACCATAGTCTCTGTCTTTTTGATGTTCAAAGTAAGGCCTTTCTGTTCACTTTCTTTGGCGACTTTATTCAAGAGATTTTGCAGGTCTTGTTGGTTCTCAGCTATCAGTACTGTGTCGTCAGCATACCGAAGGTTGTTAATATTGTATCCTCCAATTTTTATGCCTGGTTCTGTGATGATTGTTCTTAGAATAAGGTCTGGAGATAGTACACATCCTTGTCGCACCCCTTGTTTTATAGGTTGATATTTTCCAATTCTATTTTCAACTCGAATTGCTGCTTCTTGCTGCCAGTATAGATGTTTTACAATCCTCAGATCTTTGCCGTCTATATTTGATGTCTTCAAGCATTTTAATAATTTCGTTATGTTTCACCTTGTCAAATGCCTTGGTGTAATCAATGAAGCATAAGTAGAGATCTTTCTGTACTTCTAAAGCTCTTTCTGTTAGTGTTCGTAAAGCATAAATGGCATTGTGTGTTCCCTTTCCTTCAACAAATCCAAACTGTTCATCTGCTATTTCCATTTTTATCTTTTTCCTTGTTCTTCTCATAATTATTCTCAGAAGTAGCTTCGTTATGTGACATGAGAGGATGATAGTCCGGTGGTCGTCACATTCCTTTGCACCTGGTTTCTTTGGTAATGCTATAAACGTGGATTTAATCAGGTCACTGGGAATATAACCACTGTTGTAAATGTCATTCAGTAACTTGGTTATTATTTTTATTCCTGTCTCCTCTAGTGCCTCTATTTCTTCTATTGTTATATTATCAGGCACAGTCGCTTTTCCTTTCTTCATGTGTTTGATGGCATCTGTGATTTCATCTTCAAGTATTGGTGGTCCCTCACAGTTTTCAGTATCTGGTATTAATTCTGATCTTTCTCCTCCATATAGCTCACCGATATACTCTGTCCACCTGTCCACAATGTCTTCTTTTCCCATTAACATTTTACCTTCTTTCGATTTCAGGCATCCTGTGGTATATTTTGTTTTCCTGCCCGTGAGTTCATTAATTCGTTTGTGCATGTTTTTGCTGTCTTTAATATGAGAGTCCTCTATCTGAATAATAATAGCAATAATAATAAGGAAAATGAGAGGGGGGAAAAATAATAACAACACATAACAACATAACCTTTCTATTAAAACTACTAATAAAATTCTCAATACACATACCTGGCTCCATCCAGTGGGGTCACACAAACCTCATTGTTATCCATATCCACAACCGCATGTTCAGGCTGGATACCCAGGCCACTGAGCTGGATATCTTGCTGGGTGGGAGCATCTGGCCTGCCAACAAGTGTGTGATCCTGTAAGAAAAAAACAAGAGGCAAAAAATCCAATACATTAGCACAAATCCAGAATGCAGCAGGATAGCAGCGTCATACGCAGCTTCATTTGTGGCATGAATTAATAATTAACAGCTTTCAAACCGGTCGCAATGCAAATATTCAATACTGATTTAATATGTATTTATCTGAGGCATGCTGGCATGGTCAAGCTTTGGGAACACAACACAGCCACCGGTACGCTCATAAATACATCATGGACGCGTGTGTTTTCACAGAGTTATGGGTAATTCAATAAGTGTTACATTTTGCAGGTATTTCGACGAAATAAATGTAAATTAAATATAAACCACAGAAACATTCCCTTTGTAACAAAATCATATAAACTAAATCACAGACGCACTATATATATATATATGCAGGAAACTCTACTGTAGAGAGTGGAACAATACAAGTCCCTAGATCATCAGAGGAAGTAACCCCCCCCCCCCAGGAAAATGTGTCAGCCCTATTAAACATCTGGCACTCTAAGAGGGTGGGCCCCCCGGGTCATGACTCCCAGGGGTCTGTGAGTTTTTTGCTTTGTTTTTTTTTTTCTAACGGTTCTGTTTCGGTATTGAACCAAGGTCTCTCAAGTGGCACGGCATCTAAGAGTGCATCTAAGCCGTTCTGCCACGGGGGACCGGAATCAGATGTGACAATTATTTCAGTTCTCAGTATTTTTATTTCGCATACTCCACAGCCAGCATGAGGCCTTTTCTGCCTTTTTCTGAACGAATTTTCAATGCCCTTGCTCTTGCTTGTCCCTTTATGCTCAGTTGCTTACATAGGTCGTATGCTGACGTTTCTATGAATCCTCTCGCTCCCACGTCTACAACTATCGCTTTTGCCATGACTCCCGCCCCCCCCCCCCCCCCCCGCTTTAGTATAATGACCAGATCATTGTACTCCTCACTCTAGAATACATGTTGGCCCTCTATTCTCGTTCCATATGGAACCGTAAGCTCGATCACTATAAGTTCCTGTTTTGCTACAAAGTCCGGTCGCAATTTCTGTGTTCTTGTGGCATCCCCTTATTCCTTCGCTATGACATCCCAGTCGCTTACACCATCCAGCAGTGATGGTAAAAGAAGTTCATGACATGACCTGAACACATGACGTCATTCCAGCACCTACGAAGTAGTTAGGTGGGACCTCAGTTCTTCTGCTACTATTTTGCCTTGTCTTTTTCCCTGTCTTTGATGGCTACTAGTTCCTGCCAGTCAGTCAGTCAGTCAGTCAGTCAGTCAGTCATTTGCACCTCCCTTGCGGAATTTTTGTCTCCATAACAGCTCTCCTGTAGGCCTCTCGGTTGTAAGCAAGATGCCCTGTTGCTGATGCGTCCATTCGTATGTCTTGCAGCCATCTTCGCCTTGGTTTTCCTCTCTTTGTTTTTCCTACCATGTACCCTTCAAAGGCTGACCTCTAAAGTATCATGACGTTTAAGATGTTCAAAATATTTAAGTTTTCTCTCTTTAAACCTCTTTACTAGCCAACCTTCTTCAATGTTAAGCTCCTGTAATATGGATGTAGTTGTTCTTTTTTGTGTCCATGATAAACTCCTCTGTAGCATTTACATTCAAAGGCACGTATGTGTTTCTCAGCTGTTTTGTTAAGTGTCCAGGTCTCACAGGCATATGTTGCGATGGGAAAGATGCATGCCCTTACAAATCTTATTTTTATAGTTCTGTCTGTTCCTCTCCACGGCTTTTTTTAGTTGTTTAACTTTCTGAAGAGCGACAGATGACCGACCTCCTCATTGTATCTCCATTACTGGTAATGATCCAACATTAATGCTTCTGTTATATATAACTCACAACAAAAAGACTTTTTCTTCGGTGTTACTGTCACGAAACTACAGACTTTAACATTTTTGGCGTGCTCTCTCTTTCTGACTTCACGAGGGTCATGTAAAACGGGAGTCATATCGGACTGGAAGTGATCTATCTTTCATTTACAAAGAAAAAAGCGTAGTTGACGTCTTCGTTTGTTCAGTCACTATAAGGGAAAAAAAACCAAAACAAAACAAGCACTCCTGCACACTTGTGGAATATTCACTGGAAAGATTTATAGATGCTTGAGTGGGGACGCAGTCTGGGGACTTTACGTCAAGCCCTCACGACAGCCCCATTTCTCTGACATTTCCCTGTAACAGTACGGTGCACTGGCCACAATCTATGCCAGGAAACAAAGGCAGTCATCACACAGGTTTGGAGAATTGTGCGATGTAAAGAAGGACGCTCTAGTTACGGAGGTACTTGAACCCTCCCCCACCCCCTCAAGTTGGTGGAAATGTGCAAGGTCGTGGGTGAGGGAAAGCAGACCAGTTGTGATTGGAATTACTGTAATGGGGGGGGGGTGGTTGCTGTGTTTTAAGCCCTCTAATTGTTTCCTGAAGATTCACAAAGCCCAGAACATGACACACAAGCCCAGAACATAACACACACAAGTCCAGAACATGACACACACAAATCCAGAACATGACACACACAAGTCCAGAGCATCACACACACAAGCCCAGAACATCACACACACAAGCCCAGAACATCACACACACAAGTCCAGAACATGATTATTTAAAAAAGGGATTTTATTATCATGGCTGAATATTCCCTCTTCCATAACATTTTTTAGATAAACGTCTAAAGACAGTTGTGGCAGTATATAAGACAAGGCTGCTGAATTATGCTTCATCATGAAATGAAAACGAACCACATCCAAGGATTGTGGCATCTCATTTGGTTTCGGCACCACATCCTAGGACTGTAACATTTAATTTGGTTTCCCGCGTTCAGAATATTCTGGACACTGTAACAACTGCTAGAAGCGCCATTACTCTAACAATGTAGCAGTTATATAGTGTTTTAAAAAATCCATATGCGCAAGACTACTGAAGGGAAAAAAAAAGGTTTTGTAACTATGTCAGACCACAGACACCTATCGGGGATATCATGCTCGTGTTTTCAGTTCATTATATGTCGGAACACTAGAGTTTGATGTTGTCAGCATCACGCAGACTTAGATTTCTTCATTCTGGTCCAAAAACGAGTCTGCGACACTTCTCTACAGCTGGATGGCTAGAGCGAGTCTGAGACACTTCTCTATAGATGGATGGCTAGAGCGAGTCTGGGACACTTCTCTATAGATGGATGGCTAGAGCGAGTCTGGGACACTTCTCTATAGATGGATGGCTAGAGCGAGTCTGGGACACTTCTCTATAGATGGATGGCTAGAGCGAGTCTGGGACACTTCTCTATAGATGGATGGCTAGAGCGAGTCTGGGACACTTCTCTATAGATGGATGGCTAGAGCGAGTCTGGGACACTTCTCTATAAATGGATAGCTAGAGCGAGTCTGGGACACTTCTCTATAAATGGATAGCTAGAGCGAGTCTGGGACACTTCTCTATAGATGGATAGCTAGAGCGAGTCTGGGACACTTCTCTATAGATGGATACCTGAAGCGAGTCTTGGACATTTCTCTACATCTGGATACCTGAAGCAAGTCTGGGACACTTCTCCACAGCTGGACACCTGAAACGAGTCCGGCCAGGCAACCGACTTCGCCAGGGAAATAAAAGAACACTAATCACTACGCCAGTTTCTCTCTCTCTCTCTCTCTCTCTCTCTCTCTCTCTCTCTGAACCTTAAGTACCACAGGCACATGGGGCTTCCGAAAGTGTTTTCCACAAAATCCTATCTTTTGCCTTTTTTTCGCCCTTGTACAGGTGAGCCCTCTATTGCTCAACATCCTCTCTGTTGTTCTTCTCCATGTCTCTTTTAGTCTACCCTTACTTCTTTTCCCCTGTGGTGTCCATCTTAGTGTTATTTTTAGTAGTGAGTCGTAAGTCATCTGGAGCACATGTCCCAACCATCGCCAGCGCCTTTCCTCATTAATTGCTGTCAGTGGTTCATCTGCTTTTCTGCCAACAAGATGTTATTTATTATGGTGTTTGGCCAAACTATTCTTCTAATTCTTCATAAACATTTAGTCTGGAAAGAATTCAGCTTTTTAAAAATATAGCTTTGGTTATTTTCCAGAATTCACTTCCATGAAGTAGTACACTTAGAATATTAAATATCCTGATTTTCGTCTTCATGTTTAGTTTTTTTTTTTCCGTATAGTCTGCAGCATTGCAAAAGCCTGGTTTGCTCTAGTAAGTCTGCTGTTGATGTTCTCTGTGCTGTCTCAATTTTCTACTTCTCTACTGCCAAAATATACATATTCGTTGACCTCCTCCACTAACTTGCTATCTACTCTGAGTACATTTCTGTTGTTCACATTCTGCTTCATTAACTTTGTCTTTCCTACGTTGATCGTTAATCCTATATTGTTAGCATTCTGAGTTAGCTGTTTATTTTATCTTGCATATCTTTGTGGTTGCTTGATAGTAGACACATGTCGGCAAAGTCGAGGTCCTCCAGCACTGTGTCAAGGGTCTATTGTAATCCTCTGCGTTTATCTGATGTTGCCTCCTTCATTAACTAGCCTACTGCTAAAATAATGTTGATTATAGTACACATCCCTGCTCTACTCCTGTTTGTACCCTAAAGCTATTGGAGGTGTGTTCTCTTTGGAATGAAAACCCTCATACAGGGCTTTGATGACATTCACTATTTTATGGGAGAGGCCATGTCATCTTAGGATTTTCCACACAGCATCTCTGTTGACACTGTCGAAGGCTTTCTCAAGATCTATAAACAGTGCTATGCCACTTAGAAGTCCTATAACTGTGTCAGCGGATAAATAATAAATAAAGACGCTTTATGCAAAAGTAGTTAGCGGACAGCCAAGATATCTAATGAGCAATGTCTGAGACAAGCTAAATAGAAACGTGGTATAGTAACAAAAATAAGGAAAAAGGCAATCATTATTCTACAGCATGTGTCGATAAGAGATAAACTAGAAAAGATCATAACAGTGGACAAAACAGAACGCCGGAAAGTCAGAACAAGACCGAGGGAACAGATGTTAGAAGGCCTGACATTGTGGCACGTAAAAGAAATCAACAAAAATAATTACTCCGAAATGTCAAGGGCCGAGATTTGTGGAGGACTATGACCACCCACGCCGCCCAGGCACGGCACGTGATGATGATGAGTTAACGCTCAGTATTCTTGTGATTAGACAGACTGTGTCTCACACAGACGAGTGTCCATACGGCAGTGGAGTCCAGACTCCAGAACATACCCTTCAAGAGTGCCCAAACCATGCAGACCTTAGGCGTGAGACATGGCCAGAGGACCCAAGCGTGGAGCAAAAGCTTTGGGGGTCCTATCAGGATCTGGAGAGGACTGCGGGCTTTGCCATGTCGACAGGGATCAGGATCTGATGTGACCAACAACCTCGAACACAGAAGAAGAAGAAGAAGACAACAGGCTGTCTGTCGTACAGTGAGAATGTAAATAAGTTTCTCATGACTTAATTTACTATCATAAAAGCACATATAAGATCTGACTTCACTTTGCTAAGTTCTACCTTCTTCATAATTCTAGTTCACTCTGCTGTACTCTGCTCCACGTTTCAAGCTTAGATCCACAAGTCACACACGTACATACATGCATACTATCCTTCATTTACAAAATCCCCCTCTCTCTCTCTCTCTCTCTCTCTCTATGCAGCAAAACCCGCCGAGGAATACATTCAACCTCCATCTATTTCCTACTTCTGCCATTTCCCCTAGTCTACGTGTTCAAGCCGGGAAAGAACTGATGGGTCCCCCGGGTAATGAAGAAAATTCTCGGCTGTGGGCTCAGCTTTTTCTATAAAAAAAAAATGTCCGTTGTTTTTATGTAACATAATAACACAAAAGAGTTTTGCTATGATTCAGTTTTTTTGTTTGTAATGTAAAATTCTACTGCTTTGCGTAATACAATGGCACAAACGTTTAGCTACGGCATATACATACACACATACATACCCCGATCGATCTTTTATCAAATTTAGATTTAATACTTGCATAATGAACGATACATGAAGACGCACACATAGAAGCGACTGGGATTTAATACTGGGGGGGGGGGGGGTTGAGCCGGGGGAAGAGTGTTTGAAGACATTTTTTTTTTAAAAACATTACACTTAATGCCATGTCTGTGGCTTCAGATGATGAGGCCCCCCCCCCCCCCCCCGCCCCTCCCCCAGCAGATCAGAGTGACTGTTCCAAAGTTGAAACACCGTGTGTGTAGTGAGAGACGGTTGTGCTTGTCAACATGCTCTTATGCTGTTGTCGCAGCACTGCAGAACTGAGCATACGTTGTTTTTTTTTTATTATTATTATTACACGTGACCCATCACAAATCCGGCAATCAGTCATCCCGTTCAATCAGTTATCCGGCACTAATTTCCAAAGCGAGACACTGCAGGTTTGCCAGGTCGACGCGCTGACATGTCACTACCGTGTGGTGGCGCTACCTGCTGCATCCGCTGGCACTGAGCGTCTTCAGACACCGTTAAGGCATTTCTAATTGCCTTTTGTGTAGTTTTATTATAACCTGGTGACATCTGGCCCAGGTCATGGATCTAGTGAACACAAACAGAGCTTCTGTTAAAGTAACATTTCTGGGGGAAACAAACAAACTCGAGAGCGGTGTGTCTGTGTGAAGTTTGTGTGAAGCATACAGCATTATCTCATCTATATAATCTCATCTACATACAGCATTATCTCATCTGCATACAGCATTATCTCATCTGCATACAGCATTATCTCATCTACGTACAGCATTATCTCATCTGCATACAGCATTATCTCATCTACGTACAGCATTATCTCATCTACGTACAGCATTATCTCATCTACGTACAGCATTATCTCATCTACGTACAGCATTATCTCATCTACGTACAGCATTATCTCATCTATGTACAGCATTATCTCATCTGCATACAGCATTATCTCATCTACGTACAGCATTATCTCATCTACATACAGCATTATCTCATCTGCATACAGCATTATCTCATCTGCATACAGCATTATCTCATCTACGTACAGCATTATCTCATCTGCATACAGCATTATCTCATCTACGTACAGCATTATCTCATCTACGTACAGCATTATCTCATCTACGTACAGCATTATCTCATCTACGTACAGCATTATCTCATCTACGTACAGCATTATCTCATCTATGTACAGCATTATCTCATCTGCATACAGCATTATCTCATCTACGTACAGCATTATCTCATCTACATACAGCATTATCTCATCTGCATACAGCATTATCTCATCTACGTACAGCATAATCTCATCTACATACAGCATTATCTCATCTACATACGGCATTATCTCATCTACATACATCATTATCTCATCTGCATACAGCATTATCTCATCTACGTACAGCATTATCTCATCTACATACAGCATTATCTCATCTGCATACAGCATTATCTCATCTACGTACAGCATTATCTCATCTACATACAGCATTATCTCATCTGCATACAGCATTATCTCATCTACATAAAGCATTATTTCATCTACATACAACATTATCTCATCTACATACAGCATTATATCATCTACATACAGCATTATCTCATCTACATACGGCATTATCTCATCTACATACATCATTATCTCATCTACATACATCATTATCTCATCTACATACAACATTATCTCATCTACATACATCATTATCTCATCTACATACATCATTATCTCATCTACATACGGCATTATCTCATCTACATATAGCGTTACTGCATCTACAGTTTATCACATTAAAATAAACAGAATTACATGTACTTGTAACCTTTACAGTACTTTATCTGTTTCATTAAAATTTCATTTGATTTCCATTTAATTGCTCTCTCTCTCTTTCTTTCTCTCTCTCTCTCTCTCTCTCACTCTCTTCTCCCTTTATTAAGCTACATGTGCTGACTTACAGGGTGCTTTAAAGACAGAATGAAATGGTTAGCTGTTGGATTAAGCGTATTCTAACGTAACCACCAGCAATCCGGCAAAACAGTTTATCGGGCATCCAATAGGTTCCGGTGATGCCGGAATTGTGATGGTCATGTTCACATGTCTATGAACGCGAAGTGTATAAGGGGAAAAATATTATACCAAAAGAAGAAAGATTACACTGTGCGGAATACAAAATAATATTCGCCAAGAGAACGGAGTTACTAAAACGTTTAAGTTTTGGTAGTTTTTTCTGCCACCTCCGCTGAGCACGATAATGTTTGTCAAAGATCAAATTACAGCCACCGAATGTGTTTCAGGAAGTCAGCTGACAAAAGAAGAGGAAGAAAGAAGACGAAGGCCGGAGCAAGCGAAGAACTTGGGAAAACAAAACAAAAATCTAGATGAATGGTTTCAGCAGATGCAAAGCAGATAACGTGCCACGTCGATGGTGCAAAGAGAAATATGCATGTGAAACAGCGATGAGATTAAATACTGAAAATTCTGAAGCCCATAATGGCTGGCGTCATCGTTTTAAAGAATGACGTGGAATTTGTTTTCGAAGCATCTCTGGGGAAAGTAAAAGTCCGCACGTAGAAAGTGTCGATTGTTGGAGGGAGTAAAGGTCTACACGCAGAAAGCGTCGATTTTTGGAGAAAGTTAAAGTCTACATGCAGAAAGCGTCGATTTTTGGAGGAAGTAAAAGTCTACACGTAGAAAATGTCGACTGTTGGAGGGAGTAAAGGTCTACACGCATAAAGAGTCGATTTTTTGAGGAAGTAAAAGTTTACACGTAGAAAGTGTCGACTGTTGGATAAAGTAAAGGTCTACACGCAGAAAGCGTCGATTGTTGGAGAAACTAAACGTCTACACGTAGAAAGTGTCGATTTTGGAGGAAGTAAAAGTCTACACGTAGAAAGTGTCGACTGTTGGAGAAAGTAAAAGTCTACACGTAGAAAGTGTCGACCGTTGGAGAAAGTAAAAGTCTACACGTAGAAAGTGTCGACTGTTGGAGAAAGTAAAAGTCTACACGTAGAAAGTGTCGACTGTTGGAGAAATGAAAAACCCTGTAAATTTACTGATGGATAAGAACTGAAAAAAAAAAAACTCAAACATTTTCAGCGTTGATGAAACAACCCCAACTTCTTTAACTTGCAGCCACATAAGACACTCCACACAAAAGGAGAGGGTTGCCATGGTAGGGTGGGGAAAAACAAGTCAGGAGAGATTTTCTGTGCTACTATGCGAAAATACAGACCAGGGAAAAGCTGAAGTTTCTGGTTATTTGGAAGTTGTCTGAACCAAGATGTCTCCAAGGAATTCATATATTTCCTGCAAGTTATGCGAGTAACAACAACGCATGGATGACAAGTGCTATTTGGTTTTTAATGAACTTACTCAGGCAATAGATGCCAGAATGAAGGGGCGGTAACTTTTGTTCTTCATACAAAGATGCTCTTCTCAATCTTTGCCCAAAACAGCTTCTGAAGACTGCGAAGGTACGAGTAGTTTTCATCTCTGCAAAACTGCACCAACTGCATTCGATCGTGGTGGGATTTTATTCTTTTAAAAGAAAACACAGGACGGCAAGTGCGAAGAAGGATATAACAGCCATAGAAAGAAGCCAATACTTTCAAGATATCCATATTATAGGCCGCACGCTTTGAAAAGATAAAGACACCCCAAGAGCAGTGATAAACTATTTCAGGTAACCCAGTTTCTCTCCCATCACATGGACACCCCGATAAGGGTTTAAGGACGAGATACCAGGATGTACCGAAGACTGGGGCCAGCTAGCGGGGAGACACGGGCATCTTTATTTAGAAGATTGCGTGGAATGTGACAATAGCATTGCAACAACAGAATGTGACACTAGCACTGCAACAGTAGAATGTGACACCAGCTATGCAACAGCAGAATGTGACATTAGCTTTGCAACAGCAGAATGTGACACTAGCTTTGCAACAGCAGAATGTGACACTAGCTTTGCAACAACAGAATGTGACACTAGCTTTGCAACAGCAGAATGTGACACTAGCACTGCAACAGTAGAATGTGACACTAGCTTTGCAACAGCAGAATGTGACACTAGCACTGCAACAGCAGAATGTGACAATAGCATTGCAACAACAGAATGTGACACTAGCACTGCAACAGTAGAATGTAACACTAGCTATGCAACAGCAGAATGTGACATTAGCTTTGCAACAGCAGAATGTGACACTAGCTTTGCAACAACAGCAACAGCGTCAACTGAAGAAATCTGTAGCTCACGCGTAGAAAAGGATGAGGAACAAGACGATGAATCCATGGTTTAGTGAGGCTATTTCCTCTCTGTAAACTGTGAAACGATATATGATACCATTCTACACTGGGTACCCCTAGTAGCAGGCTTAGTCTAGCTAACGGGGCAGGGATCGCCATAGTCCCCATGGTGGTGGAGTCTGTTAAAGAAGTACTGCACATCCCCCCCCCCAGCTTTTTAGCTGTACTCGGGGGGGGGGGGGGCTGAAAAAACAGCCGCCATAACCCACTCCCACGCCGATACGATGCTGTGCATCAACCAACACCTTTGGAGCATCGGATGCAAAGAACACCAGCTCGCAGTTGCAGGGATATAGCACAAGACAAGACAAGACAAGACAAGACAGTGTACAAAGACTTGCTCGGTTCGAGAGGAAATTATTATTTTTCTTTTACGAAGGACCCGGTAAACGCAAGCAACGCTGAAATAGTACTTTGACATGCAGCTAGTAAGTTAGAACCATGGACCAACCTTTCAGCATATTTTTAATGACTTCACATTCAAATATTTCAAATATGAGCCTCGCTTTGCCATTTTCATGAATAATTTCTCGTTCTAGACGGCGGGTGTTGGCTGTCTGCTGATATCATGGGGCGGCGGTTCTACGGTCTTTGGGCTTATTTACATTTGTTTACCCTTATTCTAAGTTGGCTTCAATTTTAAGCTCAAATCTGCTGTTCCCTGGGCGAATGTAAAATGGAGGTTCCACTGTGTGGGTGTGGGTGTGTACATACATTTTCAGTTACCGCCTGAGCAAAATAATTTTTAATAATCGAAATAAAAAATAAAAAAGAGCACATAAAGTTAGTTGCAATTTAAAACAAAAAATGATGGGAAAGAAATGAAAATGAGGTTGTTTTTTTTTTAACCCTCAACTTAATCTAATAGAAATTACTTCAATCTAGGATTGAGTTTCCAACACTCCCCCCCCCTCCCCCACAACCTTTTTTTTTTGTCTATCCACACACTTTAATACTGAACTTTATCATCATCATCATGTGCCGTGCCGACTGGCGTTGGCTATTATGCTTCTCCAGAGTACACGATCCTTCATGCAGGCCATCAGCTCAGTTGGTGATCTCCTCTCACACCATCCCGTCAGACTGTCCAGTATCATTTCTCTTGGTCTTCCTCTTGATCTTCTTCCTTCTATTTTTCCTGTTGTTATAATATTTTCAATGCCCCCTCTTCTCATTGCATGTCCTATGAAAGTACATTGTCTCTCTCTTATCTTTTTCACAAGGTTTTTTGTCTCTCCAGCTCTTCTCCTACATGCTTCATTAGTTATTTTTGCTGTCCAGGGGATTCGCAACATTCTTCTAATAAACCACATTTCTGCTGCTTCCAATGATTTTTGTGCAGACTTGCCTATTGTCCATGATTCACTTCCATATAACAAGATAGGTTCAATATAGCATTTTATGACTCGTTTTCTAACATTCATTGATAAGGATGTGTTGGTCAATATGTTTCTCATTCTCTGAAATGCAGTCTTTGCTTGGCCTATTCTGTTCCTAATTTCTGTTCTGCATTTCCCATCTGAAGTTATTACTGCTCCAAGGTATTTGAATTTCTGCACCTGCTTTAGAACAGTTCCGTTTAATTTAATACTGCATGCTGGTGGATTCTGTTTGTTAGATATAACCATAGTCTCTGTCTTTTTGATGTTCAAAGTAAGGCCTTTCTGTTCACTTTCTTTGGCGACTTTATTCAAGAGATTTTGCAGGTCTTGTTGGTTCTCAGCTATCAGTACTGTGTCGTCAGCATACCGAAGGTTGTTAATATTGTATCCTCCAATTTTTATGCCTGGTTCTGTGATGATTGTTCTTAGAATAAGGTCTGGAGATAGTACACATCCTTGTCGCACCCCTTGTTTTATAGGTTGATATTTTCCAATTCTATTTCCAACTCGAATTGCTGCTTCTTGCTGCCAGTATAGATGTTTTACAATCCTCAGGTCTTTGCCGTCTATATTGATATCTTCAAGCATTTTAATAATTTCATTATGTTTCACCTTGTCAAATGCCTTGGTGTAATCAATGAAGCATAAGTAGAGATCTTTCTGTACTTCTAAAGCTCTTTCTGTTAGTGTTCGTAAAGCATAAATGGCATTGTGTGTTCCCTTTCCTTCAACAAATCCAAACTGTTCATCTGCTATTTCCATTTTTATCTTTTTCCTTGTTCTTCTCATAATTATTCTCTGAAGTAGCTTCGTTATGTGACATGAGAGGCTGATAGTCCGGTGGTCGTCACATTCCTTTGCACCTGGTTTCTTTGGTAATGCTATAAACGTGGATTTAATCAGGTCACTGGGAATATAACCACTGTTGTAAATGTCATTCAGTAACTTGGTTATTATTTTTATTCCTGTCTCCCCTTGTGCCTCTATTTCTTCTATTGTTATATTATCAGGCCCAGTCGCTTTTCCTTTCTTCATGTGTTTGATGGCATCTACGATTTCATCTTCAAGTATTGGTGGTCCCTCACAGTTTTCAGTATCTGGTGTTAATTCTGGTCTTTCTCCTCCATATAGCTCACCGATATACTCTGTCCACCTGTCCACAATGTCTTCTTTTCCCATTAACATTTTACCTTCTTTCGATTTCAGGCATCCTGTGGTATATTTTGTTTTCCTGCCTGTGAGTTCATTAATTCGTTTGTGCATGTTTTTGCTGTCTTTAATATGAGAGTCCTCTATCTGTCTGCACTGCTCATTTAACCACACTTCTTTTGCTTCTCTGCATTTGCGTCTTATTTCTTTATTTATCTTGTTATATTTTTTCTCGTTATTTTTACTCCTCCTCCTCTTGTCCATCAGTCCTAAGATGTCGTCTGTCATCCATTTATTTTTAGAGGCTTCTTTTTTTGGTGGTATTATCTCCTTAACAGTTTGGTGGATAGAATCTCTTAACATTTCCCATTGTTCATCTATACTATTTATCTTTGCTATTGCATTGTATCTATTTGTTATAATAACTTTGTATTGTTCTCTCAGTTCTTGGTCATTTTTAAGAAGTTCTGTATTCAGTTTGATGTTTCTCACTTTTCTGCCTGCTTTCTTTAGTTTTATTCTAACTTTTCCACAGAGTGGATCATGGTCACTATTGCAGTCAGCTCCTGGCATGGTTTTTGTTGTCAGTAATGCATTGCAGAATCGTTTGTTGATTAATATGTAGTCTATCTGGTTAAAAGTCTTTTTGTCTGGACTGCACCACGTTGCCAGTCTTCGAGGATGTTGTTTAAACCAGGTGTTTCCTACAACCATGCTGTGTACTTTATGTAGCTCTTAATTCACACAACAGTCGAAACAGGAATTTTAAGAAGAAGAAACACAGTCGAAACATGAATTTTAAGAAGAAGAAACACAATCATTAACAGAGTGTGAAGTGAAAGCAAGTAAGTGAATGCAGCACCTGAACTTACTGTAGTCCGAGAAACTGTGAGTGTAGTTTATCTCCCGCTGATTATAGTGTTACACCGAAGATCTCCATAATATATGTGTGCAAACTGTTCTTCGTCTGTCATGTTTCTAATAATGGAACGTTTGCTATGTGCAGTATTTTTGCAAAAGGAAACTTCACGCTTCCATACCCTTAAGGCCGACTGGAGACACGCTGCTAGGCCCATGTTTCCGAGACCTTCGGCACCCGAAAGTGTGGTCAGTATCACGCCTGGACCGCATTAACTTCCTCAGATTTCTCCCCAGTCAGAGGCTGGGCGGACCCTTGGGCCTCTTTTTGATGTGATGATACCGAAAAAAAACCCCCCACTGCTGGGACTTGAACCCGGTACAACTGGATTAGTAGGCCCATCGCCTAACCACTCAGCCAACCAGTATGGCAGTATTTGGTCAAGCTTATCTAACCCCTGAGATAACTCTAAATTATTGTGTTAAAGCCGATGCTTGTTTTCTCTGTCAGAGTTTGTGATTTTCAAGTCATTCGTTGCACGTGGGAAGTAAGTTTTGTGTTCTGAGACGAAAGTTTCACCTCAGAGAGGAGAAAAGTTGTGACTGTTGAGAGAAAGGTTGTGACTGTTGAGTGGGAAGGTAGTGTAGTCCGGAATGTGTTGCGAAATGTAGTCGAGTTAAGCATGTGACAGCCCGGAATTATTAGGGTATGCATGTTTCAGAGAAATCGTTTCGATATATTTTCGTCGTCGGCCATCATCACCATCATCATCACGTTACCGCAGTATATCAGATGTGAGTGCCAAGGTAACGCAGTCTTGATAGATATATCCAGTGTGCCAGTATGTGATCTTCTTGGCTGTGCTGTAAAGAGTATATCATTGCAGGAAGTGTTTCTTGGTCTTCTGTCTGTACATTCGTATTGCAGACAGCACAACAGACAATCACCAGCGTACAAGCAGAAGCAATACAATATAAGTCAGCCAGAAGAAATACACCCTTATTGTGTGTCAGCGACATAACTGTTGCACCAGGCTGCTACGCGTTTTTGGGATTAATAAAATGTATATTCTTATAAATTTAATTTCATTCATTCATTTGCATGTCCCTTGCGGAACTTTGCCTCCCAAACAGCAATCCTGTAGGCCTCTCGGTTGTGAGCAAGATGGCCTGCTGCTGCTGCATCCATTTGCAGATCGTCAACGATGTCTTGCAGCCATCTTCGTTTAGGTCTTCCTCTTTTTCTTAATTTACCCTCAATTTAATTTACCCTCAAAATATAACATACCTCCCCCATATTAAAATATGTCACTCCCGATGTGTTTATCTTACTCGTCTTGAACAGGTCTCTGGAATTTCTGACGTCTAGACTTTCTGCCATGAGCAGAGTCTAGATTCTCAAGAAGAGCTCACCCCGGGGTTGTCTAGATTTTTTTGTATGTGGCTTCTCCCACTTAGGAACCAGTGACAGGGCTCGCCACAACTATCAGCCACATCGCTGCTTGACAAACATTTCCACTCGACTCCATCTAAACTCATTTTTTTTTCTTTCGTTCTTTTCTTTTCTTTTCTTTCCTACAAGTTAAAAAAGGAGGACTTAAAAAAATAAAAGAAAGATAAATGATATATAAAGTGAAAGAACTTAAGTCTAATGTAAAAAAAAAAAAAACGTTTCTGGTGAAGTTGGGATGAAGGACACTGAAATATAGGCAGGTATTTATGGGGCCGAATGAAAAAGAGTGTGGTTGGGGGGGAGGGGGGGCACCGCATTACTTCGGGGGACCCGGAGGGCATTTCATGTTTTAATGGAGGGCCTGGATGGCTTTCGGGACCCCTCCCCCAACCCCCATAAAGCTAAAATGATGAAGCAATGTACCCGGGTGATCTACAGACATATGGCCTCGTGTGATAGATTGGATGACGGAAAGATTATCCGATCTGTGGTTACAGAACAGAGACAGCTGACTAATCATTGGCAGACATGCCATAATACCGAGCGAAAGAAGACAAGACAGAGAAGCTACAGGCTATATGGACATATTAACAATCATACAAAACACTGAAAAAAAAACAGGCGGATCAAGGATCAGTAAGCACAAAAAATGACGGACGAATGAACGAACGGATAAGATGGTCAGGTGGATTAAAGAACGGATAAGATTGTCAGGTAGATTAAAGAACGGATAGATGGTGAGGTGGATTAAAGAACGGACAGATGGTGAGGTGGATTAAAGAACGGATAGATGGTGAGGTGGATTAAAGAACGGATAGATGGTGAGGTGGATTAAAGAACGGATAGATGGTGAGGTGGATTAAAGAACGGATAAGATGGTGAGGTGGATTAAAGAACGGACAGATGGTGAGGTGGATTAAAGAACGGATAGATGGTGAGGTGGATTAAAGAACGGATAGATGGTGAGGTGGATTAAAGAACGGATAGATGGTGAGGTGGATTAAAGAACGGATAAGATGGTGAGGTGGATTAAAGAACGGATAGATGGTGAGGTGGATTAAAGAACGGTAGATGGTGAGGTGGATTAAAGAACGGTAGATGGTGAGGTGGATTAAAGAACGGATAAGATGGTGAGGTGGATTAAAGTACGGATAGACACACAGATGGATAGAAAAAAATGACAGACAGACAGAAGGAAGACAACCAAGGTCACAGACAGACAGTAACAAACTGAGCAAACTTTATTTTAAAAAAGGGCTAAGAAATGAGCACGCAGGCAATGTCTGAAATTCTGCCCTTCATCTCTCAAACTTTCATTTACACACAGAGAGACAGATTCATTCGTAGACAGACAGACAGACAGACAGATGATTATTAGATGTGGAACAGAAAATATAGGCAAGAAAATATGTAAATCAGAAGAAAAGGAGATATTCGCATTTGCAGACAAGGCGTGAATGGGGTTGGGGTTGGGGGGGGGGGGATGGGATTAACAAAACAGGATAAAACAGGTTAGGTCCACATTCGTATTGGTGGTAGGAAGAATGAAAGAACATTTCTTGGAAAATTCCTGGAAGAAAAGAAACGCTGGAATTCCGTGTTGAGACGTACGCTAAGTCGGCCCTAGTTGCAACCTTCCCCAAGTATTGCTTACTTGGTTAAATATGTGCGCTAGAAATAAATTCAGTCTGCGACAATTAAACAAGTGCCCATAACCCTAGAGAAAGAACTGGCTGAGTTATAAACCTCTTTTCTCCAGTTTCTAACAGGGCAGCAAATAGATAATTCAGAATTATGATACATAAATACGACGGACTAGTGAGGGATCTATACAGACAGTCCAACCAAAGACTACCTGACGAAGAACTGTGAGAAGTCGTGAGAATGTATCGCTGCATTGTAAGACGCCAAGAGGCTGTACTGAAGGGGGTGGGGAAGGGGAGGTGGGGGGGGGGGTGACTGCTCACACCTTGGCTCGGAAACCTGCATCATCCTAGAGATCATGGCGATGTCATTACATAACATTACCTTATGAAATAACTGTTACTGATAGTTTTATAATGTGTTATTACTATTGGTTTCATATATTAGCCACAAACAAGAGAGTGACCCGCTGGCCAACTCACACGGGTCGCTGCTTGAACAAGACCCTTTTAAAAATAAAGATTCATTCATTCATTCATTCATTAAAGACAGAAAACCGTTCTTACAAACAGGAGACCCAACAAACCAAAATGTCTGATTTTTCATTATTTTTCCTGTTTTTATCGATTGTGTTGTTACTGAAATTAGCAAGGAAAAACAAAAGTAAAGAAATTTCCCTTTAATCAAGAAGGGAACGTATACGTAGAAGAAACAGCTGCTGAAGAACAAACCAATTTGCATACCTCGGCAGCTACATAGAACACAATGATGACACCAGAAATGAAGTTAGAATTCGAATTGCAAAAGCAGCACTGACCATCAAGAATCTTGAGAACATACGGCATTCAAAAGTTATAAGCACAAAAACCAAGTTAAGATGATTCAATTCATATGGCATACCCTGCCTCATTTTATGTATGTGAAAGCTGGAAAACAACTAAAGAAACAGACAACAAATTATACTCTTTTGTAAACAAATGCCTAAGGAAAATACTCGGCATAAAGTGGAACGAATTTAAGAACAACGCAGAGATAAGGTAGATGAGCAAACAGCCTGTCTCAAGGGTGATCAGAAAAAAGATGATGGACATTTGTCGGTCTTGTGATGAGAAGAAACAATAAGAGAACCCGAAAACAAGCTATCACATGAAAGACAACAGGCCGAAGAAAAAGAGGTCGACCACGTGAAACTCTAAATAGGACAATGTTAAGAGAGGTCAAATTAGCAGGCATAAAATCCCTTGATGAGGTTGAAAAGCTCGCCGAAAAACAGGAAAACTTGGCGAACTACCATGCGAGCGCCATGTCACGTTTAACAGTACAGGAAGGATGTAAGATGTTTTTGTATGTAATCGTTAAAAAACAGCTTTTGCCGAAAATTTGGATCGCTGTATGTTCTTCATTCATTTATGTTCTCAGTCATGTTTCCTGCCATTCTTTTTTTCCACTAACCTTCCTCACTCTTCCTACATTTTGTGTAAAACTCAACCATACTCCTCTATTTAACTTCTCCCTGGGATCCCACTTTCCCTCTCTCTGTACAGAATCGCTGGTCTTACGCTAAGTGGCCGTAGTCGAAGCGCAATTCCTTTCTCTTTCTAAAGATTGTTGCCTGCATCACACACTTACCTCCCTCTCACCTCACAATGACACTGATTAGACACGGATAGAGAAAAGAGATTAAGTGTTATTTACGACTGCTAACTGTGTACAAAGTTAGATCTCATATCACAGTAAAGGGACTTATAAAAATGCCAATAAAGATGGTCAGTCACAGCATTACTCACTACAATGTCCAGCCACCATCTAAACTACCAGAACTGAGTGAAAGGAAAAAAACCATAACAAATAGTCATCAAGTTAGCAAGAATTAGATGTTGATAGGTTAAAGAACAAAATAGAAAAAAATCCGTTAAGTTAGCAAGAATCAGATGCCTGTCAGTATCTAATTCTTGCTAACCTGACGGATTTTTTTTCTATTTTTTTTTCCAAGAACTGAGAGAGAGAGAGAGAGAGAGAGAGAGAGAGAGAGAATAACATAAACCAGTTCTAGGAGAGAGAGTATAAAACATAAACCCGTTCTGGGAGAGAGAGAGAGAGAGAGAAAGAATAAAACATAAACCAGTCCTAGGAGAGAGAAAGAATTTTAAAAAATAGTTCTGGAAGACAAAGTGAGAGTGAGAGAGATAAAATATAAAACAGTTATGAGAGAGAGAGAGAGAGAGAATAATACATAAACCAGTTTAGAAGAGAGAGAGAGAGAGAATAATACATAAACCAGTTTAGAAGAGAGAGAGAGAGAAGAGAGAGAAACATAAAACAGTCTGGGAGAGGGAGAGAGAGAGAACAGAGAGAAACATAAAACAGTCTGGGAGAGAGAGAAGAGAGAGAAACATAAAACAGTCTGAGAGAGAGAAAGAGAAATAAATAAAACATAAACCAGTTCTGAGAGAGAGAGAAAATAAAATAAACCAGTTCTGGGAGAGAGAGAGAGAGAGAGAGAAAATAAAACCTAAGGCAGTTCTAGGAGAGACAGAGAGAATAAAACACAAACCAGTTCTGGGAGAGAGAAAGAATAAAATAAACCAGTTCTGGGAGAGAGAGAGAAAATAAAGCATAAGTCAGTTCTAGGAGAGACAGAGAGAATAAAACACAAACCAGTTCTGGGAGAGAGAGAGAGAGGGGGGGGAGCGAGAGAGAGAATAACATAAATCAGTTCAGGGAGAAAGAGAAAACAAAAAGTAAGCCAGTTCTAGGAGAGATAGAGAGAATAAAACATAAACCAGTTTTGGGGGAGAGAGAACAAAACATAAACCAGTTCTGGGAAAGAGAGAGAGGGAGAGAATAAAACATAAACCAGTTATGGGAAAGAGAGAAAGAGAATAATACATAAACCAGTTCTGGGAAAGTGAGAGAGAATAATACATAAACCAGTTCTGGGAAAGTGAGAGAGAATAATACATAAACCAGTTCTGGGAAAGTGAGAGAGAATAATATATAAACCTGTTCTGGGAAAGTGAGAGAGAATAATACATAAACCAGTTCTGGGAAAGTGAGAGAGAATAATACATAAACCAGTTCTGGGAAAGTGAGAGAGAATAATACATAAACCAGTTCTGGGAAAGTGAGAGAGAATAATACATAAACCAGTTCTGGGAAAGAGTGAGAGAGAATAATACATAAACCAGTTCTGGGAAAGTGAGAGAGAATAATACATAAACCAGTTCTGGGAAAGAGAGAGAGAGAGAATAAAACATAAACCAGTTATGGGAAAGAGAGAAAGAGAATAATACATAAACCAGTTCTGGGAAAGTGAGAGAGAATAATACATAAACCAGTTCTGGGAAAGTGAGAGAGAATAATACATAAACCAGTTCTGGGAAAGAGTGAGAGAGAATAATACATAAACCAGTTCTGGGAAAGTGAGAGAGAATAATACATAAACCAGTTCTGGGAAAGAGTGAGAGGGAGAGAATAAAACATAAACCAGTTATGGGAAAGAGAGAAAGAGAATAATACATAAACCAGTTCTGGGAAAGTGAGAGAGAATAATACATAAACCAGTTCTGGGAAAGTGAGAGAGAATAATACATAAACCAGTTCTGGGAAAGAGACAGAGACAGAGAGAGAGAGAATAATACATAAACTAGTTCTGGGAAAGTGAGAGAGAATAATACATAAACCAGTTCTGAGAAAGTGAGAGAGAATAATACATAAACTAGTTCTGGGAAAGTGAGAGAGAATAATACATAAACCAGTTCTGGGAAAGTGAGAGAGAATAATACATAAACCAGTTCTGGGAAAGTGAGAGAGAATAATACATAAACCAGTTCTGAGAAAGTGAGAGAGAATAATATATAAACCTGTTCTGGGAAAGTGAGAGAGAATAATACATAAACCAGTTCTGGGAAAGTGAGAGAGAATAATACATAAACCAGTTCTGGGAAAGTGAGAGAGAATAATACATAAACCAGTTCTGGGAAAGTGAGAGAGAATAATACATAAACCAGTTCTGGGAAAGAGTGAGAGAGAACAAAACATAAACCAGTTCCGGGAAAGAGTGAGAGGGAACAAAACATAAACCAGTTCTGAGAAAGAGTGCGAGAGAACAAAATATAAACCAGTTCTGGGAAAGAGTGAGAGGGAACAAAACATGAACCAGTTCTGGGAAAGAGTGAGAGGAACAAAATATAAACCAGTTCTGGGAAAGAGTGAGAGGGAACAAAACATGAACCAGTTCTGGGAAAGAGTGAGAGGAACAAAATATAAACCAGTTCTGGGAAAGAGTGAGAGAGAACAAAATATAAACCAGTTCTGGGAAAGAGAGAGAGAGAGAGAGAGAGAATAAAACATAAACCAATTCTGGGGGAGAGAGAGAAAGAGACTAAAACATAAACCAGTTCTGGGAAAGAAAGAGAGAGAGAGAGAGACTAAAACATAAACCAGTTCTGGGAAAGAAAGAGAGAGAGAGAGACTAAAACATAAACCAGTTCTGGGAAAGAGAGAGAGAGAGAAAGAATAAAACATGAATAACTTCTGGGAAAGAGAGAGAGAGAGAGAGAGAGAATAATACATAAACCATTTCTGGGAAAGAGAGAGAGAGAGAGAGAATAAAACATAAACCAGTTCTGGGAAAGAGAGAGAGAGAGAATAAAACATAAATCAATTCTGGGAGAGAGAGAGAGACAGACAGAGAGGGAGGGAGGGAGGAAACATCAATCAGTTCTGGGAAAGACAGAGAGAGAGAGAGAATAAAACATAAACCAGTTCTGGGAGAGAGAGAGAGGAAGAATAAAAGATACTACAATAATTAGTGTTGAGTATATAACTATACACAAAGCCACTGCAGTAAAGCTGTGATACCAAAATGTATAAACTAGGGGAAAAAGTAGGACCAGCTTTATTACTTAACGATTACAAAGTTGTGACGTTTCTGTGTGAAGCTTAATCACACAAAAACATACAGAACAAAGAAATAAAGAGAGGAGATGACGTATGAATTCACATGAATGGTATGTTTAAAAAAATCAAATAACTGAATAGAGCACTTAGCTGTAACTTGTAAGAAGGCAAACATAAACCGGTTCTGAGAGAGAGTGAGTGAGAGAGAGAGAGAATAAAACATAAAACACTTTTGTGGGAGAGAGAGAGAATAAAATACAAACCAGTCCTGAGAGAGAGAAAGAGAGAGAGAGAATAAAACATAAACCAGTTTTGAGAGAGAGAGAGAGAATATAACATAAACCAGTTCTCAGTGAGATAGAATAAAACATAAACCAGTTCTCAGTGAGATAGAATAAAACATAAACTAGTTCTGAGTGAGATAGAATAAAACATAAACCAGTTCTGAGTGAGATAGAATAAAACATAAACCAGTTCTGAGTGAGATAGAATAAAACATAAACCAGTTCTGGATGAAATAGAATAAAACATAAAACACTTTTGGGAGACAGAGAGATTTAAACATAAAACAGTTATGAGAGAGAGAGAATAAAACATAAAACAGTTCTTGCAGAGAGAGAGAACAAAACATATAACTGTTCTGGGAGACAGAAAGAATAAAACATAAACCAGTTCTGAGAGAGAAATTATAACATAAACCAGTTCTGGGAGAGAGAGAGAGAATATAACATAAACCAGTTCTGGGAGAGAGAGAGAATAAAACATAAAACAGTTCTGGAAGAGAGAGAGAGAATATAACATAAACCAGTTCTGGGAGAGAGAGAGAATATAACATAAACCAGTTCTGGGAGTGAGAGAGAGAATATAACATAACCCAGTTCTGGGGGAGAGAGAAAGAGAGAGAGAACAAAACACAAACTAATTCTGGGAGACAAAGAGAATAAAACATAAAACACTTTTGGGAGACAGAGAGAATTAAACATAAAACAGTTCTGAAAGAGAGAGAATTAAACATGAAACAGCTTTGGGAGACAGAGAGAATAAAACATAAAACAGTTCTGGGATAGAGAGAGAGAATAAAACATAAACCAGTTCTGGGAGACAGAGAGAATAAAACACAAACCACTTCTGGGAGACAGAGAGAATAAAACATAAACCAGTTCTGGGAGAGAGAGAATAAAACATAAACCAGTTCTGGGAGAGAGAGAATAAAACATAAAACAGTTCTAAGAGAGAGAATAAAACATAAACTAGTTCTGGGAGACAGAAAGAATAAAACATAAAACACTTCTGGGAGACAGAGAGAATAAAACATAAAATACTTTTGGAATACAGAGAGAATAAAATAATAAACAACTTCTGGGAGACAGACAGAATTAAACATAAAACAGTTGTGAGAGAGAATTAAGCATAAAGTAAATATGGGAGACAGAGAGAATAAAACATAAAACAGTTCTGGAAGACAGAGAGAATTAGAAATAAACCACTTCTGGGAGACAGAGAATAAAACATAAACTAGTTCTGGGAGAGAGAGAATAAAACATAAACTAGTTCTCGGAGAGAGAGAATAAAATATAACCCAGTTCTCAGAGAGAAAGAAGAAAACATCTGCTAGTTCTGGGAGAGAGAGAAAATAAAACCTAAACCACTTCTGGGAGACAGATGAAATAAAACATAAACCAGTTCTGGGAGACAAAGAGAATAAAATATAAACCACTTCTGCGATAGAGAGAATAAAACATAGAACATTTCTGGGAGAGAAAGAATAAAATATAAAGAAGTTCTGAGAGAGAGAGAGAGAGAGGGAGAGAGAGAATAAAACATAAAACATTTCTGGGAGACAGAATAAAACATAAACCACTTCTGGGAGACAGAGAATAAAACATAAACCACTTCTGGGAGACAATAAGACATAAAACAGATATGGGAGAGAGAGAATAAAACAAACTAGTTCTGGGAGAAAGCAAGAATAAAACATAAACCAGCTTTGGAAAAGAGACCGAGAATAAAATATAACCCAGTTCTGGAAGAGAAAGAGAGAGAGAGAGAAAGCGAGAATAAAACATAAACCAGTTCTGGAAAAGAGAGAGAGAGAGAGAGAGAGAGAGAGAGAGAGAGAGAGAGAGAGAGAGAAACTCCAGTATAAATAAACGAGAAACTAAAATGAAAAGAAAATCTCCAAAGAGAAAATAACTCTGCAATGACACAATGATTTATGTCCCTTCCCTAAACCTGTCTTGCACATTACCCCAGCCTCTGGAACTTTGCTCAGAAATTTTGTAATTACTTTTTTTTTTTAAACCCCACTGAGTTGATATCACAAAAATTATTTTAAAAATAACAAAAATGAAATCGATGATGAAGACTAAAAGCCATGTCATAACGTAATGTGTGCGCGTGTTTTACAGTATCCTTGATATAGCAACTGCTGACGTCTTTATTATGAGCTAGATATATCCGTATGATCTAACAATACAATCAGTTCTGACAGCCAGACATCAAATCCCTTCAGTTAGGTTTGTTCCTGCTTAAATGTCTTATATCTATTTTGCTGTTTTCAGAATGCTTTTTTTTTTCCTATTCGGCTGAGCGCTAGAGAAGCCAAAGCGCAGAAGACCATGTTGGGATTTTATTTCAAACGGTTGTTTTTAGCCAACGCTGTGAAGAGACTTTTCAGGACATCTTTGATCTGTAGCTGCACACGATCCCTACCTGCCATATTCCTGCTGAAGGACTGAAAATTCCAATAGGAATACTTTTTTTTTAACCTTCCAAATATTAGCAACAATGCATTTCTATTTGTTTATCCACATAAAGGAAAAAAAACTTTAAAACTCCGAGTACTGTACAGATACACAGGACAGGGCACAAAGACAGAGAGACAAATATACAGTCATAGAGAGGTGGACAAATATACAGTCATAGAGAGGTGGACAAACATACAGTCATAGAGAGGTGGACAAACATACAGTCATAGAGAGGTGGACAAATATACAGTCATAGAGAGATGGACAAACATACAGTCATAGAGAGATGGACAAATATACAGTCATAGAGAGGTGGACAAATATACAGTCATAGAGAGACGGACAAACATATATATTCATAGAGAGATGGACAAACATACAGTCATAGAGAGATGGAGAAACATATATATTCATAGAGAGATGGACAAATGTACAGTCATCAAGAGACGGACAAACATACAGTCATAGAGAGACGGACTAACATACAGTCATAGAGAGACGCACTAACATACAGTCTTAGAGAGATGGACAAACATACAGTCATAGAGAGACAGCCTAACATATATATTCATAGAGAGATGGACAAACATACAGTCATAGAGAGACGGACAAACATACAGTCATAGAGAGAGGGACAAACATATATATTCATAAAGAGATGGACAAACATACAGTCAGGGAGAGATTGACAGACATACAGTCATAGAGACATGGACAAACATATAGTCACAGGGAGACGAGCAGACATGCAGTCATAGAGACATGGACAAACATATAATCACAGAGAGACGGACAGACATATAGATATAGAGACATGGATACACGAACAGGCAGGTAACCAAGCCTCTAGGCAGGTAACCAAATAGGTAGGTAGGTAAACAAAAAAACTGAGACGTAACCAGGTAGATAAGTGAGTAACTAAGGACTAACAAAATGCACAAATGAGTAATCAAATAGGTAGGTAGGCAATCAAGGAGGTAGGCAGGGGACCAAATAGACAGGTAGGTAACCAAATAGGTAGGTAGATAACCAACCAGGTGAGTGGGCAATCAAGCACGCAGGAGAGTAATCAAACAGGTGAGCAGACAACCAAGTAGGTAGGCAGGCAATTAAATAGATGGGTAGGTAATCAAGCAGGTAGGCAGACAACCAAATAGTTACCCAGGTAGGTAACCAATGGAATAAGTAGGCACCTAAGCAAGGTAAGCTGACAGGCAGGTAACAAAGCAGATAAATAGGAAAATGGCGAATCCACACAACTTCTCGCAGAAAAATAAAGATGCTTTGAAAAAAGCTTTCCAAGCCAGAGTCGTAATATTCAGACAAGCAATACACGGATTTGTTTTGTGTGTGTATGTGTGTGAGTGTGTGTGAGAGAGAGAGAGAGAGAGAGAAAGAGAGACGCTGACAATTGTCATGCGAAATGTAGAAGAACGTAATTATGCACCAGAGACAGCGTATTTCATAGTTCTAGCGAATGGATACCACAGAAAAGGCGAAAACATTACCAAAACAAATACTGCAGGAAGAATAAAAAAGAAGAAACGAAAGACCCAGTCACAGCTATATGACATATGTACAAAAGAAAGACCCAGTCACACCTATATGATATATGTACAAAAGAAAGACCCAGTCAGAGCTATATATGTACAAAAGAAAGACCCAGTCACAGCTATATAATATATGTACAAAAGAAAGACCCAGTCAGAGCTATATATGTACAAAAGAAAGACCCAGTCAGAGCTATATATGTACAAAAGAAAGACCCAGTCATAGATATATGATATATGTATAAAATAAAGACGCAGCCAAGGCTATATATGTACAAAAGAAAGACGCGGCCAAAGGCTATATAATATATGTACAAAAGAAAGACGCAGCCAAAGGCTATATAATATATGTACAAAAGAAAGACGCGGCCAAAGCTATATAATATATGTACAAAAGAAAGACGCAGCCAAAGGCTATATAATATATGTACAAAAGAAAGACGCAGCCAAAGGCTATATAATATATGTACAAAAGAAAGACGCAGCCAAAGGCTATATAATATATGTACAAAAGAAAGACGCAGCCAAAGGCTATATAATATATGTACAAAAGAAAGACGCAGCCAAGGCTATATATGTACAAAAGAAAGACGCAGCCAAAGGCTATATAATATATGTACAAAAGAAAGACGCAGCCAAGGCTATATATGTACAAAAGAAAGACGCAGCCAAAGCTATATATGTACAAAAGAAAGACGCAGCCAAGGCTTTATAATATATGTACCATAGGAAAATTAGCGTTCCGTAGCCTGGTAACTATCGATACTCTGTGGTCTAATAAAAACGGTGGATCTCTTTGGAGGACACGAAAATGATTTCTCGATTCGTTTCTTTTCACGGGCTCGTACTAGCGAATTCGCTTTTTTTAGTGTTTTTTTTTTTCTTCCACACTGGGTCAAAGTTTGTCTTTGCAATAAAAAAAAATGAATGGTATTTTATTTTTAAAATTTCTCAGCAAAGTTCATTTTCTTCCCACCGCTTAGTGTTTTTTTTTCTTTTTTTCAATCCTGTACAATTTCTGAAATGTAAATGTTATCTCGGGCCCTGTTAAATAAAATACACACACAAACACACGGGATGAACCACCAATTTCACATTCCAGTCTTCAAAGCCACTCTTCCGCGGCTCTGTCCACATTCCGAATGTGAACGAGGCGTCCGGCGAGCAACTTTCTGGAATGTTTTTCTTGAGAGTTTAATTTCCATTCCGCGTTAATATTCTAGCGCCCGGTTGCTCTCATTTCATCGACCGAAGGGGGTTTTTCTTGTACGTTGTTTGCTCTCATTTCATCGACCGAAGGGGGTTTTTCTTGTATTTTGTTTGCTCTCATTTCATCGACCGAAGGGGGTTTTTCTTGTATGATGTTTGCTCTCATTTCATCGACCGAAGGGGGTTTTTCTTGTATTTTGTTTGCTCTCATTTCATCGACCGAAGGGGGTTTTTCTTGTATGATGTTTGCTCTCATTTCATCGACCGAAGGGGGTTTTTCTTGTATTTTGTTTGCTCTCATTTCATCGACCGAAGGGGGTTTTTCTTGTATTTTGTTTGCTCTCATTTCATCGACCGAAGGGGGTTTTTCTTGTACGTTGTTTGCTCTCATTTCATCGACCGAAGGGGGTTTTTCTTGTATTTTGTTTGCTCTCATTTCATCGACCGAAGGGGGTTTTTCTTGTATGTTGTTTGCTCTCATTTCATCGACCGAAGGGCGTTTTCCTTGTACGTTGTTTGCTCTCATTTCATCGACCGAAGGGGGTTTTCCTTGTACGTTGTTTGCTCTCATTTCATCGACCGAAGGAGATTTTCTTGTACGTTGTTTGCTCTCATTTCATCGACCGAAGGGGGTTTTCCTTGTACGTTGTTTGCTCTCATTTCATCGACCGAAGGGGATTTTCTTGTATGTTGTTTGCTCTCATTTCATCGACCGAAGGGAGTTTTTCTTGTACGTTGTTTGCTCTCATTTCATCGACCGAAGGAGATTTTCTTGTATTTTGTTTGCTCTCATTTCATCGACCGAAGGAGATTTTCTTGTATTTTGTTTGCTCTCATTTCATCGACCGAAGGAGATTTTCTTGTATTTTGTTTGCTCTCATTTCATCGACCGAAGGAGATTTTCTTGTATTTTGTTTGCTCTCATTTCATCGACCGAAGGAGATTTTCTTGTATGTTGTTTGCTCTCATTTCATCGACCGAAGGAGATTTTCTTGTATGTTGTTTGCTCTCATTTCATCGACCGAAGGAGATTTTCTTGTATGTTGTTTGCTCTCATTTCATCGACCGAAGGAGATTTTCTTGTATGTTGTTTGTTCTCATTTCGTCGACCGATGGGGTTTTCTTGTACGTTGCTTGTTCTCATTTCGTCGACCGATGGGGTTTTCTTCTACGTTGCTTGTTCTCATTTCGTCGACCGATGGGGTTTTCTTCTATGTTGCTTGTTCTCATTTCGTCGACCGATAGGGTTTTCTTGTACTTTATTTGCTCTCATTTCGTCGACCGATAGGGTTTTCTTGTACTTTATTACCTTTCATTTCGTCGATTTAAGGGGTTTTTGTAATTAATAAGTTGTTTTTTTTTCTCATTTCACTGACCGAATGAGTTTTCTTGTAAGTTGTTTGGCCTCATTTCATCGATTGAAGGAATTTATATTTTTTGCTCTCATTTCATCGATTGAAGAAGTTTTCTTGTACGTTGTTTGATCTCATCTTGTACGTTGTTTGCTCTCACATCATCGATTGAAGGAGTTTTCTTGTACGTTGTTTGCTCTCATTTGATCGACTGAAAGAATTTTCTTCTACGCTATTTGAATTTATTTCGTTGACTGAAGGATTTTTTGTTGTTGTTGTTCTAGGTTTCTAACATGCTTTCACTTCGTTGACTGAAGGATTTGTTGTTGTTGTTGTTCTAGGTTTCTAACATGCTTTCACTTCGTTGACTGAAGGATTTGTTGTTGTTGTTGTTCTAGGTTTCTAACATGCTTTCACTTCGTTGACTGAAGGATTTGTTGTTGTTGTTGTTCTAGGTTTCTAACATGCTTTCACTTCGTTGACTGAAGGATTTGTTGTTGTTGTTGTTCTAGGTTTCTAACATGCTTTCACTTCGTTGACTGAAGGATTTGTTGTTGTTGTTGTTCTAGGTTTCTAACATGCTTTCACTTCGTTGACTGAAGGATTTGTGTTGTTGTTGTTCTAGGTTTCTAACATGCTTTCACTTCGTTGACTGAAGGATTTGTTGTTGTTGTTGTTCTAGGTTTCTAACATGCTTTCACTTCGTTGACTGAAGGATTTGTTGTTGTTGTTGTTCTAGGTTTCTAACATGCTTTCACTTCGTTGACTGAAGGATTTGTTGTTGTTGTTGTTGTTCTAGGTTTCTAACATGCTTTCACTTCGTTGACTGAAGGATTTGTTGTTGTTGTTGTTCTAGGTTTCTAACATGCTTTCACTTCGTTGACTGAATGGATATTATTTTTTTTACAATTTTTAATGCTTCCATTTCATTTATTAAATATACTTTTTGTGCAAGATTCCCTTTCACTCTCCCAACTATAAGGACGTTGACAATAGTTCATTTCAACAACAACCGAAGAGAATGTTAGTTTCCCTTCGCCTTCTCTCACTGTACGGGCAGAAAAGATGTTTCATGTCTTCTCTTAGCATTCATTTCACTGACTGGATATACGCTACAGCTGGCCATTCTTCTCGTTTCACTGGCTAGATAGACGCTACAGTTGACCATTCTTCTCATTTCACTGACTGGATATACGCTACAGCTGGCCATTCTTCTCGTTTCACTGACTAGATGGACGCTACAGTTGACCATTCTTCTCATTTTACTGATTGGATGGACGCGACAGTTGACCATTCTTCTCATTTTACTGATTGGATGGACGCGACAGTTGACCATTCTTCTCATTTTACTGATTGGATGGACGCGACAGTTGAACATTCTTCTCATTTTACTGATTGGATGGACGCGACAGTTGACTATTCTTCTCACTTTACTGATTGGATGGACGCTACAGTTGACCATTGTTCTCATTTTACTGATTGGATGGACGCGACAGTTGACCATTCTTCTCATTTTACTGATTGGATGGACGCGACAGTTGAACATTCTTCTCATTTTACTGATTGGATGGACGCGACAGTTGACTATTCTTCTCATTTTACTGATTGGATGGACGCTACAGTTGACCATTGTTCTCATTTTACTGATTGGATGGACGCGACAGTTGACCATTGTTCTCATTTTACTGATTGGATGGACGTTACAGTTGACTATTCTTCTCATTTTACTGATTGGATGGACGCTACAGTTGACCACTATTCTCATTTTACTCACCAAAGATATGTGAATGTACGTTACAAATGACCGCAGCTCTCATTTTACTGATCGAAATTATTTACTGATTGGATGGAGGCGACAGTTGAACATTCTTCTCATTTTACTGATTGGATGGACGCGACAGTTGACCATTCTTCTCATTTTACTGATTGGATGGACGCGACAGTTGACCATTCTTCTCATTTTACTGATTGGATGGACGCGACAGTTGACCATTGTTCTCATTTTACTGATTGGATGGACGTTACAGTTGACTATTCTTTTCATTTCACTGATTGGATGGACGCGACAGTTGACAATTCTTCTCATTTTACTGACTGGATGGACGCGACAGTTGACTATTCTTCTCATTTTACTGATTGGATGGACGCTACAGTTGACCACTATTCTCATTTTACTCACCAAAGATATGTGAATGTACGTTACAACTGACCGCTGCTCTCATTTTACTGACCGAAATTATTTACACCTGATCATTGCTCTAATTTCATTAAACTGAAAAGATGTTCCAGTCTCGGTTCCTGCAGGTTTTAATTCTTTGAAAGGCTATTGAAGTATGCATTTGACTGGCAGATGCAGACTCCCCCATTCAAATGAGAAGAGTTTTGCTGTATGTGTATAATCTCTCACTGCGGCTGTCACAACAAATTGCACGCGCTGTCACTGACTAACTGAATGGCGAAATCAGTAAAGCTTTCGGCGTGACGTGTACAGCCATGTTTTTCTCATCAAAACGAAACTGGCTGCAGCCTGTAACGTAAACAAAGGTCAGAGAAAACACACTTTACTACCAAACAAACAAAATAAAGCTATAAACCAGCAAACAGCAGCCGGAAGGGAAGGGAAAACAAGGCTATAAATGTGCTATTCTGGTAATAATAAATAAGCTTATCGTTGCTGCTTCATTTACTAAGACGAATACAACCGTGAGATTTTAATACCTCCTGACGCAAGGTCATTTTTTTTTTAGCCTTTTAACGTTAAAAATTTCCCGCAGAGAGGCTTCGAGATGCCTGCTACCAGGGCAGGAAGTGTAACTGCTTTCAGCTGAAAAGTTGAAAGCTCGTTCTGCTACAGAGACGCGTGGAGCGTCATCCGTCCTGGTGGTTGTTTTCTCCAAGCTATTTGTATGTCTATGCATTGTCTCAGTCCCCGGGGCTAAACCTGGCTTCCTTATCTTTACTCTGTACAGTGTATGTGTGTGTGTGTGTGTGTGTGTGTTTGGGCGGGGGGGGGGAGTGTGCTCCCCTCCGGCACTGGCACAACAGCCGCCGTAACCTGCCACCAATCCAAGACGATGCTGTTCCCCAACGTCTTCACCGCATCGGTTGCAAGGAATACCAGCCTGCTGCTTCCAAGAAGAAGAAGAAAAAGAAGAAGATAGTGTATATCAGTGTTTTCCAAATTGAGAGCTTCCCCCCCCCCCCCCCGTAAGTGCTGGAAAGACCCTGGGGGTGGTAAAAGAAAAAAAAAAGGTCAGTCGCGGGGGGGGGGGGGAGTGGAATAAAAGGGGACAGTATGGGGGCGCTGAGGGAAAACGAACCAGCAGACGGGGACAGTAATACCGTCCTTCTTATCTCTTTTCAACCTGATATCGAGAAACTTCTGTCCCTGCATGAAACTCATCCACCGCATTAAAAGTTGAGAAAATACTGCAGCGGGTAAGTTATAAATGTTGTTAAATAAACCGGTTTGCTAACAGAAGCTCTTAATTGCATAGTGCATATCCTTGTATAATGTAGTCAATATATTATAATTAGTGTATAAGTATATACAACTGCAATGAGAGAAGAACAAGCAGGATTTCGAAAAGGGAGAAACTGTCTCGATCAGATCTTTACTCTCAGAATAATACTTGAAGAACATATTGAAAAGCAGAGACCATTAATACTGAACTTCATAGATTTTAAAAAGTCATTTGATAGCATATACAGAGATTCATTATGGAGAATTTTGTGTCTATATGGAATACTATCTAAAATTGTCAACATCATTAAGGACTTATACAATGGATATGTTTGTGCAGTCAAGACAGAAGAAGGGATGAGTGAATGGTTCTAGATTGAAACAGGCGTGAAACAAGGATGTATACTGTCTCCTTTACTTTTTGGAATTACAATAGACTTCATAATGAAAAAAATGCTGCACAGGTAACACAGGTATTGACTGGGTACATGGGACCCAACTAGAAGACCTTGATTTTGCTGATGACATAACTCTTATCAGTAATAATGTGAATTCCATGCAACAAAAAACAGATAGCCTGTCTTCACTGGCTAGCAAAATAGGACTTGAAATTAACAAGGACAAAACAAAAATAATGAAAATTCCTCTCAATCAAAATGGAAAAATACACATAGAAGGGACAGATATTGAAGAAGTCAATCAATTTGCATACCTTGGCAGCTACATAGACCAGGATGGTGACACTAGAAAGGAAGTTAGGATCAGAATTGCAAAGGCAGCATCAATCTTCAAGAATCTTGAGAACATATGGAATTCAAAAGTTATAAGCACAAAAACCAAGTTAAGACTATTCAATTCAAATGTAATATCAACCCTCATTTATACATGTGAAAGCTGGAAAACAACTAAAGAAATAGAAAAGAAATTAGACTCTTTTGAAAACAAATGCCTAAGGAAAATACTCGGCATCAAGTGGAATGAATTCAAGAACAATGCAGAGATAAGACAGATGACTGAACAACAACCAGTCTCATGGGTGATCAGGAAAAGGAGATGGACATATGTTGGTCACTTGATGAGAAGACATGATCAGAGAATCCCAAAACAAGCTATCAAGTGGAACACAATAGGCCGAAGAAAAAGAGGCAGACCGCGTGAAACTCTGAAGAGGACATTATTAAGAGAGGCCAAATTAACAGGCATAAAATCCTTTGATGAGGTTGAAAGACTCGCCGAAGACAGGAAAAATTGGCGAACTAATTTGCGAGCCCTATGTGACGTTTAACGGCACAGGAAGGATATAAGATATAAGAAGATATACAACTACGTATACAAGTTATAACTATACACGAAGCCACTGCAGTAAAGCTTCGATAACAAAATGTATAAACTAGGAGAAAAGTAGGAACAGGATTGTTCATTAACTAGTACACAGTTGTGACGTTTCGGTATGAACCTTAATCATATAACAACAAAAATACAGGACGAAGAAATAAAGAGAGGAAATAAAGTATAAATTCCCATGAATGCTATGAAAAAAAAATTAGAATACAATACAATGAATGGAGCACTTAGCTGTGACTTGTAAGAAACTGTGACTTGTAAGAGGCTGTGTTCAGAAGTGCGTTTGGCAGAGTGTAGAAAATGTTTAAATGAAGACTTGTGATGTAGGGTATCTCATATCTTTCCCCTGTCTTTAAACGTTACATAGGGCTCACATGTTAGTCCGCCAATTTTTCCTGTTTTCGGCGAGATTATCAACCTCATCAAGGGATTTTATGCCTATTTGGCGTCTCTTAACAATCTCCTCTTTCACGTGGTCTGCCTCTTTTTCTTTGGCCTGTTGTGTTCCACCTGATAGCTTGTTTTGGGATTCTCTGATCATTTCTTCTCACCACGTGATCAATATATGTCCATTTCCTTTTCCTGATCACCCATGAGACTGGTTGTTGTTCAGTCATCTGTCTTATCTCTGCGTTGTTCTTGAATTCGTTCCACTTGATGACGATGTGTGATTGGTGGGTCGTAAATGGCGAGAGAAGGGGAAAAGACGGGGGGGGGGGGGGGGGGGGGACTGTGGGAAAGGGAGAGTATGATACAATGGTAGCTAACAAGGAGAAGGTGGAATATGTGATTATAGGTGGGGTATAGGGGTTGAGATTAGACCTGCTGATGACACAGTATTACTGTCCACAACACAAAAAGGAATGTAAAAACTAATTATGTCAGTCCGTAAGAACAGCGAAGAGCAGAACCTCTATCTTAATGCGAAGAAAACTAAATTGATGACAACTGACAAAACAAACAAGGCAGCTGAAATATGTATCAATGAGGAAAAACTGGAAGAAGTGGAGAGTTTTGAATATCTTGGATCACTACAAACCAGTAATGGAGATACAATGAGGGAAATTAAAAGGAGGACATCTATCGCTCTTCAGAAAGTAAAACAAATAAAGAATCTGTGGAGAGGAGCAGACAGAACCACAAAAATAAGATTTTTAAGGGCATGCATCTTTCCCATCGCAAACATATGCCTGTGAGACCTGGACACTTAACAAAACAGCTGAGAAACACATAAATGCCTTTCAATGTAAATGCTACAGAAGAGTTCTCCAAATATCGTGGACACAAAAAAAGAACAAACATATCTATAGCACAAGAGCTTAATATTGAAGAAGGCTGGCTAGTAAAGAGGATTAAACAGAGAAAACTTAAATATTTTGGACACATTAAACGTCATGATAAGTTAGAGAAGACCGTATTGGAAGGATATATAATGGGAAAAAGGAAGAGAGGAAGACCAAAACGAAGATGGCTGCAAGACATCGTTGACGATCTGCAAATGGATGCAGCAGCGGCAGGCCATCTTGCTCACAACCGAGAGGCCTACAGGAGTGCTGTTAGGGAGGCAAAGTTCCGCAAGGGACATGCAAATGAATGAATGATAGGGGTTGTAATCTGATGCTGTGAGGAGGTTCTGAACTTTGTGTTATAAGTGAGGAAAGGAGTGGAACTTAGAGCAGAGGGAATATGATTGTGGAAGAGGGGAATGTTAGGTCCCACCGAATGAGGTGGCCTGGGAGAAAAGGGCGCGGCAGTCCGAAGAAGTCTGAGAAACACTGGCATACATTCTACATTAACTATACCAATTTTGCTTACGTCTTTCCATCTGTGGTGCAACACGGAAAAGAGAGAGGGGGAAGGGAGGAAGAGAGGGCAGTGGGAGGGGTGGGGGAAAGACTAGTCTTTATCCACTGAGTTGGATCAAGAAATCCATATCCATTTCCCTAAGAAAAAAAAACAGTCAGAGTCATTAGGTCTACAGTCTCCCTGACTTCAGGCTGAAACCTTGGAGACTGGAGGTCGTTAAAAATCGAACTATTCAAGTACAAGTAATCACAGGGTCTCGAGTATGGTATCGATTACCAGGGAGGGCACAAAGAAAGAGTAGAGGGTAAAAAAAAAAAGGTGTTCCTTGGCTGACAACGATAAAAGAAGATCGCAAATGGCGATAAATGACTGACTCGAATACTAAACCCAATACACCTTGGGATCATAAAAGCGAACCACTGATGGATGTGAGGGTAATGTTACGTTTTTTATGAACTTCTCGGGATAATATCTCAACGGAATCTGATCCCTTTCTCTGCAGACCATTTCAACCCAATTCAGACTGCTCTGAGTGTCCTTGTTTACTGGGCAAGAGACCGTGCTGTAGTTAAAGCCCTGGCGTCTATGCACGGCCTTCGTTTTTTAACTGGCCATAACTGAATGTTAGACTTGAGAACGATGAAGGACTGGGGGCAATGAAAACACAGCCAGATCAAAAGGCCGTTACCAGCTGCTAGGACTGGCTGGGAGCAGTAATATCTCATTAGCTAATTATTGTGTTGTGTGTGTTTGGAGAATAAGAGTGAGTGAGAGAATGCGTGAGATAATGAGTGAGAGAATGAGTGAGTGAGTGAGTGAGTGAAAGGGTGTGTGGGTGAGTGAGTGAGTGAAAGGGTGTGTAGGTGAGAGAGAGAGAGAGAGAGAATGAGTGAGTGAGTGAGTGAGTAAGTGAGTAAGTGTGAGTGAGTGAGTGAGTGAGTGAGTGAGTGAGTGAGTGAGTGAGCGAGTGAATGAATAATCTTTATTTTTAAAGGGTAAAGAATTGGGCACGCAGGCCCATCTTACATTCTGCCCTTCATCACTCCATCTTTCATTCTTCCCACACACTTGATTTAATACAAATATACAAATTAAATCAGGGAATAAACATATCAAAAGAGTGTAAGATTTAACTACTACATTCAAAGTAAAAGAGAAGAAGTAACTAACCTAATAAAATAGCTCTCACACACATACACACAGACATATACATAAACAAAAATACATTGTAAATACAGATCTTCTACCATATATTTCTAACAAACATTAAAATAATTTCTAGAGTGAGTGAGTGAGTGAGTGAGTGAGTGAGTGAGTGAGTGAGTGAGTGAGTGAGTGAGTGAGTGAGTGAGTGAGTGTGTGAGTGAGTGAGTGAGTGAGTGAGATATAGAAAGAGTGAGAGAGCATTCTAACAAACAGAACTGAGGAGAATTATTTCATGCTTGAACTAGCGGGCTCTGAAGTCACGCAGAAAAGAAAGACACACAAAATAAAACCAAATTTAAAAAAAAAAACAACCCCGAAAGATCAATTGATTAACTTTCTATTCCAGGTACATGGAGCGAAAGAACTGCCTGGCACATTTACAGAAACATTGCTTTCCCATTTTCCAGAAAGCCTGGCACGCACCAGAGCTGACAGCGCCAAGCAGGGCCCGCTGCATTCAGCCCAACGATACTGTAAATTATCTGGGACTTTTCATTTTTCTAATACTTTTAGAAGAGTTAGTCTGACGCTGATGGAGTGTATGCGAATGGAGATTTTAACGCATATGCCCCGGGTTCTGGAAATAAACTATGAAATGTGAGGCGAGAAGCATTTAACGCAGAACGGCTATCTCTATGTGCTCGTATCACACATACTGCGCCTTATAATTCACCGCTCCTGTCTTAAGTTACATGAGCGCAGTGTAATTGTCCGTTTTATTTGTCGTGGCAAACGCCTGGAACTAAGAGTCTGTAGTAACAGCCAGTCGAATTTCGAGAAGAAAAGCCCCAGGACTGTTGCAGATTAGGAAGATTTTCTCGCTCTGGGTCCTTTTTGTCTCCAGACTTGGGGCACACAAAAGCCACGCTTAAGCGGGACGTAGCCAGGCGATGAGCGCTTGCTGCCGCATGCTGCTCGCGATTAATGGAGCATTGGAAGCGCATTAAGCGC
The DNA here is from genome assembly GCA_009760885.1 of Achatina immaculata. Taxonomy (NCBI): domain Eukaryota; kingdom Metazoa; phylum Mollusca; class Gastropoda; order Stylommatophora; family Achatinidae; genus Lissachatina; species Lissachatina immaculata. The sequence goes on from CM019701.1 coordinate 7,961,770, forward strand.
ATTAAACAGGTTTACCTTTTCACCGCGATATTGATTTTTGTTCCGCGGTGACCATGCGATAAACTATACGTACAATATACCATCGTATAACGACTGTGTATAAAACATTTAGGCGGAACAATCTCTTTTTTTTCCCTTTAAAGAGTAAACATTTGGTCAAACAGACGCTAATGAGATACTGTCCTTCATGTTTGGTCAAACAGACGCTAGTGAGATACTGTCCTTCATGTTTGGCCAAACAGACGCTAGTGAGATACTGTCCTTCATGTTTGGCCAAACAGACGCTAGTGAGATACTGTCCTTCCTATAGGGTCCATCACAAGAAGGACTAGAGATAGGATTTGCTGTAGGGTCCATCACAAGAAGGACTCGAGATAGGATTTGCTGTAGGGTCCATCACAAGAAGGACTAGAGATAAGATTTGCTGTAGGGTCCATCACAAGAAGGACTCGAGATAGGATTTGCTGTAGGGTCCATCACAAGAAGGACTAGAGATAGGATTTGCTGTAGGGTCCATCACAAGAAGGACTAGAGATAGGATTTGCTGTATTTGTCACACAACTTATGTATACCAAGTGCTCTAAGAAAAGCATAGTGTAAAGTTTCGTATGTTTATAGGTAATTTTACTTTTTGTTTGTTTTTTTTTTTTTTTACTCGTGCAAAATGTTCGAGATACACTGTTCCACATGGCTGCAAGACATAGTTGATAATCTGCAAATTGATGCATCAGCAGCAGGGCATCTTGCTTACAACAGAGAGGCATACAGGAGAGCTGTTATGGGAAGCAAAGTTCCGCAAGGGACATGCAAATGACTGACTGACTGATGTTCCACAGATATTATATTGTACACTGAATGTCAGGAGTCCACGTGCCAGCCACGAAACTCTTGTTTTTATACCTTGTACATGTCCGATGATTAGCGATTTCTATGCACAGTCTATAAACACAATCTGTCTGTGCAATGAGAATGATATATGTAATATGCTGGCACAGAGAACGATATACTCAAAGCCGGCACAGACAATGATAAACAAACGTGCCGGCACAAAGAATGATATACCAAATGTGCCGGCACAGAGACTGGTATATGTAATGTGCCGGCACAAAGAACACCACACGTAGTGTGCCAGCAAAAGAACACACCATTCACAGTGCTGGATGTAAATAGCTCTATACGCAAGAGCAGCTGCACAAAACATGCTGTACCCAGTATGCCAGCACAACACTCAATACATCACCCAGACCTTGGAGATATAAGTACCCGATATACCTTGGACACTAAACACACAAATGTCAGACCTTGGAGAGTCCCCGATATATTCTGGATACCAACATACAAATCTCAGACCTTGGACATACGTCCCCGATATATCCTAGACACTAAACACACAAATCTCAGACCTTGGACATACGTCCCCGATATATCCTAGACACTAAACACACAAATCTCAGACCTTGGACATACGTCCCCAATATACCCTGGACACTAATCACACACATATCTCAGACCCTGGACAAAAGTCTACGATATACCTTAGACAGGAAATAAACAAATCTTACCTGAATAGACCACGCCAGGGAGAGCGTGCTAGGCCGCTTGGCAGACACCATCATCCTCATCGCCGGAGATAAAGATAACCTTCCTGTGTCCCGAGTCGAAAATACACATCAAGGTACCACTTTTTACGATGACCCTCCATACCAGCCTTAGAGCCCCTTTTTCTTATCGCACTGACCTGACCATGAGATCACTGATGGGATGAGTCCATGTTGACCTTAACCGTATTTCCGCAGAAAGCTAACTTTTGGACGTCAAAGTCAGATCATAGTCCAAGCGTTTATCTCTTATCTTAGTCCAAGCGTTTATCTCTTATCTTAGTCCAAGCGTTTATCTCTTATCTTCTATGTACGGTAACAATGTAATTGTGTTCATGGGCGGCGGCACACTCATATTTAACGTCTATGCACGCAGTTCGGTTACCACATTCATCTTGTTTAACTCAACACGCTGTTATCATACAAAGCTTACGTTAAAGACAAGTCATACGATGGTGTTCAAAGCAAAGTCCCACGCAAATCGATGAAACTGGCATCTAGCTCAAGTGAGCCCAGCAACAACAAAACAGCCAAATTAGCACCTGATATCAAGTGGTTTTTTTTTTCTATCAAATATCATCTATATTGCTATAATATATCATGTAAGAATCTGTACACGATGTATCAGCCAAAACCAATAGTCCCAGTAAATAATAGTAGGAAAAACCCCGAGAAACTTGTCACTGATGCTACTTCACAAAGCTAAAATCACAGTTATTTCACAGCTTTTAATATCTACATTTCCCCAGCCTTTAATACACCTCACGGACTCGAACCAACACCAGCAAAAAAACTACAGTTGACAGTGGCCAGGGATAGGCAAAAGTGTCAGGCATCCTGTTTACACCCGGTAAACTAGGACTGGCATGGCAAACGCTGCTAAAGGACAACAGGGGAATAACGACTGATCGTACTTCTATATCTGTCAAGGCAGCAGGTCCCCCTAGTCGGCTCTGCAGCTGCAGAGACATGCATTGCTGCACTCGGAATTCAAGTTCTATTTATTAAGTTTGCCGTGTATGAAACGCACCCTCTGGCACACAATAAATGTGAGAGACGACGAGGGAGTGAGAGAGAGAGAGAGAGAGAGAGAGAGGGTGAGAATGTGTAAAGAAAATGGACTAAAAACTCTGTACTTGACAGCAATAAAGGAGAAAGTTGCATGCAGAATAAATCAGAAAGACAAAAAAAAAAAAAAACCAGAAAATGAAAGATAAAAAAAAAAATCAGGAAAATGAGGGACAAAAACAGCAGAAGAAATAACCAAAAAACAAAAACACATTTGTTAATTAGCACAGAGTAAAACTAGGCGAATAAACAATAGCTAGATGAAGGAAGGAGTAAACCAGCCATGAAGCGGAGAAAGATAAAAGCTTGACGGCATGATTTGAAGCACAAACAACATAAGGAAAGTGCTAAGAACCGGAAGGAAAACAGCTGAACAAACACACACACACACACTCATAGAACTCTGAAGGAAGCAATGAAAACACACAAGAGAGAGTGAGGAAACAATGAACTTTTTTTTAAACGAAAGTATTTATCTGTATGTAAGCGGAAGTAAAGATCTATAACAATATGCAAGATCACAGCTTTATAAAGGATCGTTTGTAGGGGGGGGGGGGGAAACAAGGTAGGAAATACTACTTGAAAACAATGAGGTCAGAACACAAGGAATGAGTACAATGAGGTCAGAACACAAGGAATGAGTACAACGAGGTCAGAACACAAGGAAAGAGCACAATGAGGGAAGAGCACAATTAGGACAGAGCACGAGGAAAGAGCACAATGAGGAAAGAGCACAATGAGGAAAGAGTACAATGAGGACGGAGCATAAGGAAAGAGCACAATGAGGAAAGAGGACAATGAGGAAAGAGCACAATGAGGAAAGAGGACACTGAAAAAAGCACAGTGAGGTCAGAGCACAAGGAAAGAGCACAATTAGGTAAAAAACACAACATAAAAAGTCAGTTTACAAAAAAATACTGTGACGCCAAATACAAGAACAAACTCAGAAACGTAAGAAAAGACAAATCTCAGAGTACAAGATGAAACATTCATGGCAGTGTAAGCAGACTCCAGCTTTGACAAAGTACGAAAAAGAAAAGGCAGAGAATGCATGAGACACAGCAATGACAGCAAGCAAGAAAACAACACACAATACACATCATCATCATCAGGTGCCGTACCGACTGGCGTTTGCTATTATGCTTCTCCAAAGTACACGATCCTTCATGCAGGCCATCAGCTCAGTTGGTGATTTCCTCTCACAACATCCCGTCAGACTGTCCAGTATCATTTCTCTTGGTCTTCCTCTTGATCTTCTTCCTTCTATTTTTCCTGTTGTTATAATATTTTCAATGCCCCATCTTCTCATTGCATGTCCTATGAAAGTAAATTGTCTCTCTCTTATTTGGTTTTTTTACACGATTTTTTTGTCTCTCCAGCTATTCTCATACATTCTCCATTAGTTATATTTGCTGTCCAGGGGATTCGCAACATTCTTCTAATAAACCACATTTCTGCTGCTTCCAATGATTTTTGTGCAGACCTGCCTATTGTCCATGATTCACTTCCAAATAACAAGATAGGTTCAATATAGCATTTTAGGATTCGTTTTCTAACATTCATTGATAAGGATGTGTTGGATAATATGTTTCTCATTCTCTGAAATGCAGTCTTTGCTTGGCCTATCCTGTTCCTAATTTCTGTTCTGCACTTCCCATCTAAAGTTATTTTTGCTCAAAGGTATTTTAATTTCTGCACCTGCTTTAGAATATTTCCGTTTAATTTTATACTGCACGTTGGTGGATTCTGTTTCTTAGATATAACCATAGTCTCTGTCTTTTTGATGTTTAAAGTAAGGCCTTTCTGTTCACTTTCTTTAGCGATTTTAATCAACGGATTTTGTAGGTCTTGTTGGTTCTCAGCTATCAGTACTGTGTCGTCAGCATACCGAAGGTTGTTAATATTGTATCCTCCAATTTTTATGCCCGGTTCTGTGATGGTCCTTCTTAGAATATTCTCGCTGTATAGAGAAAAAAAGATGATAGTACACATCCTTGTCGCACCCCTTGTTTTATAGGTTGATATTTTCCAGTTCTACTTTCAACTCGAATTGCTGCTTCTTGCTGCCAGTATAGATGTTTTACAATCCTCAGGTCTTTGCCGTCTATATTGATCTCTTCAAGCATTTTAATAATTTCATTATGTTTTACAATCCTCAGGTCTTTGCCGTCTATATTGATCTCTTCAAGCATTTTAATAATTTCATTATGTTTTACAATCCTCAGGTCTTTGCCGTCTATATTGATCTCTTCAAGCATTTTAATAATTTCATTATGTTTTACAATCCTCAGGTCTTTGCCGTCTATATTGATCTCTTCAAGCATTTTAATAATTTCATTATGTTTTACAATCCTCAGGTCTTTGCCGTCTATATTGAGGTCTTCAAGCATTTTAATAATTTCATTATGTTTTACAATCCTCAGGTCTTTGCCGTCTATATTGAGGTCTTCAAGCATTTTAATAATTTCATTTTGTTTTACAATCCTCAGGTCTTTGCCGTCTATATTGAGGTCTTCAAGCATTTTAATAATTTCATTATGTTTTACCTTGTCAAATGCCTTAGTAAGAACAGAGTACAAAAAAGTGTAGGAAAAGGTTTAAAGCAAAGGTTCTCAGCCTATATGGAATCTGCCCCCTCTCGTCCTCCAAGAATTTTACAGTTTTTGGTGGGGGGGAGGTGAAGTGGAGGGAGAGAGATTCAGAGGGGGGGGGGGGTTAGGATTACAGAGTGACAGACTCATACTGCTGGAATATTATATGCACATTATTTGGAAAGGACGTTTCAAGGTGACACAATCTTGTTGGGGGCGGAGAAACTGCCTTTCTGATTTGTAGTGAAAGGCGTGCATGAGGACAACAAAGGCTGAGAACCGCTGGCTTAAACGCGAGATCGCGACCAAGGCATAAAGCGACAACAAGGATCTATGTGAGGAATGGAGGAAACGCGCAACTGAAACATACGAGTGAGCGAGAGAGAGAGAGAGAGAGAGAGAGAGAGAGAGAGAGATGGCAGAAAACGAAAAGAAAAGAAAACAGACATTAAGCAGGGAAGAACGAACTATGCTAATACACACAGGGGGAACATTACACGAGATAGCAGGACAAAACAGACCCCAGTAATAAAAAAAAAATACAAGGCAAAGTTAATTACTTGGTTTGTGACATCTTGCTTTATGTAACACGACTCCCAAGTCAGCGCAGCAGTTCTGGTACGGCCCCCGCGGTGAATAATAGAATATATGTCAAGAGAATCACAGTCACATTGGTGAAATATGAGTGGGTAACAAAAGTGAATGTAAGTGGGTTACTGTAGAAGATAATGTCAGATAATTGACACGCTGACAGAAGATAGCGACACACTGACAGAAGATAATGACACACTGACAGAAGATACTGACACACTGACAGAAGATAATGACATACTAACAGAAGATAATGACACACTAACAGAAGATAATGACACACTGACAGAAGATACTGACACACTGACAGAAGATAATGACATACTAACAGAAGATACTGACACACTGACAGAAGATACTGACACACTGACAGAAGATAATGACATACTAACAGAAGATACTGACACACTGACAGAAGATACTGACACACTGACAGAAGATAATGACACACTAACAGAAGATAATGACACACTGACAGAAGATAATGACACACTGACAGAAGATAGTGACACACTAACAGAATATACTGACACACTGACAGAAGATAATGACACACTAACAGAAGATACTGACACACTGACAGAAGATAATGACACACTAACAGAATATACTGACACACTGACAGAAGATACTGACACACTGACAGAAGATAATGACACATTAACAGAAGATAATGACACACTGACAGAAGATAATGACACACTAACAGAAGATACTGACACACTGACAGAAGATACTGACACACTAACAGAAGATACTGACACACTGACAGAAGATACTGACACACTGACAGAAGATAATAACACACTAACGGAAGATAATGACACACTGACAGAAGATAATGACACACTAACAGAAGATAATGACACACTGACAGAAGATAATGACACACTGACAGAAGATACTGACACACTGACAGAAGATAATGACACACTAACAGAAGATAATAACACACTGACAGAAGATACTGACACACTGACAGAAGATGCTGACACACTGACAGAAACTTGGGGAAACTAGTGAACGTTATCTTCACTGTAAACATGAATGTCTAGTAGTAGAAATGCTCGTTTTAAATGTTGATGTTTGGGAGTAAAAATGTTGATTGTAAATATTGATAGGGAAGAGAAGAAATGTTGATTACAAACACTCATTGTGAATGCGAGAGGGGTAAAAATGTTCATTGTAAATACTGACGAAGGTCAGCGGAAATTTTCCTAATAAATTTGATGAAGAACAGCAGAAATTTTCCTTATAAATGTTGATGAAGGTCAGTAGAAATTTTCATTATAAATGTTGATAAAGATCAGCGGAAATTTTCTTTATAAATGTTGATGAATAACAGCAGAAATTTCCATTGTAAATGGTAAAGGACAGCAGGAATTTTTATTATAAATGTTTATCAAGATCAGCAGAAACTTTCACTAAAAATGTTGATGAAGGACAGCAGACATTTTCATTGTAAATGCTGATGAAGAACAGCAGAAATTTTCATTGCATATGTTGATCAAGGACAGCAGAAATTTTCATTGTAAATGTTGATCAAGGATAGCAGAAATGTTCACTGTAAATGTTGATGAAAGAGAATAGAAATGTCCACTGTATATGCTGATATGAAGGGGGAAAATGTTGATTGTAAACACTCATGTGGGACATTACGGAGGAGTGGGTAGTGGTAGAAATATTCACTGTAAATTTTGATATGAAAGTATAAAAATATTCACTGTAAATTTTGGTATGAAAGTATAAAAATATTCACTGTAAATGTTGATATGGAAGTATAAAAATATTCACTGTAAATTTTGATATGGAAGTATAAAAATATTCACTGTAAATTTTGATATGAATGTATAAAAATATTCACTGTAAATTTTGACATGAAAGTATAAAAATATTCACTGTAAATTTTGATACGAAAGTATAAAAATGTACACTGTAAATTTTGATATGAAATTATAAACATTTCATAGGAAATTTTGATATGAAAGTATAAAAATATTCACTGTAAATTTTGGTATGAAAGTATAAAAATATTCACTGTAAATGTTGATATGGAAGTATAAAAATATTCACTGTAAATTTTGATATGGAAGTATAAAAATATTCACTGTAAATTTTGATATGAATGTATAAAAATATTCACTGTAAATTTTGACATGAAAGTATAAAAATATTCACTGTAAATTTTGATACGAAAGTATAAAAATGTACACTGTAAATTTTGATATGAAATTATAAACATTTCATAGGAAATTTTGATATGAAAGTATAAAAATATTCACCGTAAATTTTGATATGAAAGTATAAAAATATTCACTGTAAATTTTGATATGAAAGTATAAAAATATTCACTGTAAATTTTGATACGAAAGTATAAAAATGTACACTGTAAATTTTGATACGAAAGTATAAAAATATTCACTGTAAATTTTGATATGGAAGTATAAAAGTATTCACTGTAAATGTTGATATGGAAGTATAAAAATATTCACTGTACATGTTGATACGGAAGTATAAAAATATTCACTGTAAATGTTGATATGGAAGTATAAAAATATTCACTGTAAATTTTGATATGGAAGTATAAAAATATTCACTGTAAATTTTGATATGGAAGTATAAAAATATTCACTGTAAATTTTGATATGAATGTATAAAAATGTTCACTGTAAATTTTGATATGAATGTATAAAAATATTCACTGTAAATTTTTATAATGGAAGTATAAAAATATTCACTGTAAATTTTGATATGAAAGTATAAAAATATTCACTGTAAATGTTGATATGGAAGTATAAAAATGTTCAATGTAAATGTTGATATGAAAGTATAAAAATATTCACTGTAAATTTTGATATGGAAGTATGAAAATGTTCACTGTAAATTTTTATATGAAAGTATAAAAATATTCACTGTAAACGTTGATATGGAAGTATAAAAATGTTCTTTGTAAACCGTTCATAAGTGACAGTTGGAATTTTCGTTATAAGCACTGATATAGCGTCCTATTTTTCAGTGCTGCTTTAGATGATATGCTACCTCCCAGATATATGCAATGCCATTTTCAACCGTAACAACTTCTACAAACATACAATATCAAACCATAACTCACACTATCCCGGAGAACGGTTTCTTCAAAGCTATCAGTCGCGTCTGCTCACAGTTCAAACAGACTGTTCCAAACCTATATAAGGTAGATCTATAGATCCCGAACTATTGCAGCTAGCAGACCCTAAAGTCAGTGAAACACGTACTGTGATCAATCAAAAAAGTATCTGGACTGAGGGCACAAATCCGGAACCGACTGACACAACGGGAAGGGGATAAGCACTGACGGACCTTTGCATATAACGAGCACGTGGCGTAAGTATTGCCTCTCATTCTTGCCTGCTTTGTTTACAGTTGTGCTTTGCTCTTAAGCATCTCAATCTGTTCGTCGCAACTGACATACCGGAAAAAAACTGAATCAACGAATGTACCCATGCTTCCGCTGTCCGTGACCTGCTTGAAGACGCAGAAAACGACGAAAACCTTTTCTAAAAACAACCACGGGTTGTGAAGACTCGGGTATGGGCCAGAAACTGACCTAGTCTTGGCTGTGGATGACCCGGAGACGGGAGAAGCAGCAGTCTCAAGCGATGATGACTTGTTTCGGATTAGCGTAGTGCGTCAAGAATACGCTCCCTCGCGTCAGACAACCAACAAGGGAGACTACTGTGAAGTTCGGCGGTGTTCGAGGGTTTCAGTTCGTCAACAAACGGCCGACACTGCACGAGAGTACCTAGCGGCAACTCCACAAATGACAACCACCAGCCTAAGGATGGCACACTGTGCAGTATTTTCTAGTTAAGCACTGAACTCTGTAGTTCCAACAGCCGCCGTATTCGTGACATTTTCCAGTAATAAACTACCACTTGAAAGGAAAAGGATTTCAGGATGTCCAGGAGACAGAAAAGATTGCGACGACGAGGCAGATATTCCCGATATCAGAAGACTTCAAAAGATGCTTCGAGCACTAGAAAAACCGAGGCGCTCTATATGTAGCTTCGGAAGGGGATTATTTCGAAAGTGATTGGCAATTCTTGTAGTCTGCATTCCACAAAATGAGAAACATCTTGTGCAACAGATCCATATCAATGGAAACAAGATTCCGAGTAATTAAATGTTACATCGAGCCAATTTTGTTTTATGGATGTGAAGCATGGTCCATGAATAAGAGAGCACAGCAAGAAATGGAGGCCATGGAAATATAGTTCATAAGAAGGATGTTGAAGGTACCATGGACAGCCAAGAAAACCAACGAAGAAGTCTTAAGAGGGATTGGAGTTAGAAGGCAAATTACAGCAAAGATCAGAGGCAGACAAGCGTGATTTGCAGGAGATTTTCAGAGAAGAGGAAAACTGGAACACACTGTGTGGCAGTTGGAAAAACTGTGGGAAGAAGAGACAGACGAAGACAGAGAGAGAAGTTACTAGATAGGCTGTCAGTGTGGTTAGGAAGAAAGTCACCGGCGGATCTCATAATCAAGTCTAAAGACAGGGAATTGTGGAGAGAAATGATCGCCTACACCACGCGGCACGGCACTATATTGAATTCTTGTAGAGAGTAAGACCAAGGCGAAGATGGCTACATCGTTGATAATCCGCAAATGGATGCATCAGCAGCAGGGCATCTTGGTTACAGCCGAGAGGCATACAGGAGAGTTGTTAGGGGGGCAAAGTTCAGCAAGAGACATGCAAATGACCGACTGACTGAACTCATATGGTCTTTATTTTTAAAATAAGTCCGGTCCGAATACTTTGCGATCAAACCTAGTATTTTACTAAAATTATAAACATTTTCTTGACACAGACACTAGGAAAATATGCTACATATCACAGATAAAAACACACTTGGACTACTGTTCCACAGTCTGTGACGGTTGTTCCATGTCAAACATGAAAAGACTTTACTCACTTAAAAAACGAGCAGTAAAGCTTATAGATGACAAACATGCAGCACGTATTACAAATAAGGACAAACATTCTGATATTCTACCCCTCAAGAAGAAATTTCTTTTCAACAAGGCCAAGTTAATTCATAAAACTCTATCGCACAATGCTCCACCATATCTGTGGTCGTTGTTCAAATCCAACCCAAAACACAGACAACAATTAAGCAATTGTATTCTTCCAAAACCAGGGCTTGACATGTTTAAAAAAAGTTTATCTTACTCAGCTGCCCACCTTTGGAATGCCCTACCAACTCATGTAAAACCGACAAGTAATATTCGTTCTTATAACTTTAAACTTTCTCACATCTGTTTGATATGGACTATATGCCTCCCTAAGCATAGTCTAAAGTAGTTTAAAGTATGGCTTGACTGTTGTAATTGTTTTGTATTTTTTAAAATACTGCTTTTCTATAAATTTGTTAGTTTTGAATGAATATAAGAAAGCAAGTTTATTTCTTGTTGTTGCATAAATCAGAGTGTAGAGCGTATGGACATGATATAAATTTATTATCTATTTATGTAATCATTTAATGTGTCGTCATGATTATTATACTCATTAACAAGTGCTGAATGACTGTGACTGAGTGAAAGCTGTATAATGAAGGGCAGAATGTCAGACGGATCTGCGTGCCCAATTCTTAACCCTTTGAAAATAAAGTATGTCAGTTTGTTCGTTCGTATCTCCACCGTAGCCTTTCTTATAGTCTCCCCTCCACTTGGTATTACATTAAGAACTTACAAATATGTTTTACAATAAAATTATTTTTCTAAAATGTATACAAACGAAAATGAAGTACGTACAAGAGATGAAGGAAACAAGATCAAGGGAGAAGACCAAGACAGAGACGGAAGGACAAGATAGATGATGATGATGATGATGAAAGTTTATACAAGGGTTTAAAATCTAGGCTTGCTGTATTGTTCTCCATATAATAATCATATAATAAAAAAAAGGCTCCACAAACCCCAGTTTTTGGAATCACTGAAGCAGGCACTCCCCACTATAAAAGTCACCATCAATAATGCAACACGCAAATGAAACTGCCCAACTTTGATGTCCCTCCGGTGACTCTGGTAATCTCATCCAGCAATACCAGCCCCTTTTTTAAAATGCTAACTTGCAGATTAATCGAGATTGAGCGATGCCTACGAGTGGGGTATGCCTGAGGCAAGGAAAGAGGCCGTTATTCTGACAGAATCCCGTTATTCCCGTTTATCCTGTAAAAAAAGGTAACAATGAAACGGCTTACCATGACCTGCCACGGGTAACCAGTTTACCGAGACGAAGATAAGGATAGGAAAGGTGCTTTGAAATCTAACGCCAGGATGGCAATTGTGGGCTTTCGTACCGGCCAGTTAACGGTGATTTACCATGCAAATTAGCACACATCTGACCATTACCGTATTCACAGGCCGTTAGTATCGGCCGATTCACGCTTTAAATGTGTTGCGTGCTCTTTTATGCAGTAATCCTCGAGGGGCAACTTAAGCGTTAAAACTTTGTTTATGGCTGTTCTTAAATTTCTTGCCCAAAATTCTCTCACGCAGACATTTTCATCTGCAGTTATGAGACTTCCCAGTTCCCAACAGCTGAGTTAACGTGCACTTCTTAGCACCTGCTGTCACCGTGAAGATTATGCCAGCTGATAGGGTTCTAAAATATTTAACAAGAATCAGCGTTCGATAGGATTTAGCGTTTACGAGTTCAATTTGACGTTCGTTTAATGTAATAATAAAACCAAAATAATGATAACATTGTGGCAACTGGAAACGTTGAGGGAAGAAGAGACGGTGGAAGACAGAGAAAGAAGTTACTGGATGGGCTGTCAGTGTGGCTAGGAAAAAAGTCACCGGCGGATCTCACAACCAAGTCTAAAGACGGGGAACTGTGGAGAGAAATGGTCGCCTACGCCACACGGCACTTGATTGATTGACTGATAAATGACAAAATGAAAATCAAGCGCAAAATAACATTCTGCCATCAAGAGCTTGAAAACGTAAACATATTTGAATATCTAGGTTCAGTCATCGCCACCAATGGCGACTGTGCAGTGGAAAGAAAAAAAAGACTAGCAGCTGCATCATAACAACTAGCACAAATGAAGAATATGAGGCAAGGTAGCAACAAGAAAACAAAGTTATGTCTACTAAGAGTTTACATATTCTCATTTGCAACATACCGATGCGAAACATGGACACTGAACAAAAAAAAAAAACGTCATTAGAAAAGAGAATTAAGAAGAATCCTTGGGCCCATAAAGGATACCAACAGTGGAGAATGGAGAGCTAGAAAGAACACTGAACTGAACAGCTTATTTAAATCTCAACGAGTTATAAATGTCTTGAAACTTATTACCAGACTACGCCGGTTTCACCATGTAGAAATAACGGAAGAGAACAGACAAAAGAAAAGTATGTATGCACAACAGATGAAGGAAGCGCGACCAAGGGGGTTGACCAAGACAGAGATAGAAAGACAACACAGAAGAGGATATAAAAGAAATTGGTGTCAACAACTGGAGAGAGAAAATTAGGAATAGAAAGGAATGGAGGCGAACTTTATCTGCAGCACTGACCCGTAATGCATAGGAAAGAAAAAGAAGAAGAAGAAGAAGAAGAAAATAGCATTTGAAATTAAGTGCTACTAAAGGGCATTTAGAACATCATGGATAGAACGAAAATCAAATAAAGAGATACTGATGGCATTAGGTGTCCCAGAAAACTGACTTGTTAACACCATAAAAATTAGAAAGCTGAGATACTTAGGCCCCATCAAGAGAAACAACAGCCTGGAGAGGCTGATAGTTCTAAGGACTGTTATTGCCGGAGGTGGGGTGAAGGATACGCTATCCATTCCAATGGTGTGCGTCTCAAATAGCCTCTGACAGTCAAGTCCACCTCCTGGCCTTCTCGTGGCAGAACAATTTAAACTGACAGGAGAAGAGGCGAAGGCGAATATCTGGCGCCTGAAAACCAGGCGTTTCGGGTAGATGAGAATCATGTTTGGTAGCTCATCTACCGCTGCTGGCAAGATTCTTCAGCTACCGTGCGTGGAGTGGGGCTCCTCCTGGCCAGTAAAGAAATGTGCGAATGAGACATTACTGTGGAAAAGGTAAAAGAAAGGATTAAGCGAAGTACACAGTAGTAAAATCACGGCACCTCTGGTCTGGAAGTCGGCCACGTCCTACGTGCACTCATATCGGGCGAAATGCCTGAAACGGCTTAACCCAGAGGTTAAGACACTGCTCGCGAGATTCTTCGGATGCCGCGCGTGGAGTGAAACTCCTCCCGGCCAAGGAAGAAAATGCGGAAAAGCAATTAGGGTTGCTGTGTGGCGCCGATGTGAACAGGTGATGGAAAGGATAAAGTGAAGCTTAAGCGGTATGTCCAGTAGTATTGCGGCGAGAGCTACTCATACCACAGCACCTCTGCTCTAGAGGCCGGCCACGTCCGAAATACACCCATACTGGTGAAATATGCCTAAACTGGCTTACACCAGGGGTAAAACATGATGGCTACGCATGTCACGGTACCTCTACTCTAGAGGTCGGTCACGTTCTAAACACGCCCATACTGGCATAATATGCCTAAGCCGGCTCAACCCAGGGGTGGAAGTTACTAGTGGCGAGGATTCGTCTTCCTGGACAAAAGCTCCATCCTGGTCACAACTAGGAAGGGTAGCGGCCACGATCACAAAATGCTGAAGTCGGAGACACTGGACCAGGATAGTCTAGATAGGAAACCACCTCTCACCCGGCGGGGATGTATGCATATCCTAATCACGCTGAGGTTTTTTTGGTGAGAAAGTCCAACTCTAGATTAAACTGGTGCAACGAAAACCACAGTGTCACGCAATCCCGCTTCTGAGACCCACCAAGAATACAGGCTCAAGCCCTGCGATAATTTGAACCTCTTGTGGTCCTCTCGAGGATCTCGTGTGGTCCTGGGACCACACGGGGGACCATGGGACTTAACGAGGACCACAGGCGTAAATTCAGTAGGATCACAGGGCGGTCTTGGTGGTAGAAGCGAAAGAAGAAGAAGAAGAAGAAGAAGAAGAAGTTGGTAGTAGAAGACATAGTGCCCGGACAACAGAGAAAAGGGACGACCTCGCCGCAGGACATCACGGAAAAGTCTGAAATGCGAGACGCCGGTCAACTTGTGCAAGACCGCACTGCATTCAGAGAGGCCATGAAAGGGACAACGTTCTGGAGAGGACATGTCACGTGAATGAATTAAATGTGACTCTTTTACTTTTTTTTTTTTTTTTGATTGATAGCTTTAACCAGCAGTTACCAGTAAATTACCGATAAAAAAAAAGAAGAAAAAAACCGAAAGTTTGACAGGCCGTCGGTCACAGCAACCGGTTTAAATTATTTTTAAAATCTGATAAAAAGCAACTAGTGAAGCCAGTAGGATGATAATCGACCCAGTGAGGCCCAGTGGGGCTGATGATGCTCATTGTGCCTGGAGGAGAATCAGCCAGTTGTGCCAGCATGTTAGCATTTTATAAAGATTAAATCTCACGCCAAATAAGACAAGAAAAAAACAAAGTTCACGGGAACATTTACTCGTAATTCCTACTGTTTGTTAACCGCGTTTAATTTTACATTATGGGGTGGGGGGAGATACCGAATGTTGTATTGAAAAGAGCCGGTATTTCAGAAAGTACTTCATGCAAGGTGAAAGAAAGGTACAATTTTACCGGCTTAGATCACTCTCCATACCAGTGACGCGTTGGTCGTCACTGACTTCCACAACCACCTATCCTTTGCTCTTTTTTCATAAGATGCGTTTTGGACCGTGCTCTATGCCATTCTTTTCGTCCGTCAAGTATCTTGATTCTATGTCTTCCTCTGTCCCCTTTTCTCTACATTTTTTCCTGTTGTCACTGGGTGCTCCAGTCTGCCCCTTCTTACAACATGTCTTATAAATCTGGACTGTCCAGTTCTGAAATAGTTTCTCTCTTTTGACCGGCCTCCGTTAGAACCTCTTCATTTCTTTTCTTGGCTGTTCATGGTATTCTCATCATTTTTTTTTTCTTCTGCATAAAAAAATGCATCTCCCCTGCTACAAGCAGATTTTGAATGCTCTTTGTTACCATCCATGCTTCGCATCCATATAATAATACGGGATCCATGTAACATTGTTCAACTCTCTTTATAGAATGTATAAACTAGGAAAAAAGTTGGAGCAGCTTTATTACTTAACAACTACAAACTTGAGAAGTTTCGGAGAGAGCCTTAATCATACAAAAACATACAAGACGAAGAAACAGAGAGAGGAGATAAAGAATAGATTCATATGAACGCTACCAAAAAAAAATTAAACAGAGCACTTAGCTGTAACTTGTAATAAGATGTTTCTTTCCGACGATGTGTGTCAGAAATGGGCATAGTAGAGCGTACAGACTTTAAATGGAGACCTGTGATGTGTGGTGGGTGGGTCGTAACTGGGGGGTGGGGGTGGTGAGTGGGAAACCGTGTAGGGCAGAGAGAGTGATACAATGTTAACCTAGCCAGGAGAAGGTGAAATAGATGATTATAGTTGGAGCAGAGGGGTTGTAATGATGCTGTGTGGAGGTTCTGAACTATGTTTAACAAGTGAGAAGGGAGCGAAGCTTAGTGCAGAGGGATTATGATTGTTGAAGAAGAGAATGTTAGGTGTAGCTGAGTAGCGAGTTTAACCCGTGTGGTTCCAGAGTCCCGTAATCCTGAATGCAGCGGTTCTCAAGCACTATGCGGCTTGTGTCATCTGCGTGACATTGTTTGATGGCTGTTACAAGAAAATCAGACGTGCCTCTGTGGTTGGGGCCACTGAAATGATTTGGGACTGTTTTCGAAGCATACTGGTCGATATCGTACAGATGTTTCTGCATGCGGTCCCCTAATCTGAGGCCAGTCTCACCAGTATACTTTATCCTGCATCTTTTGCATACGATGGCATATATCATATTGCGGGACTCGCATGTGAATCCCTCATGAAGAGTGAGGATAGTTTTGGGAAAGGTGATCGTTTTCGTTTCCCAGACTACCGGGTAGGTGACGCAGCGGAGGCGGTTACATTTTCTGGTGCCAACATATGTAAGGCTCCGTTTCAAGTGGCTGTGGACGGGGATGTCCTTAAGGTTTGGCTTACGTTTGTATGCTAACAGAGGTGGATCAGAGGTGCTGATCGACAGAGCTTTGTTGCACAGAATGTTTTTCATTTTCCTAAACACTGACTTGATCTGGGCTATCCTGCTCCTTATTTCAGTTTCGTTTATTCCGTCTTGTGTTATTACTGTTCCTAAATACATGAATTTGTCCACTTGCTTTAGTTCTGTGCTTTTTACTTTGATGTTACATTTTGCTGGTGTTTTTTTTTTCTTGGATATGACCACGACTTCTGTATTCTTATTGAAACCTTCTCCTTGCTTTTTTCTACGATTTATACAAGACATGTATATATGTATATATTTACACACACACACTCACAAGGCATGTAATATATGTACACACACTAACAAGGCATGTGTACATGTATATATGTACACACACTCACAAGGCATGTACATATGTACACACACACTAACACGGCATGTATATATGTACACACACACTAACAAGGCATGCATATATGTACACACACTAACATGGCATGTATATATGTACACACACACTAACAAGGCATGCATATATATATATATATATATATATATATATATATATACACTCACACTTCTTTCGCTGAGACATTCTGCAGTTGTGATTACAATTACCCGTTTACACCAGCCCCCCCCCCCCCCCAGATTGACTAGGCCACCGAAAACGAACCCAAATAGCCGATTTCAAAGCGGTTGAATCAAAGTGTCCGACTGACCAATCAGATTTACTCTGGCCCGCCAACTCAACATAATCCAGGCAGCTTGGCCACCCACGCTCGCCCTGAGATCACATTCGAGAGTCTCTGATATTCTCCGACCAGCGAACGTCGACGTACCTTATATGTTCCCTTCCTCGACCAGCTAACATCGAAGTACCTTATATGTTCCCTTCTCCGACCAGCGAAAGTCGACGTACCTTAAATGTTCCCTTCTCCGACCAGCTAACATCGACGTACTTTATATGTTCCTTTCTCCGACCAGCTAACATCGACGTACTTTATATGTTCCTTTCTCCGACCAGCTAACATCGACGTACTTTATATGTTCCTTTCTCCGACCAGCTACCATCGACGTACTTTATATGTTCCTTTCTCCGACCAGCTACCATCGACGTACTTTATATGTTCCTTTCTCCGACCAGCTAACATCGACGTACCTTATATGTTCCCTTCTCCGAGGGCAGGGCAATGCTACATAGTGTTGAAGATAAATGACAGCTGATGCCACGCTGAAACTTATAGCGGCTGATGATGTTGTGAAGATCTTGGTAGATGGTATTGTGCTGAAGATCTTGGTAGATGGTATTGTGCTGAAGATCTTGGTAGATGGTATAGTGCTGAAGATCTTTGTACACGGTATTGTGCTGAAGATCTTGGTAGATGGTATTGTGCTGAAGATCTTAGTAGATGGTATTGTGCTGAAGATCTTTTCCGTCAATTTTCTCGGGTCATGAATCCATGATAGCGATGATACCTACATTTCCTTGCTACTTATTTTTTAAAATTGTTTAAACGTGTCTCCCGCACTATAATCCAGATCTGCCTCATGGTCGTCCCCTATCCCCCCCCCCCCCCCCCCCCCGCATCACCCACATGGACTTTCCCCCTTGGGAAAGGATGTTCAGAATCACAGCTGTAACCTTCAAGGTCGTCAGACAACTGTTTAAGAGCCTTTCCCTTGAGGTTTCAGATAATAAAACTAACGCACCAAACCATTCCAAAATGTCTCCTGGCGATCGTTGCCCAAGCGCTGAATCCCCTCCACCACCTGTTTTGTTTTGCTGTTCGTCTTGTCTCCCTCCATCTCAAACATTATTTCTGCTTCAAGTCCCTGTGAATCGCAGATCTCGCCCGCTCATAAATTTCGATATTTCCTGGACGTTAATCCCAGAAATGGCGCATAGCTTGTCTGCAATGAGATTGAGTTGGCAGTGAGTTTTTTTTTTTTGATTTTCCCAAAGTAGAAAATGTGAACGTGCTTCGTTATGTATGTGTATGTGTTTGAGAAAGAAAGAAAGAGAGAGAGAGAGTATTGCTTTCAAAGATATAAGAAACAGAGTACACAATAACGCTTAATATTTACTTTATTTATCTTTAACCTGTTGGGGGGGGGGGGTGTATGTGAAGATGTCCGATGCGGCGACCAATAGCTGATATGCTAGTGTCAGGGTTAGCGAACCACAGCTGATCAAGACCCTATCCCACCTCTCCGTTGGTACCCCCCAGTAAGTAACAGGTCTAGCCTAGCTGACGGGGCAGTGATCGACATAGTCCCCATGGTGGTGGAGTCTGCTAAAGAAGTATTGCGTACCCCCTGCTTTTTAGCTGTATTCAGGGACCGAAAAAAGTAGCTGCTATAACCCGCTCCAACGCCGATACGATGCTGTGCCTCAACACCTCCACAGCATCGGCTGCAAAGAACACTAGCTTGCAGTTACAGGGAGACAGCACAAGACAGGAAGATTTAACCTATCATGCTATCAGATAACATTTGGTATTGTTTTAAGGTACCTGTCTACACACACGGGAATCAGTTTTAAGCGATGGTACGTTTATGTTTGTCATCCACTTATCTACACATTCAAAAATAAAAAAAAATAAAAAGTTGCAATAGAGAATCACAAGAGGCCGCATGATACATACAAGCTCACATAATACATATGGGTATTGAGACAGACAGATAGAGAGAAAGGGAAGGGAGGAAGACTTAAAGGTCAAAAACAGTTAATAATAATGTTATCAAACACGATATATTTATGACGCTAGGCAACTAAAACGGAACATTTTTTTAGGAACAGTCCACAGAAAAACACAGGTAAAATGTGATCCCGTTCTAAACACGTTAGATTTGCCAAATTTTACTTCTTAGGTGGCTCGCGCAGTTATTTCCCCTGCTCTCGTGACAAACAGTTTGTCTACCTGTACGGCTTCCTGCCGAGAACTTCACATAAACACTTGCCAAATCCGCATACAGTAACTAACCATCTCTAACACTGCACTGAAAAGTTTCAATCTGGCCAACTGCTCCATCTACGTATTGCACTAACGTATTTAGTCTTTAAACAATGGTATCATGACTGTGCTATACCTAACAATTAGTTCAGTTGTTTCTCTTTATCTCTACCTCCTGAAGAGTTAGAATGGAGATAATGGAGATACAATGAGAGAAATCAAAAGGAGGACATCTATCGCTCTTCAGAAAGTAAAACAACTAGAGAAGCTGTGGAGAGGAGCAGACAGAACTACAAAAATAAGATTTTTAAGGGCATGCATCTTTCCCATCGCAACATATGCCTGTGAAACCTGGACACTTAACAAAACAGCTGAGAAACACATAAATGCTTTTCCAGTAGTATCGCTACGAGAGCTATACCACGGCACCTCTGCTCTAGAGGCCGGGCACGTCCGAAATACACCTACACTGGTGAAATATGCCTAAACCGGCACACACCAGGGGTGGAACTTGATGGCTAGACATGTCATGCCACCTCCGCTCTAGAGGTCGGTAACGCCTGATAAACACCCATACTGGTGAATTTTGCCTAAACCGGCTCATACCAGGGGTGAATCTTGAAGGCTATGCATGACACAGTACCTCTGCTCTAGAGGTCGGTCTCATCCCAAACACGCCCATACTGGGATAATGCCTAAACCGACTCAACTCAGGGGTAGAAGTCACTAGTGGCGAGGATTCATCCTCCTGGACAAAAGCTCCATCCTGGTCACAACTAGGAAGGGTAGCGGCCACGACCGCAAAATGCTGAAGTCGGAGACACTGGACCAGGGAAGTCTAGACAGGCAGCCACCTCTCACCCGGCGGGGATGTTTGCGTATCCTAATCACGCTGAGGTTTTCCGGTGAGAAAGTCCAACTCTGGCCTGGGTGGGCTACCGCCTCTCACCCAGCGGGGATGCACTGATATCCTAAACACGTCGAGGTCTTCTGGTGAGAAAGTCCAACCCTAGACTAAACTGGTGCAATGAAAACCACGGTGTCACGCAATCCCGCTTCCGAGACCCACCAAGAATACAGGCTAAAGCCCTGTGATACCCTGAACCCCTTCTGGTCCTCTCGTGGATCTCGTGTGGTCTTTTCGGGGACCACACAGGGGACCACGGAACCTAACGAGGACCACAGGCGTGAATTCAGTAGGATCACAGTGCGGTTTTGGTGGTAGAAGCGAACGAAGAAGAAGAATAAGAAGAACATAAATGCTTTGAATTTAAATGCTACAGAAGAGTACTTCAAATATCATGGACACAAAAAAGAACAAATATATCCATACTACAAGAACTTAATATTGAAGAAAGTTGGTTAGTAAAGAGTTTAAATGGTTAAAAAAAAAAAAACGTAAAATCCCCGTTTCCATGCCATTAAGGCATATTGGGGAACACGGTGTTAGGCCCGTATTTTCCCAAGACCTTCGGCACATGAAAGTCTGATGTGGTCAGTATCTCGCCCTGGCCGCTTTTCCTTCCCAGATTTTTCTGGTACCCATTTTTAGAGCTGGGTCAATACCAGGAGGCCTTTTTGGTGTGGACCAGGAAAAAAATCCCAGTGCTGGAACTGAACCCGATGCCATCAAATTAGTAAACCGAGCGCCTAACCACTCAGCCAACCAGGCCGCCGGGATTAAACAGAGAAAACTTAAATATTTTTGGACACATCAAACGTCATGATAATTTAGAAAAGACCGTCTTGGAAAGGTACATAATGAGAACAAGGAAGAGAGGAAGACCAAGGCGAAGATGGCTGCAAGACATCGTTGATGATCTGCAAGTGGACGCATCAGCAGCAGGGCATCTTGCTTACAACCGAGAGGCCCACAGGAGTGATGTTAGGGAGGCAAAGTTCCGCAGGGGACACACATATGACTGACCTGGTGCACGTAAAACGTGCAGTGCTTTCTTTCTGAAGAAAGTTAAGAGTACCATGCACTGCTAAAATGACAAACATATGAAAGCATAACAAACAAACAAACAAACAAACAAATAAAAAAGAAATGAAGAAAGGAACCTGATTAAGTGCACACGAAAACGGCAGACATCATTCGATGACATACAGTGAAAAAAGGAAGTCCTAGAAAACGTCACATCAACAGGAGAAATAAGTGGGAAGAGAGGCAGAGGAAGAGCAAGACAAGAAAAAAACAAAATCATGGACGGTCTAACGCTGTGGCGCAAGTGCAAATCACCAACGGAGCTGACAGAAAATATGAAGATCTGCAGAGAGGCACGACGACCGCCAACGTCCGCCTGCACGGCACCGGATTAACGATGATCCTTTCTGAAGTCGAGGGGGGAGGGGGTGATAACTCCTTCACAAA
Organism: Achatina immaculata; assembly: GCA_009760885.1. Lineage (NCBI taxonomy): Eukaryota > Metazoa > Mollusca > Gastropoda > Stylommatophora > Achatinidae > Lissachatina > Lissachatina immaculata. The sequence continues at coordinate 7,984,081 of CM019701.1, forward strand.
CCTCCTCCCGAAACATAATGGCTAAGGGAGAAGAAATCTCCAAGGTTATCGTTTTTAAAATGTGTCTTCCCCACTTAATGTACGACATTACAATGATCATCATCTTCATTATCACGCCCCCTACTGCAGAGCTATAATTAACAAACGTAGCTTCTTGTCCGGCGGTCTCTCTGACCAGCCACGTTTCATACCTCGCACAATCTGTACCGGCATCGTCGTGACATTTCCGTGTGTCTATGCACATTTACACTGGTACATTTTTCCTGTTAATTTCCGGGCAATTATCGCGCTCCCCCCAGTAGCAGTCTTCTCATAACATGCCCAATTTCCTGCATTTAATTTAAATCTATCCTTTTAATCGATACTTATTTTACCCGAGGAGATGACCTTTTTTTTAACCTTAACTGTTTACATATATAATTGCATGTATTTTATTTAGATAGTTCTACCTGCCTTCTCCAAACATACTCTTCTCTCTACGAACAGAGTCTTGTGTGCTTCGCACTCTCTACTGCGCTGTTCAACCTTCGCGTTCACCTGCTCATGTCTGCAGCTCCATGTATTGATCGTCTACTTGTCATCAATTTGGTATTCATTCAGCCTGCTTTTCCCGCCCAGGCCGCGAATAATGTAGGCGATGCCGCTCGATGAAAGCAAGTTCAATACTGCATTCAAAATACGTCCAACGCGTTTATTTATGTACATCTGTTTTAATGCGCTGTGATGTGTAACCACAAAAAGAGAGCCTAGAATACAGGCAGGTTTGAAATAAGAGAAATGACAACTGCGGTGGAATTGGTTCTAGTAAGGAAAGCAGGCTGTTGGAGAAGGGGAGTGTATGGGAAAAAAAGGAGTGAGGAAAGTGAGAAGAAACAAGAATAGAAGAAAGAAAGATGAGTACATATAAATGAAGAACATACAACAATCCAATATTTCAGTGTAAGCCTTTTTCAAGGATCACATATAAAAACAACGCAATAGATAAAAAATACGAAAAATGGATGAAAAAAAAATTGCATTTGTGCCCGACTTTCTTACTAAGAGGAGACCAACAAAGCTAAGTTTATATTTTTTTCATCTATCTTTCATGTTTGAGTGTTGTTTTGTATGTGATCCCTGACAAAGGCTTTAGCCGAAATATTGGATCACCGTATGATCTTCATTTATCATCTACTCATCTTGCTCCCTGCCGCTATTGCTTCTGTCCACTTTCCCCCGTTCTCTCCATCTTTTAGAACACAGGGAAGTTTCTGAGTGTTCTAGTTCGGGCGCAGCACATTCTAATCTGTGCAGAACTAATAACAGTTCCTTGATATTTCTTATAAGAATACTGACCTCTGAACTAATAACAGCTCCTTGATATTTCTTATAAGAATACTGACCTCTGAACTAATAACAGCTCCTTGATATTTCTTATAAGAATACTGACCTCTGAACTAATAACAGTTCCTTGATATTTCTTATAAGAATACTGACCTCTGAACTAATAACAGTTCCTTGATATTTCTTATAAGAATACTGACCTCTGAACTAATAACAGCTCCTTGATATTTCTTATAAGAATACTGACCTCTGAACTAGGAACAGCTGCTTGGTATTCCTTGTATAAATACTGATCACTGAACAGAACTAATAACAGCTGCTTGGTATTTCCTTGTAAGAATTCTGACCACTGAACAGAACTAATAACAGCTGCTTGGTATTTCCTTGTAAGAATACTGACCTCTACAACTTCTCTCTGCATGGTCCAGAAGTGTTTTGCCTACAGGTGTCGGTGTTTCATGTAGAAGCATGTTACTTGTGGAAAGAGAAATAAGTTCTGTTTACGCGTGATAACTGGTGAAGGAGAAAAGAACAAGTCTCTTATCAACAGTTCTATTAAAAAAAATATGGAAAAGCACATACGCATTCTAATAGACAGATAGACAGATCTTATTTTCCGGTGGAATTTTTACATAACTAGTAAATATGTACTCAGAGTAGACAGCAAGTTAGTGGAGGAGGTCAGTGATTTTGTATACCTTGGCAGTAGAGTAGTAGAAAATGGAGACAGCACAGAGGACATCAACAGCAGACTTACTAGAGCAAACCAGGCTTTTGCAGTGCTGCAGACTATATGGAAATCTAAAAAACTAAGCATAAATACGAAAATCAGGATATTTAAGAGTAATGTTCTAAGTGTACTACTCTATGGAAGTGAATGTTGGAAAATCACCAAAACCATAGAAAACAAGTTGAATTCTTTCCAGACGAAATGTTTACGAAGAATTAGAAAAATATTTTGGCCAAACACCATAAGAAATAACATCTTGTTGGCAGAAATGCAGATGAAGCCACTGACAGAAATTATTGAGGAAAGATGCTGGTGATGGTTGGGACATGTGCTCCGAATGACTGACAACTCACTACCAAAAACAGCACTAAGATGGACACCACAGGGGAACGGAAGTAAGGGTAGACCAAAAGAGACATTGAGAAGAACATCAGAAAAGATGTTGAGCAATAAGGGGCTCACCTGGGCAAGAGCAGAAAAAAAGGCAAAGGACAGGCATTTGTGGAAAACCTTTGCGGAAGCCCCATGTGCCCTGGGCACTTAAGGTTCAGAGAGAGAGTGAGAGAGAGAGAGAGAGAGAGAGAGAGAGAGATTTCTGCGTAAGCAATCTCATTATAGAAAATCTGCTAGCTTCTTGATGACGTGGCACTTCCAGCGTACTTCAGCCTTCCACTTGAGATTAAAGAAAAAACAAAAACAGACTTCATTGGCTCTCAAGTTCCTCTTGTTTCCACTAGTGTTTCTACAAAGAGGTAACTGCCAAAAAGCGACGTTTATTTTTACTTCTTTGAACTTGGTGAGTAAACTTCTAGTTGATGATGATACATTACTACCAGCCATTCTCCGTACATCAGATGTGGTGTTATAAATCTGCTTCTAATTTTGTGTATGAGCTATTATGTGGGTTTATGGTTTTCATGTCAACACTTAAATGTTTACAGATAATTCTTCATTGACATGGAAGAGTCTGTTTCTTGCTCTCCTCTCTCTCTCTCTCTCTTTCTGTCTTTCTCTCGCTCGTTCTCCAGATGCGTTTATACTCTTGCTCTAAACATAATAAAAACTCTGCTAGAAATGGGTAAATGCGTCAACGCAAGTTTTTTACACTTAATTTGTAAATCGAAAGAAAACTGGGACAGCGCAGTTATTGTTTATTTCTTCCAGTCTTGTCTACAGCCTTTCTCAACCATTCTTGCTGATGATTCCCCCCCCCCCTCTCTCTCTCTCTCTCTCTGGTCTGACAATTTGGCAGCAAACTAACTCGAGCTGACCTACGCAGTTTCATATATTTTTTTAGGGTTAAAAGCTCACTCAAACTACCTTATGCAGCACCACGTATTCATGGTTAAAAGCTCATTCAAACTACCTTATGCAGCACCACGTATTCATGGTTAAAAGTTCATTCAAACTACCTTATGCAGCACCACGTATTCATGGTTAAAAGCTCATTCAAACTACCTTATGCAGCACCACGTATTCATGGTTAAAAGCTCATTCAAACTACCTTATGCAGCACCACGTATTCATGGTTAAAAGCTCATTCAAACTACCTTATGCAGCACCACGTATTCATGGTTAAAAGCTCATTCAAAGTGCCTTATGCAGCATTCTATATTTATGGTCAAAAGCTCATTCAAACTACCTTATGCAGCACCGCGTATTCATGGATAAAACGCACTGAGAATGCCTTATACATCATCATATATTCAGAGTTAAAAGCTCACTCAAGATGTCCTATGTAGCAGCACCTACTCAGGAAAGTTTGCGCACAGCTAATGTAGTCACCACTCTCAGAGTTCCCGCTTGTTGGGCGTTCACTTTAAAAGAAACGTCAATTTCAACCGTTTCTCTCCCCCACCTCCCTCTTTTTGGTTTTCTTTCTGAAAAGAATGTTGATGAGTGGGTTAATAAATACACGTGCCATTCCTTCTCTAAGTAACAAGAATTCACTGTCAAAGTTAACAATAAGTTAAGAACAACATTCTGAAGATGGTGCCAGATTCTCTGTGATCCACAACATTATCTAAACACCACGAGGTAAACTGAATCAAAGAAGACCAAAGACCAACACAGAGCAGCTACGTAAAGCTGCCTGATATCGTGAAGCTGTCAACTGACACAGCCCCCCCGAGGGTAAGTCTGATGACTGACATCTACACACAACCTTCTTCTACAAGCATTATATCTACCTGTCCTCGAGGTCTTGCACAGGTGAGTGCAGGCAGTACTAGTCTTTTCAGTTCTCCATCATATCTGAACATAATTTGTTTTCCCTGCACCGACATTCTGGTTAGGGCGGTTTGTTGTAACAGGCATTACGTCAAATCATCTCTGTGACTCGAAGCAATCTCCTCTGCGCCCGTGCACTGCCATCAGCTACTAATCATCCACGTATTGACATGAATGTTTTCTTTCCCTGTTTGCCCTGAAAATGACCGTGGCTGCGTTGTCTCACCGTGCTATATCTGCGCCTTTCAGTCTGACACAGTCGCTTTCGGCATGGCTTCATTTTAAGAACAGTTTTGCCCTCCATTTCGATTCTATTCATTAGACCAGACTACAGCCTCTTTCCACTGGTAGGCAGAATGGGGGGGGGTCTTGGTCATTTATGTTCTTTACTCTGACATAGGGGGGGGGGTGGCTATAAGACGATTGAGGTCTTTTTCCCTCCACTCTGGGGGTGGGGGTGTGGGGGGGGGGTGTGGGGGCTCCGAAGACGCTGTCCATTTGGGCAATCAACGACCCACAGCTGACATACTAGCGTCAGTGTTGGCGAACCATAGCTGACCAAGACCCTCTCCCACCTCTCCGATGGTACACCCAGTAGCCTGGTTAACGGGGCAGATATCGCCAAGGTGGTGGAGCCTGCTAAAGAAGTACTGCTCACCCCCTGCTCTTTCGCTCTACATAGAGACTGAACAAAAAACCCCGCCACAACCCGCTTCCAAACCGACACGATGCCGTGGCTCAATATCTTCAATGCATCGGCAGCAAAGAACACCAGTCTGCAGGTGGTCCCTCTTCACTTGTTTTTTTCAACGCGTTTACACCGCCACAAGTTCTGCGCCCTTCAAACATCCGCTCAAAACATAAAACTCTCTTCCAGGCATTTATTTTACTGTTTCAAAGCGATAACCACGTCCACTTCTGTCAGCGTATTTGGGCACAACACGTGATTATTATATTTTCTTTGTCACTTTCAGCGCTCTAAAACATGTTTTGATTTCTCTCTCCCACTCTCTCTCTGTCTATCTTCTCCCCCCTCCTTTTTCATTCCATGGAACACCACAACCTGACACAAAGAAACATCTTTATCTGAACATTTCTGTTCCTCTATCAACACAATGAAATTCGCTTATCTCTGCCGGCAGTTTTTACGGGAGTGGGGGTTGGGGGGGGGGGAAAGGGGGGATGACAAAACCTTTCCAGGCAATGAATGATTTCACATCGATTACCATCACTCCCTGACGGCTGCTTTTGTTTGCTGTTGCCAGCTTTAAAAGTTCGGTACTTTAAAATTCCTAACGCTAGGAGGAGCCTGTTAACTCTCACAGGCCCAGCCGCTGGGTGGGCGATGGTCGAATATCTCCAGATATTCAGGGCAGATGTGACTATCTAAACAAACAATCGCAGACCAAAATAGGTACCGCTGCTGCCCCTTGCCTGTTAGTCTGTTGAAAAAAAAAAAAAAAGAAATAAGAAGTAGTTTGGCGAAGAGAATCATTCAAACATTAAACAGAAGGCACTGGGAAACGGCCGCGATACCGATAGCAAAAACCAAGCTCCATTAGTTTATATGTAAGGGTAACCCGCGTAAAGCGGTGCTCAACTGGAGCAGCCTAGCCCGCCACTCAGTGGTTCTCAAGATTTTTTTTCAAACTGTTGCACCCCAGCAAACGCCAATATCTACAGCTGCGGACCGACACACTGTCGCGTAACTAACTATAAATTTACACTACTTTATATGTTGCCTTTCACTGAAATAATATTCTATTCTATAATAAAATTCTATTATAATTGACAAATTTACAGTAAAATAATGGCAAATGAAACAACTGTCTTGTTTTCCATATAAAATATGGGGACAGCGTGAAGGCGCAGAACTCAAGAAGGAATATTGGACAACAAAATGTGAATTCATATTGTCCCCTCAGCTAAGTGCTCTATTCATTTTATTTCATTTTTTCTAAACACAGCATTCACGTGAATTTATCCTCTCTCTATTTCTTCGTCCTGAGTGTTTTTGTTTTATTACGGTTTCATTTATATTTTGTTATCACAGCTTTACTGCAGTGGTTCCGTGTACAGTTATATACTTATTCACTAATTATTGTGTAATCTGAATTCATATTCCGTAAATATTAGGCTGGTGAAAAGTGACCATACAACTGTGGAAATCTGGCGAAAGGTAGCATACAAAACTATACTGTGGGTATCTGGCGAAAGTTAGCTTACAACTATACTGTGGAAATCTGGCGAAAATTAGCGTACAACTATACTGTGGAAATCTGTCGAAAGTTAGCATACAATTACACTGTGGAAATCTGGCGAAAGTTAGCAAACAACTGTACGTGGAAATCTGGCGAAAGCTAACATACAACTACACTGTGGAAATCTGGCGAAACTTAGCAAACAACTATATGTGGAAATCTGGCGAAAGTTAGCAAACAACTATATGTGGAAATCTGGCGAAAGTTAACATATTAGTACACTGTGGAAATATGACGAAAGTTAGCAAACAACTATACGTGGAAATCTGCCGAAAGTTAACATACAACTACACTGTGGAAATCTGCACAAGTGCGTTGGTATCTGAACGAAAAGTTTGCACTGACTAAAATCTTGCGGCACATCTCACATCCTCTTGTAGCACACCGCTTGATATTCTCTGCTCCAGAATAGATCAATCTGTGTGCGTGTATAAAAACTTTAGCAGCATCGAACGTCAGCACCATAAAAACCGCCAGCAACCAGAAAATATCACGCAAACCAGGAAACAACAACAAACAAACAAACAAACAAAACTTGTCGTAAGTCCACTGGAATGTGAGAAAGTAATTTGACAGGTTTTGAAGAAACTACTCTACGGAATCATAATTCCTGTACTTGCAATTTTACTAACTTTAGTACTTGTCTGCTTAGGGCGAGGAAAAAAAACCAATCAACGGTACGTGCTGCATTGATTCAGGCATGAAGATTTCAAATACTGTCAAAGGGCATTGGGCAGCATTGTTTAAAACACACGCACAAACACAGGTAGTATTGTTAATGGGGCACTGGGTTGTATTGTACAAAACAAACTGGGAAATGTTGCGCAAGAACACAGGTTACTATTGTTAACGAACACTGGATAATATTGTACAAAACACTGGGAAATGTTGCACAAGAACACAGGTTACTAATGTTAATGAACACTGGATAATATTGTACAAAACACTGGGAAATGTTGCACAAGAACACAGGTTACTAATGTTAACGAACACTGGATAATATTGTACAAAACACTGGGAAATGTTGCTAAAGAACACAGGTTACTATTGTTAACGAACACTAGGTAATATTGTACAAAACACTGGGAAATGTTGCTAAAGAACACGGGTTACTATTGTTAACGAACACTGGGTAATATTGTACAAAACACTGGGAAATGTTGCTAAAGAACACAGGTTACTATTGTTAACGAACATTGGGTAATATTGTACAAAACACTGGGAAATGTTGCTAAAGAACACGGGTTACTATTGTTAAAGAACACTGGGTAGCATTGTACAAAACACTGGGAAATGTTGCACAAGAACACAGGTTACTATTGGTAACGAACACTGGGTAGTACTATTAAAGGATACCAGGTAATACTGTTAACACTGGTTAGTATTACTAAAGGACACTGTGCAGTTAACGTATGCACCAAACGCATAATTATCAATATTATACAGGCCTCTAATTCTTCCTCGTGTGCGTTCTTCTTCTCATCTGACTCCTCTAGCTACATAGTGTCAAGATCAAGACAGAGGATTTAACATCTGAAAGGGATAAGAATAAAAAAAATAAAATAAAAGGCAACAGCCTCAACAGCCTGAAATAACGTGGATGACCCAGGGCTCACAGCATGGGGGTGAATATAATTAACAAATCTGTGTAACAAAGTTGTCACAAAGAGCAACACACCGGGATCTGAGCTCAGTACGAACATGACAGTAGCAATGGTAATATCAAATAGAGGTTTAAAACAAAATGCTAAGTGAAACAGCCATGTACGCGGGAAAGTAATAACAAGAACATGTCAATTAAATTTCACTGTGATAGTATTAACAGTGGATATGGATACGGAGAGGTCTAGAATGGGCAAGGCAAAAAAGAGAGATAAGAGAAATGACGACTGCGGTAAAACTGGTTCTAGTTATATATATATATATATATATATATATATATATATATATATATAGAGAGAGAGAGAGAGAGAGAGGAAAATGGGCAGGAAGTAGAGGATACTGGGCAGGAAATAGAGTGCGAGAAAATAAGATCAGTACGTATGAAAAAGCATACAAACACCTAATATTTCGGCAAATGTTTTTTTTTTCCTTTAAAGACCAGACAACAACAACAACAACAACAACAACAACAACAAAAATACAACAAATTTTTAAAAAATAGATAAAAAAAATTATGCCTTTAACTCTTAAAACCGTATTTCGAGTACTACTACTAAACATAAAACACGTGTTTTGCTCCCACACACTGTACTGAACTGTGCTAGTATGTGTGTGTGTGTGTGTGTCAGTGCAGCTAACTGTCTTGAAGTACTGAACTGAATATTCTTCGTTTACTGTGTCACACACGTCACTAATCACAGTGCAGATTCTGACTGGACTGCTACACCAGTGGCACAACAGACGTTACATTGTTGTATATACCACGTAGCAATAACACCCAGGACAAACAACCACCACAAGTCCGTACACGAGCATGACCAGTTTACATACGTACAACTCAACTCGACACCGCAGCTGGGACATTCAACACCACAGTTGGAGCACTCAACACCACAGCTGGGGCACTCAACATCACAGCTGGAACATTCAACACCACAGTTGGGGCACTCAACACCACAGCTGGAACATTCAACACCACAGTTGGGGCACTCAACACCACAGCTGGGACATTCAACACCACAGCTGGAGCACTCAACACCACGGCTGGGACATTCAACACCATAGTGGGAGCAATCAACACCACAGTTGGGACATTCAACACCACAGTTGGAGCAATCAACACCACAGTTGGAGAAATCAACACCACAGTTGGAGCAATCAACACCACAGTTGGAGCAATCAACACCACTGTTGGGGCACTCAACATGAATTTAAGGAGCACAGGATTCAGCAGTTACCAATAATCAACAAAAGTTTACTGATGAAATCTCACTTGTAATGAGTGTTGTAAATGGATATTTAGTGTAAACTGATGGGAAAAAAATTACAATGAGAGCAGAAAAGCTGTCCGGGCGATTAACATCGCCATGGGAAATTCATACCAACATACATCATCAAAAATACTAGACTCATATATACCGAAAAACTCCAGAACCTTCCAAGCAAGAATCACATTTTCTCCTGTAAATAACAGTCAAACTTGGAACATCACATACCAAACGTTACAACCTTTATGTCCTAAAAAGGACAATCAACCACCAAAACTACATTCTGACTTAACCACACATTTGTCCTAACAAGGACAACCAACAGAAAAAAAAACATCACGAATCCACAATCCTATCAAACATCAGAACAAACCTTACGTACATTCTATCTCTACATCATCTAGAACAGAACTTCTTTCTCTACAATATCTAGAACAGAACTCCTTTCTCTACAACATCTAGAACAGAACTCCTTTCTATACGACATCTAGAACATAACTCCTTTCTCTACGACATCTAGAACAGAACTCCTTTCTATACAACATCTAGAACAGAACTCCTTTCTATACAACATCTAGAACAGAACTCCTTTCTATACAACATCTAGAACAGAACTCCTTTCTCTACAACATTTAGAACAGAACTCCTTTCTCTACAACATCTAGAACAGAACTCCTTTCTCTACAACATCTAGAACAGAATTCCTTTCTCTACAACATCTAGAACAGAACTCCTTTCTCTACAACATCTAGAACAGAACTGAACTCATTCATACATGCCGTCATCCGAGATCCCGTGACAATCTGAAAACAGAGATAACTCTTTTTGTGCTTGCATAAACATGTTTACGAAAAATCAGAAAAATATTTTGGCCAAACACCGTAAGAAATCACATCTTTTTAGCAGAAATGCAGATGAAGCCACTGACGCAATTACTGAGGAAAGACGCTGGCGATGGTTGGGACATGTGCTCCCGTTGACTGAAAACTCACTACCAAAAACAGCACTAAGATGGACACCACAGGGGAACAGAAGTAAGGGCAGACCAAAAAAGACATGGAGAAGAACAACAGAAAGGATGTTGAGTAATAGAGGGCTCACCTGGGCAAGAGCGGGAAAAAAAAGCTAAGGACAAACGGTTGCGGAAAACCCTTGAGGAAGCCCCATTTGCCCTGGGCACTTAAAGTTCAGAGAGAGAGAGAGAGAGAGAAAGAGAGAGAGACAGAGGGAAACAGGTGGGTTGTGGTCTACAACTTTTTGACCATAATAACAGGGTTTCTCACACACAAAAAATCTGTAACAGAATAAATGAGGGGAAAAAAAGGATCGACGGATCACAGGAAAAGTAGACGAATGGTTGACTTTCAACAGCAGAGGATTAAACGAACTCGTTTTCTGACAGAAGTAAGAATCAACTCTCAATCACAACACGATTTAACAGCTGCCATCAAGTCCTCTTCCATCAAGGTGGTCGTCGTGGCATTTCCAGACTAACGGAATATTAGTATTCATCACACAGATCTGATCTTTGTTATCCTAATGCTGCAACTCTGGCGTACAGACCACCCATACTTCAGACTACGGGCGGGGACAATAGCGACTACGAGAACGCCTGTTTCGCTTCGGCCTGTACACGTTCCTGATTGACATGCACAACATGGGCATCCAGACTCCATGGCACATCCTGAAAGCTCTGCCCCCCCCCCCCTTTCTCTACCACGAAGTTCCAAACCAGCTCAGCACTGGGTGGCAAGATTTAGGGCACAGAGCATGATCTGCAAAACCTGCACAATTTATCCGGACAATCAATATCGACAGACAATCTAGTCTGAAGATAGAACCATGGAACGAAGAAGAAGAAGAAGAAGAAGAACAACAACAACAACAACAACAGGAGCAGCAACAACAACAGGAGCAGCAATAACAACAGGAGCAGCAATAACAACAGGAGCAGCAGCAACAACAACAGCAACAGCAGCAACAATAGCAGCAATAAAAACAGCAACAATAACAGCAGCAAAAACAACAACAACAACAGAAGCAGCAGCAACAACAACAACAGCAGCAACAACATCAACATCAACAACAATAGTAGCAACAACAACATCAGCAGCAACAGCAATGATAGTCACAACAACAGCAGTAGCAAAAACAACAATATCAACAACAACAGCAATAACAACAACAACAACAAAAGCAACAACAACATCAGGAACAACAACAACAAAAGCAACAACAACAACAATAACAAGAACGTAATCCTAATCATCTCGTCGAATACTTTTTCACGTTCATTCAAGGATCTTACTCATTCAAAGATCTTATTCGGTAATTTTTTATCAGTCTCCATAGCCCTATTTTCTTCCTGCATCAAAGAAACAAGCTTCATTTAACGTATACAGATCACAGGTTAGATGAGGCCGTTTGGATGCACTGATGTTTTATCAGGAATTGGGCCATAAAAGAGCTTTGTTTAGAAATAAGAGCTCATACGATTCACAGAGCTATGATCGTCCAAAATTCTGTCCTAACTTTTCTTTGGCTCAACGAAGCAGGATATTTATTTATTTATTTATCTATTTTTTTTTAACAGTCAAGTTTTATTTTAACGTTGTTAATTCTGTCCTCCTGGAATTAACAAAAACTGAAAGCCACTCCATATCTAGATGAATATTGAGGGTGAAAAAAGAGTTGTAATGTGCCAGGTAGATAGGAAGGAAGGTTAAAAAGTAAGAAGATTTGACTTGTGCTATATCCCTGTAACTGCGAGCTGTTGTTCTTTGCAGCCGATGCTGTGAAGGTTTTCAGGCACAGCATCGTATCGGCGTGGGAGTGGGTTGTGGCAGCTGGTGTTTTTTTTCATCCCCGGAGTACAGCTAAAAAGCAGGAAGTGTGCAATGTGTCTTTAGCAGGCTCCACCATGGGGACTATGGCGATCCCTGTCCCGTTAGACAGGCTAATGTGGACGATACACGGTTAGATCGAGGGGTGTACGATCTTGACCGGAGTGTCATCGTCCACATGATTTTGTAGTTGGTTTCGGGGGTGGGTGGGTGGGTGGGTGGGGGGGGGGGTATAATATTTATTGAAACATTGGCTTGCATCAGATCAGATAGGGGCAATGGCCGGGCGATGTCTTGTTTAGTTGTGCTTATGGATGTGTGCTGTAAATTCCTGTGTATTGTGGTGACCGTGGGTTATATTCTGTGTTATATTCATGTGGTGTAGAGTATGTAGTTGTGCAGTAAGCTGCGATGTAGGGTTCGTGTCATTCAGTGTAAGAAGACAATTTGTGTCTGAATTCAATGTGATTTTATCTGTGGAATGGATTGGTATGCTTTTGTTTTATGCTTTTTCACGTAGACTGACCGTGTGTTTGCACCGATGCAGATGCTGTTGATGTAGATAATGGCAGCAATGGCTGCGGAGATGAAAGAGCAGTGGCACATATAGTCGTGGTGGATGCCGCAGGTAGAGCCCAGTGACCTGAGGGCTCCAGGTACACAGAGTAACAATGTTAATATTTCAAAGCTGAGGAGTTTCATTATTAACCGATATTATGCTCGACTTAATTTGCATTTCCACTGATTCTTCATTGTTTTGCCTTTATTGACTGTCAGCGGAAGATGTTTGTGGCTGTTGGGTTTATTGTGAGATTACAATTGTTGTATTACTGAATTCAGACTTCGTGATTTGTACTGCATGTCAATGTATTGTTGTGTTGATTGAATACTCGAGGATTTAGGCAAAATTAGAGCACAGTATACCAAGGAGGGGAGAACCTGGGTTGGCGGTCATGATATGGGAGCTAGGTTGGGCTCGAGTATGGCAGTACATTGCAAATGACTGTTGGTCTGTAACGACCTCGAGAAAATATGCCTCCCAATAAATATACATTAAACTTGCACCACCATGTTTTACATTAGGTCTGTTACTGGGGGTACCAACGGGGAGATGGGACAGGGTCTTGATCAACTATGGTTCGCTAAACCTGACGCTAGCATATCAGCTATAGGTCGCCGATTGTCTCATCGGACAACGTCTTCACGAGAAGACATACAGCTGGCAGGTCAGACGGTAAACAGGCAGGTGAAAAGTCACATGGGCAGGCAAGTAAGTAAAAAGTACTGTAAATAGAAAGGCAGGCAAACATTCTGGTAGACAGGGGCAGGCAAACATGCTAATAGACAGGCAAATATGCCGGTAGACAGGCAAACAGACAAGTAGCGATCAATGTACACAATAATGAATACAGAAAGGCAACTGCCTACCAGTTTTCGCCAAGAATAGATATCTTCAGCTGACCCAGCTCTTCCAAACTTATCCAGCCCACAAACGCAAGAAAACTGCTCTAACAGTTATTTCTCCGAGTGTATCGTTTTTGTAACCTTGTACAAAAGTACAGTAATTATAACATATAACACGAAAAGGTCGAGACAACACGGGCTAATCTTTATGTCAGGCTAAATAGTAACATGTATTCAGGATGCGAAAACATTTTATTAATAGAATCCGCAAACGAAAGTCTATCTTAACTCCTCCTTCAACACAGCCCTGCGACGAAAAACTATTCACAGTAGCAGGGGCACATAATTAGCTGAATACAGAACCAGTGAATACATACATCAAAAAGACAGAGACTATGGTTATATCTAAGAAACAGAATCCACCAACATGCAGTATTAAATTAAATGGAACTATTCTAAAGCAGGTGCAGAAATTTAAATACCTTGGAGCAGTAATAACTTCAGATGGGAAATGCAAAACAGAAATAAGGAACATAATAGGCCAAGCAAAGATTGCATTTCAGAGAATGAGAAACATATTAACTAACACATCCTTATCAATGAATGTTAGAAAACGAGTCCTAAAATGCTATATTGAACCTATCTTGTTATATGGAATGAATCATGGACAATAGGCAAGTCTGCACAAAAATCATTGGAAGCAGCAGAAATGTGGTTTATTAGAAGAATGTTGCGAATCCCCTGGACAGCAAAAATAACTAATGAATAATGTATGAGAAGAGCTGGAGAGACAAAAAAACCTTGTCAAAAAGATAAGAGAGAGACAATGTATTTTCATAGGGCATGCAATGAGAAGAGGTGGCACTGAAAATATTATAACAACAGGAAAAATAGAAGGAAGAAGATCAAGAGGAAGACCAAGAGATATCACACTGGACAGTCTAACGGGATGGTGTGAGAGGAGATCACCAACTGAACTGATGGCCTGCATGAAGGATCGTGTACTCTGGAGAAGCATAATAGCCAACGCCAGTCGGCACGGCACCTGATGATGATGATTACATATTAATTGTTAAATGTGGTTCAATACCTTTCATGCGGACGCCGGGCTGTGTCACGCTTGCTTGCACAATACAAGTCGATTATTCCTGTGTACAGGGTTTCTCAATCGGAGTTTCTCTAAATCTCAGGGTTTCCCGAGAGGTCGCGTGAGATTATAGGACAGAAAATATCATATCCTCATTAACAACAGCAACAACAAAAACAGACATGTATTACTGCATTACGATTATATTCGCATTACGTTTGAACTAAAGTTTCGCGAATTCTAGATATAAAAGTTTCTAAATGAGGTTTAGAAAGAAAAAAAAATACTTCAATATCTGCTCCGGATATAAATGCCTTTGAATGTAAATGCTACAGAAGAGTTCTCCAAATATCATGGACACAAAAAAGAACAAATATATCTATTCTACAAGAGCTTAATATTGAAGAAGGCTGGCTAGTAAAGAGGATTAAACAGAGAAAACTTAAATATTTTGGACACATTAAACGTCATGATAATTTAGAGAAGACCGTATTGGAAGGATACATAATGGGAAAAAGAAAAAGAGGAAGACCAAAACGAAGATGGCTGCAAGACATCGTTGACGATCTGCACATAGATGCAGCAGCAGCAGGCCATCTTGCTAACAATCGAGAGGCCTACAGGAGTGCTGTTTGGGAGGCAAAGTTCCGCAAGGAACATGCAAATGAATGAATGAATCTGCTCCAGGATAAATGGGTTAAAAATGCTACTCAAACCCAGAATGACTGGGTCAAATAATATAAGACAGGGTCGTGAAAACCAGTTCATCTATCTGTATAAAAGCTGAACATAACAAAGATGGAGGACCTTCTTCTTCTTCTTCTTCGTTCGCTTCTACCACCAAAACCGCACTGTGATCATACTGAATTTACGCCTGTGGTCCTCGTTAGGTCCTGTGGTCTCCTGTGTGGTCCCCGAAAGGACCACACGAGATCCACGAGAGGATCACAAGGGGTTCAGAGTATCACAGGGCTTTAGCCTGTATTCTTGGTGGGTCTCTGAAGCGGATTGCGTGACACCGTGGTTTTCGTTGCACCAGTTTTGTCTAGAGTTGGACTTTCTCACCGGAAGACCTCAACGTGTTTAGGATATCAGTGCATCCCCGCTGGGTGAGAGGCGGCAGCCCACCCAGGCCAGAGTTGGACCTTCTCACCGGAAAACCTCGAGGTGTTTTGAGATACCCGTGTATCACCGCCGGGTGAGAGGTGGTTGCCCATCCAGTCCAGAGTTTGACTTTCTCACCGGAAAACCTCAAGATGATTAGGATACACAAACATCCCCGCCGGGTGAGAGGTGGTTGCCTATCTAGACTTCCCTGGTCCAGTGTCTCCGACTTCAGCATTTTGCGGTCGTGGCTGCTACCCTTCCTAGTTGTGACCAGGATGGAGCTTTTGTCCAGGATGACGAATCCTCGCCACTAGTGACTTCCACTCCTGGGTTGAGCCGGTTTAGGCATATTATCCCAGTATGGGCGTGTTTGGGACGTGACCGACCTCTAGAGCAGAGTTACTGTGACATGCATAGCCTTCAAGATTCACCCCTGGTGTGAGCCGGTTTAGGCAAAGTTCACTAGTATGGGTGTACATCAGGCGTGACCGACCTCTAGAGCGGAGGTGGCATGACATGTCTAGCCATCAAGTTCCACCCCTGGTGTGTGCCGGTTTAGGCATATTTCACCAGTGTAGGTGTATTTCGGACATGGCCGGCCTCTAGAGCAGAGGCGCCGTGGTATGTGTAGCTCTCGCAGCGATACTACTGGACATACCGATTAAACTTCACTTTATCCTTTCCACCATCTTTTCACATCGGCGCCGCACAACAACCTTTATTTCGTTTCCGCATTTTCTTCTCAGGACGTGGCCGACCTCTAGACCAGAGGTGCCGTGATTTGACTGTTTGCTTCGCTTTTTCCTGTCTACCACCTTTTCCGCGGTGATGTTGCGCGGCAACCCCATTTGCACCTTTCTTCATTGGCCGGGAGGAGCACCGCTCCACACACGGCAGTTGAAGAATCTCGCCAGCAGCGGGATGGGGGACCAATCGTTTATCGTCTCAGAACGCGGCATAATCTACTCTATAATCACACAAGATACGAAGTGAAAATCTTCTGCTCAGCCTTTTATAAGGTGCGGATTATCAAATCACAGAAGACATCCAGCAAGACTGTACATACTTAACACACTAAGTAGGGCGCCAGACATTGTCCGTT
Source organism: Achatina immaculata (assembly GCA_009760885.1). NCBI lineage: Eukaryota > Metazoa > Mollusca > Gastropoda > Stylommatophora > Achatinidae > Lissachatina > Lissachatina immaculata. The sequence continues at coordinate 8,001,097 of CM019701.1, forward strand.
TTGGCGTTCAGCGACCCACAGCTGAGCTGACATACTGGCGTCTGGGGCTGGCAAGCCATGGCTGGCATCCTGGCGTCTGGGCTGGCGAGCAATGGCTGACATCCTCGCGTATGGGCTGGCGAGCAATGGCTGACATCCTGGCGTCTGGGCTGGCGAGCAATGGCTGACATTCTGGCGTCTGGGCTGGCCAGCAATGGCTGACATTCTGGCATCTGGGCTGGCAAGTCATGGCAGTTGAGCCTGCTAAAGAAGTACTGCACACCCCGCTTTTTAGCTCCCCTTTGAGACTGAAAAAATACCCGCCATAACCCGCTCCCAATCCGACGCGATGCTGTGCCTAAACACCCTCACAGCATCGGCTGCAAAAGAATATCAGCTCGCAGTTCCATGGAGACTGAAGACAAGAAAAGACGCAGCAAGCAATGTTCTGCAACAAGTCCTACCCTATTCTCGAGTAACAGAAGGAACTAACTTCAGTTTCAAAATGACCATAATCTAAGCGTGACTAATAAAACAGAAGAACAAACAATGAATTTGTACAAAGAGAGGATGAAGTTTGTGCTAACCGATCTTCTGGATTTCAGATTCATCATATCCTATTCGAGGTTTTCTGACTTGACATATTCGTGACCTTTAACGGAACTTTTTTTTTCCCCCTTCTTAAACTTTAGTGTACTCCCTCTTAAAAACAAACAAGAAAATCACAATTTTCTGAGTAACATAATACAGCCAATGATATTCAATGCATATTAATTTTTGTTTACTTGACACTACTACGACATGTTCTTTGCTTCAAGAGTCCAAACATAACTAGTGTTCTTGGTTCTGCTATAGCTTCGAAATGCAAATTGCGAAATGGTGCCAATGTCTGTTAGCAAGAGACAAGAAACAGACATGTCGGAAAGATGAAGCCACAAACACAAATGATTCTAGGAATCTGTGCAGGAAAAAAAAAAAAGTGTCACAGACATGGAAGCGTCCAGGCGTAAGTTGAAAATAACATTTTAAAACAAATGTCTCTGCTCCTCCGTCTGTCAGTGTGCCGATGTCATTCCGTTAGTTCATCAGTTTGTTTCTTTTTTTTTTTCTCGAAATAAACCAGCAAATGTTAACTTTGAACTTCTTTACTGATTCCAGGAAAATAAACCAGAACTAGAACAGCAAGCCTTGACACAGTGCTGGAGGACCTTGACTTTGCGGACGACATTTGTCTATTATCAAGCAGTCACAAAGATATGCAAGATAAAATAAACAAGTTAACCCAGAATGCAAACAACATAGGACTAAAGATCAATGTAGGAAAGACAAAGTTAATGAAGCAAAATGTGAACAACAGAAATGTACTCAGAGTAGATAACAAGTTAGTGGAGGAGGTCAACGAATTTGTATACCTTGGCAGCAGAGTAGTAGAAAATGGAGACAGCACAGAGGACATCAACAGCAGACTTACTAGAGCAAACCAGGCTTTTGCAATGCTACAGAATATATGGAAATCAAATAAACTAAGCACAAATATGAAAATCAGGATATTTAAGAGTAATGTTCTAAGTGTACTACTCTATGGAAGTGAATGCTGGAAAATCACCAAAACCATAGAAAACAAGTTGAATTCTTTCCAGACTAAATGTTTACGTAGAATTAAAAAAATATTTTGGCCAAACACCATAAGAAATAACATTTTATTGGCAGAAATGCAGATGAAACCACTGACAACAATTATTGAGGAAAGACGCTGGCGATGGTTGGGACATGTGCTCCGAATGACTGACAACTCACTACCAAAAATAGCACTAAGATGGACACCACAGGGGAGCAGAAGTAAGGGTAGACCAAAAGAGACATGGAGAAGAACAACAGAAAGGATGTTGAGCAATAGAGGGCTCACCTGGGCAAGAGCAGAAAAAAAGGCGAAAGACAGGCATTTGTGGAAAACCCTTGCGGAAGCCCCATGTGCCCTGGGCACTTAAGGTTCAGAGAGAGAGAGAGAGAGAGAGAGAACAGCAAGAACAATGCAGAGATAAGACAGATGACTGAACAACAACCAGTCTCATGGGTGATCAGAAGAAGGAGATGGACATATGTTGGTCACTTGATGAGAAGAAATGATCAGAGAATCCCAAAACAAGCTATCAAGTGGAACACAACAGGCCGGAGAAAAAGAGGCAGACCACGTGAAACTCTGAAGAGGACACTGTTAAGAGAGGCCAAATTAACAGGCATAAAATCCGTTGATGAGGTTGAAAGACTCGCCGAAGACAGGAATAATTGGCGAACTACTCTGCGAGCCCTATGTGACGTTTAACGGCACGGGAAGGATATAAGATATAACATAAGAACAGCAAGGTAGTGATGAATTAATTCCGAGCTTGCTCCTTGCCTTTTCTTATCCTTCTTCGTCTCTCCATCCTCCTCCCTCTGAGATGTCTTCCACTCAGCTATCCATTTATTCCTGCCTAGAGCTTTTTATTTAAATCTGCGATGAACGTTTTTTTTCCCTTATCGTCTCCAATAAGGAGGACATTCTCCCTCGGTTGTCTCTTCTACGCTCATCTCAATGTGAAAGACATCGTTCAAATGTCAGAATGTTACAATGTTGAGAGGTTATCATGGCTGCAGACCGGACAAGTCCAGAAGTGCTCCAGTCCCCTCGTATTAAGGAGCATCTCAGCAATATGCACGCACTCTGTAGCACCGGCGAAATGGAGATGACATGCAAAATTCGATCCCGCATACGAGGTCAGAGACTGACTGTCCAATCCATTCGGCCAATCCTACCTCAATGAGAGGCATGAAATGAAAGATACAATGAATACAGTGACAGGCATCAAACGAAGGATACACTGATACAGTGACAGCCATCAAACGAAGGATACACTGATACAGTGACAGCCATCAAACGAAGGATACACTGATACAGTGACAGGCATCAAACGAAGGATACACTGATACAGTGACAGGCATCAAACGAAGGATACACTGATACAGTGACAGGCATAAAAAGAAAGATACACTGATACAGTGACAGGCATCAAAAGAAAGATACACTGATACAGTGACAGGCATCAAAAGAAAGATACACTGATACAGTGACAGGCATCAAAAGAAAGATACACTGATATAGTGACAGGCATCAAAAGAAAGATACAGTGGTACGGTGACAGGCATCAAAAGAATGATACATTGATATGGATAATGTGGAAATGTCGATTATATACCCTCTCTCTCTCTCTCTCTCTCTCTCTCTATATATATATATATTATATATATATATATATATAAATATATAAGCAGTCAGCAGTGTTGGTTTAATAGAGCATGTGAAATTGATTTGGGAAAAGCCAAATTTCTATATATGTTCACGTTGTACTGCGGTTACAGTATCGAGATGCATCACGTAAACTTCAAAACTATTCCTGCTGTAACAGATAAATTGTAACGATCTCGGCTATTGCATAAAACTCTACCACATATTCGCTGTACCGATCACGGACAGCGCGTGTACAAGGTTTGCCGTACTAGGTCTTGTAGCAAAGCTTGACACAAGCATATCGTGGTTTGTTTTTTTCTTATATTTCATGCAAATGGGACTTCTCAATTTTCTTGCACTATCAGATGTGTCTATGGCTAACTCGTGTCTACGTTTTTTAAATGTGTATATAATGCCTTGGTTAGTTACTGAATGAAGACTTGTTTGTTTAAATCATGCCGATGATACAACAAATCCTCTGTAGGTACCGGAGTCGTCTTCTTCTTCTTCTTCTTCAGCTTTCCGAGACATTTAAGGCTCATTGCTGCAGATAAAGTTCGCATCTATTCCTTTCTATTCCTAATCTTCTCTCTCCAGTTTTTGACACCTGTTTCTTTTATATCCTCTTCTGTGTCGTCTCTCTCTCTCTCTCTCTCTCTCTCTCTCATGATCTATCTTTCGGTCTCGTTTCTTTTATTTCTTGTACATGCATCGCTTTCGTTTGTTCCCACCCCCACCCCACCCCACCCCCATGTTTTTGACATGACGCAGCCAGCGAAGTCTATTCAGCTTTAAGACGATTATAATCCACTGTGATTTAAATAAGCTGTTAAGTTCCGTTTTTTGTTTGTTTGTTTAGCTCTACATTCCCCAGTGTTGGCATGCAAAGACTCTTCGGGTACTGGATATGTAGCACAGTTCCTCGTAACTAGGATTATGAATGCGATAATGAATATGATTATGAATGTTGTTATGAGTTTGATTATGAATATGATTATTAATATGATTATAAACGTGGTTATGAATATTATTATGAGTATATTGTGAGCATAATAGTAACATCTAATAGCGACAGAAAAAGTAGGTAGAAAATGTAGAAAAAAGGTATAAAACAAATTCTCATGACACTAGTACGACTGAACGCTGACACATGTAAACAGAATAGAAAAAGACGAATAGAAAAGGCAGAAAACAAAGACGCCGAGATAAAAGGAAATGCTAAAGAAAGACGCTCGGAAAAAAAATGGTCCAGTACTAACAAAGGATGACACGCAAACGCTCGAGAACAACTAGGCCGAGGTGGTAAAATAGACACTGAAACTAAACGGATTTAGGAGTGACCAAAAGTCTTCTTGGCAACAGATAGTCTACGAAATGGCATGAAAATAAATAAACGGAATAACTCTCAGTAAATACAGCACAGGTCTGCCCCAGGTAAAAAGGAATGGACATTAGACAACGCTAACCTGACAGGTTATGAAGTGAGAACCAATCGGGACGCTCACAGGAATAGTAGACATCTGGGTGGAGCCAAAATACCTATTGGTCAGTCATCAGACTGGACTTAAAGATAAAAAGGTCTGTGGGAACAGCAGGGAGAGATATGGGTTAGAGCAGTCGAGAGAAGGAGCCACCCAAGAGGAGAGATGGGTCCCCAAGAAGAGGAAGTCCAGAAGCTAGAGAACGTGAGGGGGATCGTCAGAACCAGGGCGGTCAGGAAAGCGGAGACAAACAGGACCACAAGAAGATGATCAGTACAACATAGACGGTCAAGAGAGAAGGTCCGACCAGAACAGTCGAGAGAAAGAAGTCCAGAGAAGAGGCAAGAGAGCCCCACCTCGACAGTACTCAGCGAGTGAAGACATCAGATGCTATACGACGAGGACAGTCAATACTCTGATTCTTAAACACTCACCAGAGAGACACGGAGGAAACACAGAAGAACAAAAAAGAGAACAAGACTATATAGAATCAGAAGTAGTGTTAGATTGAAGATGTGTTTCAAGTGATTCAAGTGATTAAGAAGAACTGATACTTTTGAAACTTCGAGTAAAGAGATTTCAGACGAGAAATTAGTTGAACACGTGTTGCAGATCTATTAGAAAACAGAGTTTAGAATCGTCCGTATATCACGTGTAGAATATCGTGAAGTTGAGAACATTACCGAAATACTGAATATATAATATGATAGATTTTGATATTGTGAACAATGATTAAGTGATTCAATCCAAGTGATGTTGTCAACAATACATTTATTCATTCATTTGCATGTCCCTTGCGGAACTTTGCCTCCCAAACAGCAATCCTGTAGGCCTCTCGGTTGTGAGCAAGATGGCCTGCTGCTGATGCATGCATCTGCAGATCGTCATCGATGTCTTGCAGCCATCTTTGCCTTGGTCTTCCTCTCTTTCTTTTTCCCATTATGTATCCTTCCAATACGGTCTTCTCTAAATTATCATGACATTTAATGCGTCCAAAATATTTAAGTTTTCTCTGTTTAATCCTCTTTACTAGCCAGCCTTCTTCAATATTAAGTTCTTGTATTACAGATATATTTGTTTTTTTTTTTGTGTGTCCACGATATTTGGAGAATTCTTCTGTAGCATTTGCATTCAAAGGCATTCATGTGTTTCTCAGCTGTTTTGTTAAGTGTCCAGGTCTCACAGGCATATGTTGCGATGGGAAAGATGCATGCCCTTAAAAATCTTATTTTTGTAGTTCTGTCTGCTCCTCTCCACAGATTCTTTAGTTGTTTTACTTTCTGAAGAGCGATAGATGTCCTCCTTTTAATTTCCCTCATTCTTTCTCCATTATTAGTTAGTAATGATCCAAGATATTCAAAACTCTCCACTTCTTCCAATTTTTCCTCACTGATACATATTTCAGCTGCCTTGTTTGTTTTGTCAGTTGTCATCAGTTTGGTTTTCTTCGCATTAAGATAGAGGTTCTGCTCTTCGCTGTTCTTACAGACTGACATAATTAGTTTTTTTCCATTCCTTTTTGTTGTGGACAGTAATACTGTGTCATCAGCATATCTAATATCTGGTACTACCCCTACCCCGCTAACCTCGTCAACAATACATCTGGATCTTATTTGTCAGAATAAATGAATTCAGTGAACTTGCCATCGGGCTGTGTCGAGTGAAATTGTAATATTTGTCAAAACATTGATGTGTTATAATTAAAGAACAAAGAACTTCAGACAAACAATAATATGATATAACTCACAACCTGAAATTGTTATCGACAGAGTAGTACACATGAATAGCAATGTAATACTAAGCAGGCAGTGTAATGATTTTGCACGCAAGTTTTGGAAAGCGATAGGTTACAGCGCATCACCCGGAAATCAAGGGAGAAAAAAGAAGCAGCCAAAGAAAAAGGTCATGACCTCGGTTCTATATTATCATCATCATCATCAGGTGCCGCGCAGACACGCCTTAGTAGTCACGCTTGACCAAGAGATCTTGATATTTTCCATCAGTTCTATCACATAATTATTTATTATTTTTTGTATCATTCCACCACTTTAGACTGCCCCTGCTCTTCCTTTTTTTCTATTTAATCTGCATCTCTTTCCATTTATCTTTCCTGTTGTTAAGGCGGTTGTGGATATGCTTGGACGATAACTGCAACCACAGAATTTATTTTCTAGTCCAGCAATATCACCACCACCACCATCACCACCACCACCAACAACAACAACAATAACAACAACAACAACAACAATAACAACAAATAGATCCAAAACGCATCCTCCACGAAACCACTGCAAAATTAATAACTCAAAATTCGAAAAACAAAACAAATATGCGAAAAACTGCAAAAAAAAATTATCTCAGCCATCACGAATGTCTCTTCGATTCACAAAGTTTTTCTCTGCTTTTTTTATTATTATTATTATCATTATTATTATTATTATTCAGAAAATATGAGACCAGGAACTTGAAGAAAATTATTCTTCTCAATGCGGATAATGTTCCTCGGTTATTACAGCCTTTTCTCGTGAGCTTTAGCAATATTTTATGCCCAATCGATGAAGAATAATCGTACAGTTCTGACAGATCTGTAATACCAATACTCTGTTGTCCGGCCGTCTTCTGTTAAATGGCCATTTGTGCTGGGGGATGTCTTCAAGGCAAAGGCAGTCATAAGTCGACTCTTCTCCGCACAAGACGAAGCGGATAATATCTATTTCAATGACGTTTCAAATTGCCATGTGTGTGAACTACGTGTGGTGGCGTAATACAGGTTGTCACAGTAATATCAAGTTTATTACCTTCTCTCAGATCCCTTCTTGGCCTCCAAAAGCGATCGTCATATTTTCATATGGGAGATGGTGAGTCAAAAAGTAACCGCAAATCAATGGACCTTTCGGCTGAAAAAATATATGAAGAAACTAAAAAATGAGTTTTAAAATGTTATTTCATATATTTTTCAGCTATTACTTCCCTTGATTTGCGGTTACTTTTTAGTTGGCATCATAAATTGGGGGGGGGGGGTGGATATGCTGCTCGACCCATAGCTGATACGCTGGCGTTAGGGTTAGCGAACCATAGCTGACCAGGACTCTCTACTACTTCTCCGTTGGTACCCCCAGTAACAGGCCTAGCCTGGCTAACAGGGCAGGGATCGCCATAGTCCCCATGGTGGTGGAGTCTGATAAAGAAGCATTGCACATCCACTGATTTTTTAGCTGCACTCCGGGAATGAAAAAAAAATGTAGCCGCCATAACCCGCTCCCACGCCGATACGATGTTATACCTCAACGCCTTCACAGCATCGGCTGCAAAGAACACCAGCTCGCAGTTATAGAGGGATCGAAATATATATATATATATATACCAAAATGATTCTGTAGCAATGAGATTATTGTTCCCTCTAAACGTATCAAAGTTTGACCTCATTATTCCCTACATCATGCTAATTCAGAATAAAATGGCCGCTTTTCGCAACTTCCTAACAGAAACGCAGAAATACCCGAAAGTTCAGATCCGCATAATGGCGGCACGTTTTTTTAAAGTTCATCAGGAGATGTTCTATATGAGTGTGTACAAGGAATTACATGTGTATGAATGATATGATATTATTATGGCTAACAGATGACACCACGGCCACAATAACGAAAACTCAAACTGTGCTACAAGTTCTAGCGGCCTTCTGCCTTTTTTTTTCCCTCTTCTTTATGCTTATCTCTCGTTTTCTCCTCAAATATGGCCGCCTCCTCGCTCCAAAGTTCCTCTTTAAATTTTGTCGTTTTTTTTTTTTTTTATTTCTCCACATCTCTCTTGGCTGATGGAAAACTACCTCAGTGATGTCTTGCAGATATCCCTTCAAGCCAGTTCTTGTCTCCCTTGTGCCTCCTTCTGTGCAGAAGTTTTGCTATATACATTATTTGCTCTGATGTACAGCTGTTAAATATCCCGGCAAACATTCCCGAGCTATTATCATCGCAAACACGGCGGACTGAAGTCTGTGACGTTGTTAACGTTTTCATTTCGCCAACATCCAACTGTCTGTCGTATGCAGTCCCTACTAGCTAAACAAGCACAAGTAAAGAGCATGTAGCAAGGTACCAACAAGAAAATAAAGTTATGCTTACTAAGAGCTCACATACTGCCAGCGACAACATATGGCTGTGAAACATGGACACTAGAAAATAAAAAAAAGAGAGAATAACAGCATCTGAAACGAAATGTTACAGAAGGGCACCTAGAATATCATGGATACGACGAAAATCAAATAAAGAGACGCTGATGGGATCAGGTGTCACAGATGACTGGCTCGTACAACACCACAACAATCAGAAAGCTGGGATACTTCGGCCACATCAAGAGACACAACAGCTTGGAGAGGATGATGGCTGAAGGCAGAGTGCCCGGTACATGAGAAAAGGTACGACATCGTCGAAGTCGGACTCAGGACATCATGGAAAGTCTGAACATGCCACACACGAATAACCAATGCATAAGTATATAAAACTAAGTATATAACTATACACGAACTCAATGCAGTAAAGCCCTAATAACAAAATATATAAACTAGAAAAAAAGTAGTAACAGCTTTATTATTTAACGAGCACACAGTTTGACGCTTCGGTGTGAATCTTAACCATACAAAAACCACACGGGACGAAGATATATAGAGAGAATATAAAATAAAAGTTCACATGAATGCTATGTAAAAAATAAGAATGGAAAAAATTAGAACAAAATAAAACGAGAGGAGCACTTGGCTGTGGCTTGTAAGAGGCTGTGTTCAGAAGCGTGCATGGTAGAGTGTAGAGAATGTTTAAATGGAGACTTGTGATGTGTGATAAGTAGGTCGTAAATAAGGATGGCGACGGGAGAAGAGGAAACATTGGAAAGGACAGAGAGAGAGAGAGAGAGAGAGAGATACAATGGTAGTCTAACTGGGAGAAGGTTCAATAGATGATTATAGTTGGGGTAGAGGAGTTGTAGTCTGATGCTGTGAGGAGGTTCAGAACTATGTGTTACAAGTGAGAAAGGATTGGAACTTAGAGCAAAGGGAATATGATTGTGGAAGAGGGTAATTTTAGGTGTAGCTGAATTGCGAGTTCAAAACATGTGATCCCAGCGTCCCATATTCCTGAATGCCGCGGCTCTCAAGCGTTAGGCGGCTTCTGTCACCAGCGCGACATTGTGTGATGCCTGTTGCTAGAAAATCAAATTTGCCTCTGTGGTTGGGGCCTTTGAAATGATTAAGAACTTGTTTCGAAGTAAGCTGGGTGATACCATACAGATGTTTCTGCATGCGTTCACCTAATCTGAGAGCAATTTCACCAATATACGTTATCCGGCACCTTTAGCATACAATGGCATATTTACGGGACATTACGGGACTCTATTTCTTCGTCCTGTGTGTTTTTGTATGATTAAGGTTCACACCGAAACATCACAACTGTGTGCTCGTTAAGTAATAAACCTGTTCCTACATTTGTTTTCTAGTTTCTACAATCTGAATGAATCACTGCAACACGCTGGTCAACTTGGGCAAGGCCGTACTGCTTTTAAATAGACTCTGAGAGAGAGAGAGAGAGATAGAGAGAGAGAGAGAGAGAGAGAAAGAGATAGAGAGTGAGAGAGAGAGAGAGAGAAAACGCTCTGGAAAGGACACGATACATAAATAACTAACAAAACTGCATTAAAAAAAATTGTAATTGTTTTTCAATGTTTATGATTAGTATAAGAAATACCAATAATTCATACATATTTCAACAACATACCCATACACACAGAGCGCACGTGGACTGCTTTGTTTTCTAGAATAACAGAATAAAATAAATTAGTTGCATCTCTTTTCCCCAGTAGTTATACAAATTATCTTTCTTTGAAAACCTATCTTCTTTTGTAAGTCAGAAATGTACATTTTCTTTACTTTCGTGTCCAGTCTGATCTCGTTTCCTTGCCCAGTATACCTTTCTATGTTCAGACAGCACACAGACTCAGATAGGCTCAGCGGTTTGCTTCATGTAAACAGTGGACAAACAGACGTTTTAACAGGGCTCAGCGGTTGTTTGTTTCATGTAAAGAGAGGACAAACAGACGTTTTAACAGGGCTTAGCGGTTGTTTGTTTCATGTAAAGAGAGGACAAACAGACGTTTTAACAGGGCTCAGCGGTTGTTTGTTTCATGTAAAGAGAGGACAAACAGACGTTTTAACAGGGCTCAGCGGTTGTTTGTTTCATGTAAAGAGAGGACAAACAGACGTTTTAACAGGGCTTAGCGGTTGTTTGTTTCATGTAAAGAGAGGACAAACAGACGTTTTAACAGGGCTCAGCGGTTGTTTGTTTCATGTAAAGAGAGGACAAACAGACGTTTTAACAGGGCTTAGCGGTTGTTTGTTTCATGTAAAGAGAGGACAAACAGACATTTTAACAGGGCTCAGCGGTTGTTTGTTTCATGTAAAGAGAGGACAAACAGACGTTTTAACAGGGCTTAGCGGTTGTTTGTTTCATGTAAAGAGAGGACAAACAGACATTTTAACAGGGCTCAGCGGTTGTTCGTTTCATGTAAAGAGAGGACAAACAGACGTCTTGATAGGGCTTAGCGGTTGTTTGTTTCATGTAAAGAGAGGACAAACAGACGTTTTAACAGGGCTCAGCGGTTGTTTGTTTCATGTAAAGAGAGGACAAACAGACGTCTTTGTAAGGCTCAGCGATTGTTCGTTTCATGTAAAGAGAGGACAAACAGACGTCTTGATAGGGCTTAGCGGTTGTTTGTTTCATGTAAAGAGAGGACAAACAGACGTCTTGATAGGGCTTAGCGGTTGTTTGTTTCATGTAAAGAGAGGACAAACAGACGTTTTAACAGGGCTCAGCGGTTGTTTGTTTCATGTAAAGAGAGGACAAACAGACGTCTTGATAGGGCTTAGCGGTTGTTTGTTTCATGTAAAGAGAGGACAAACAGACGTCTTGATAGGGCTTAGCGGTTTTTTGTTTCATGTAAAGAGAGGACAAACAGACGTCTTTGTAAGGCTCAGCGATTGTTCGTTTCATGTAAAGAGCTAGGGTTTGTTACTTCCATATCATCACATAGCGATGACGATAATTCTTTATTACAGATAAAGCGTCATTCCACTTTCCTGACATAAGCATTCAAAACAGAAAGTGAGGAACGTTATGAAAGTATCCACTACTCTGTATTAAATTGATACATCCACTACTCTGTATTAAACTGGTATATCCACTACTCTGTATTAAACTGATATATCCACTACTCTGTATTAAACTGATATATCTACTACTCTGTATTAAACTGATATATCCACTACTCTGTATTAAACTAATATATCCACTACTCTGTATTAAAATAATATATCCACTACTCTGTATTAAACTGATATATCCACTACTCTGTATTAAACTGATATATCCACTACTCTGTATTAAACTAATATATCCACTACTCTGTATTAAAATAATATATCCACTACTCTGTATTAAACTGATATATCCACTACTCTGTATTAAACTGATATATCCACTACTCTGTATTAAACTGATATATCCACTACTCTGTATTACACTTATATATCCACTACTCTGTATTAAACTGATATATCCACTACTCTGTATTAAACTTATATATCCACTACTCTGTATTAAACTGATATATCCACTACTCTGTATTACACTTATATATCCACTACTCTGTATTAAACTGATATATCCACTACTCTGTATTAAACTTATATATCCACTACTCTGTATTAAACTGATATATCCACTACTCTGTATTAAACTGATATATCCACTACTCTGTATTACACTTATATATCCACTACTCTGTATTACGCTGATATGTTCAGGCTACAGATTATATACTAATTATTGCGCGTTACAGATTATACGTATCTATTTGTACCTATATGTCCAGCGCAAATATGATGATATGTACATAATTGCAGCGAAAAAGACGCCAGAAACAGATCGGCCACACTTTCACGCGATCGCCAAAGCAGCCATGCGTCTTGTACCTAACAGAACGGGGTGGGGGGGGGGGGGGGGAAGGCGCAGGCCAGAGACAAGTGTTGGAATCCGCCACATAAAGGCTAGGTGTAGAGTGTAAAGAACTGGAGAGAATTTGTCGCTAGCCTGCATGAGGGCTACAAATGCGTACTGGGCCGTTGCTGCCTTGCATGACATTCGCCCAAGGACATGGCTGGGTGGGAAACGCTGATTTCAGCAAGTACGCCATTACGCTGTGTTTATGACCTTCTAAACGAGAAGAACTAAACTTCGCCACCCGTTGTTTGGACTCGCATTTTTACATGATGACATCACAAGATAAATCTCGTTAATCTCCCTTGTTACCTGATGATAATCTCACATGTTCAAGATAATCTCGTTTATCCCTTGTTACATAATGAAAACCTCGCATGTTCAAGATAATCTCGTTTATTCCGTGTTACATAATGATAACATCACATGTTCACGATAATCTCGTTTATACCCGTGTTACATAATGAAAACCTCGCATGTTCAGGATAATCTCGTTTATTCCATGTTACATAATGATAACCTCACATGTTCAAAATAATCTCGTTTATCCCGTGTTACATAATGAAAACCTTGCATGTTCAAGATAATCTCGTTTATACCCGTGTTACATAATGAAAACCTCGCATGTTCAAGATAATCTCGTTTATACCCGTGTTACATAATGAAAACCTCACATGTTCAAGGTAATCTTATTTATCCCTTGCTACATAATGAAAACCTCGCATGTTCAAGATAATCTCGTTTATCCCTTGTTACATAATGAAAACCTCGCATGTTCAAGATAATCTCGTTTATCCCTTGTTACATAATGAAAACCTCGCATGTTCAAGATAACCTCGTTTATCTCTTGTTACATAATGAAAACCTTGCATGTTCAAGATAATCTCGTTTATCCCTCGTTACATAAAGAAAACCTCGCATGTTCAAGATAATCTCGTTTATCCCTTGTTATATAATGAAATCCTCGCATGTTCAAGATAATCTCGTTTATCCCTTGTTATATAATGAAATCCTCGCATGTTCAAGATAATCTCGTTTATCCCTTGTTACATAATGAAAAACTCACATGTTCAAGATAATCTCGTTTATTCCGCGTTACATAATGAAAACTTCGCAGGATAAAACCTACAAACCCCTTAATGCAGCGGTTGCTACAGAAACTAAACCTGGATTAACCGTGTAAAAACATTGACAAAAATCCCACAGATCTTTTGTGTTATAAGAGGCAGTTCAGAAGAAGACTAAACCTAATACCTTCAAGCTATCTGATATAAAACACTAAATCTTATACCTTCAAGCGATCTGATATAAGACACTTAACCTAATACCTTCAAGCGAACTGATAAAAGACACTAAACCTAATACCTTCAAGCAATCAGATATAAGACACTAAACCTAATTCCTTCATGTGATCTGAAATAACACACTAAACCTAATACATTCAAGCGATCAGATATAAGACACTAAACCTAATACCAGTTTCAAACAACGAAGTGAACCTACGTGGAAACAGAACGCCTGAACCTCCAGGCAGAGAAAAGACAGATCTCAGTCTGCAAACCTTGCGAAGACACATATGGGGAGATAACCTACGACACAGACCAAGACCTTTGCAAATGCGATTCTTGGAGAAGAACAGACAGAGAGATACGAGGATGTAGAACTCTAAGTCCCCTTCAAAGTAACCTTCATTAAGATGAATTTTATTTTAACCATTTAAAAGTTACGATAACCCAATGCAGAATACATGGCGTCTTTTTTTCTTCAATAATAAATGTAACTTCTTGAATAATCATGTGAATTTTCTTAAGTCTTTCCTTTTATATTCTCAGAATCACATGCCATAGTTTTTTTTTTAAATCAATGAAATTAACGATAATTTTGTCGATTGCTCATCTGTATCTGTTGTGCTTTGTGTTAGTTTCAGTGTCTCTTTCAACGATATCTAAATGCTGGAGTGTTGGTGGTTTTTGAGATATAAAATGTTGGTGGTTTTTGTGATATTAAAATGTTGGTGTTTTTTTGCGATATTAAAATGTTGGTGGTTTTTTGAGATATTAAAATATTGGTGTTTTTTTTTTGGTGATATTAAAATGTTGGTGGTTTTTTGAGATATTAAAATATTGGTGGTTTTTGAGATATTAAAATATTTGTGGTTTTTTGTGACATTAAAATGTTGGTGGTTTTTTGAGATATTAAAATGTTGGTGGTTTTTTGAGATATTAAAATATTGGTGGTTTTTGTGATATTAAAATGTTGGTGGTTTTTGTGATATTAAAATGTTGGTGGTTTTTTCTGATATTAAAATGTTGATGGTTTTTTTCTGACATTAAAATGTTGGTGGTTTTCGTGAGATTAAAATGTTGGTGGTTTTTGTGATATTAAAATGTTGATGGCTTTTGTGATATTAAAATGTTGATGGTTTTTGTGATATTAAAATGTTGATGGTTTTTGTGATATTAAAATGTTGATGGTTTTTGTGCTATTAAATGTTGATGGTTTTTATGCTATTAAAATGTTGATGGTTTTTGTGATATTAAAATGTTGATGGTTTTTTGAGATATTAAAATATTGGTGGGTTTTTTTTTGGTGATATTAAGATGTTGGTGGTTTTTGTGATATTAAAATATTTGTGTTCTGTTGTACTAAAATATTGGTGTTATGTAGTATCATGATCTGAAGGAGTTGTGTTGTTGTTCTGCTCTCTACAGTAGAGAGTTTCCTGCATATTGGTGTTATGTAGTATCAAAATGTCCCTTTTGTGATTGTGATATATTGGTGTCTCATATCCACTTGTTGGTTTTTACTGACACCGAAATGCTGGTATTTTATGTTATAAAAATGGTGTCTTGTGATACGAAAACGACAGTGATTTATAATGTAAAACGGGTGTTTTAAGTGGAAACGATGTCACACATTATGCGTCTCTTGATTCCTCTCTTTCTTCTGCACTACATTAGAACTCCCTCTGAAATCAAGAATTCACAGCTTTACCAAGAGCTTTCGCTTACACAATATATATTTCAGTACCTGGCAGCCTTTTCGCTTGAATGAGAACTATTTACCCAATCTGAAATATCTGTCATATACTCCCCTGTCCAGAATGAACGAAGGTAAGCAACATCAAAGACACCGCTGGCACCAAACGTTATCCAAAGAATACCCTTGCTAATGTATCACAATCACGGGCATATTACTACTACCACCACCGCACGGGCCAGACTTGGGGATACTTCTCTGTTTCACGTACAATATAACTATATACGTACAAACTCCGTGATAAGAGGCCAGCGATGCATATTTTCCAGAGAGAGAAATCCTGCAAAATCAATTCGGCCGTCTATAAACAGTATCGGCGAGATATCCCGAAGTAGGAGAAAGAGAAAGAGAGGGAGAAAGAGAGGCAGGCGGGCGGGCAGGAGTGTAATTGTTCGCCGGCCGAGATCGTCGACGTCGTTGTCAGCGGTGGGCCAAGATGTTCAGTATCCACAGCCGGCGATTACCTGAGCGATACTGAATTCATGCGATGTCCTTTTCACAAAGCGTATTCGATATTGTCACATGTGAATGAATAAGATAATCGAAATGTGAATGTTGAATGCACTGTATGTGATACATATACATATATATATATATATATATATATATATATATATATATATATATATATATAATCTGTATGGACAGAACGACAGAATTGGAACTGTGCGAAATGAACGTCATTTAATTCTCATTTAACATTAATCATCATCATCATCATGTCATGCTGCCACCCCACGACGGAAGGGTTGGCTGTAAATGAATCTCTACTCTGCCTACGTGGCCAATTCTTTACCCTTTAAAAATAAAGATCCATTCATTATTCTGTTACTTTTCTCGTACGGCACTCGGCCAGGCTGGTTCCTGTCCAACTCCTGTTGCTTGTCCACCCATCTATATCGTTGTCGTCCTCTTGTTCTTTTTCTCTCCGATCCTGGCCTAGAGAAGGGTCTTCAGTATAGTTCTGTGCCTCCTGACGTACCCAAAAGTATCTTAGATGTCTTGTTTTTAACATGTCTTGTTCGGTATTTCTCTTCTTCTATTTCTCTCTCCACTTCTACTTGCTTTAGCACTTCCTTGTTTGTTTTCTTTTCTGTCCACAGAACACCCCGTATTCTTCTGTATATCCACATTTCAAGGGCCTCGATTTTCTTTTCTGTTGTCTTATTCAAAGTCCGGGCTTCTACAACATAAAGGAATACTGAGTACATGTAGCATTGTACGATACGTGATCTCAGATGCTGTGATGTTTGTTTTGATGTAAGGATCTTCCTCATTCTGCTGAAGATGGTTTGTGTGTGTGATGCTGCCACTGCTATTTTTCCCGTTAATTTCCTTTTCTCCGTTCTCCGTTATTATGTGTCCCAAATACCGGAAGCTTTTCATTTAACATTAATTTGGCTAAATTTGTAGCAAATTCACTACGGCGAGTGCAGGCTGAATATAAACACATAAAGAGAAACACTTCACTTGTATGACAGCTCGCACAGCAAAACTTCGCAGTACAGGTTGCGTAAGAGACAAACGCGACAGAAAGTTTCACAGACAAGAATGTCCAGAAACAGAAAGAAATTACGTACTCTCCATGACACTGCTACTTTTTTTGGTTGGTTGGTTGGTTAGTTGGTTGGTTGGATGGCTGGTTGATTGGCTGGCTGGCTGGTTATTTATTTATCTATTTATTTACCTATGACAATGCTACATTTTAAACCTGTCATTTTATATGCGCAGAGCCACAGTTCTATGCACAGATTTTAATGAGGCAGGTACAGAACTTTCCTGTTCCAGGAAAAAATATAGATCTGGTGACAGTAATCTCTAACGCTGCTCTGATCCAAACAATAAAACTATATCCACCTTGACGTACAATTTCCGTTCCCTTTTTAACGTCCTGCCATCCACGGTCACAACAAACCTTTTATTCTGTGGCCGGTAAGTACAACACTGAGGCAGGCAGTGTCTTTGTTCTGTATCCGCGTGCGTACTCTATGCCTCAGGCAGCAGATTCAAAATAACATGTATATATGTCAATCAATCTATAATAACATAAAAAAAAGTCCATATTATAGCCACATCAGAAGTCCTACACCGGTTTCAGCGCCGGAATCGGTTCCAGAAATCATTCGCGGCAGGCGATCCGCCCCACCACCACCGCCCGACAAGCTCCGAGATTCGCCGAGCGACCCAATAAGCTTGGTGCGTTCCATTATTGATCTTTTATTTACCTCTCTTCAGGCGATTGAAAATGACAGGGAAAGCCACGAGCACAGTAATCGACGGGCCCCGACTACAACAGGTATGGCGTAGTAATGACGTTAATGCAGCATAAGTTACAAACACGCGCCCGGGACACGCCTCGATTATTCAAGAATTCAAATTCTGGGTTGTCTGGTAAGCTGGTTTATGATTTACCGGACCCAAACCCCGTAGACACAGCCATGGGGATATCCAAACATATAAAACATGTGGGAAAGAGAGTATTCAAGCTATCTGAGGAAAGATGCCTATAACCTGGGGAATTGGGGGGGGGGGGAGGGAGGGGGAAGCAGAGATGAACAGAAACAAGATCTGACGACGACACAATGACATGGCACAAGCACTGAAAGTCTTCAGTTAAACATTCACACTACTCCACCACACCTACCCTCGGACTCAGCTTCTTGCAAGTCACATCTAAGTACTCTTTTTTTTTTCTTTTTCTATTATTACTTTTTCCCCCCAGTTATTTGTTATGTATCACTGATGCAAACTTACACTCCCCTATTTCTTTCCTTATTTCTTTGTCCTTCATGTTTCTGTATGACTAAGGTGAAGGCCGAAACGTTACAACTGTGTGCTCGTGAATTAATAAATCTGTCCCCACTTTTGTTTTAAACAGTCTAAACATCCTTCTTATCACAGCTTTACTTGCAGTGGGCTTTGTGTATATTTGCATATTTAGTTTTATATATACTTATACCCCAAAAACTATTACTGTGTCATATATGGTCAGAGTTTTTACAGCCATCGAATTCTGAGCTGGTAAAGATCTTTTCCTATAGTACTGGTTTACTAAAGTTTAGGCCTCTCTCTGTCTCTCTCTTTCTCTCTGGTTCTCTCTCTGTCTCTCTCTCTATCTTTCTCTCTCTGTCTCTCTCTTTCTCTCTCTGTCTCTCTCTGTCTCTCTGTCTTTCTCTCTCTGTCTCTCTCTTTCTCTCTCTGTCTCTCTCTTTCTCTCTCTCTTTCTCTCTCCGTCTCTCTCTCTTTCTCTGTCTCTCTTTCTTTCTCTCTTTCTCTCTCTGTCTCTCTTTCTGTCTCTGTCTCTCTTTCTCTCTCTCTCTCTGTCTCTCTCTTTCTCTCTTTCTGTCTCTGTCTCTCTCTTTCTCTCTCTCTATCTTTCTCTCTCCGTCTCTCTGTCTCTCTCTCTGTCTCTCTTTCTCTCTCTCTCTTTCTCTCTGTGTCTCTCTCTTTCTCTGTGTCTCTCTCTTTCTCTCTCTGTGTCTCTCTTTCTCTCTCTTTCTCTCTCTCTGTGTCTCTCTATCTTTCTCTCTCTGTCTCTCTACCTCTTTCTCTCTCTGTCTCTCTCTCTTTCTCTCTCTGTCTCTTTCTCTGTCTCTTTCTCTCTGTCTCCCCATTCCCCCTCCATACATACCTAAAGACCAGCTTTGCCTTGTTGCCAAACACTCCAGTAAACGTAGTTGTTTAACAGTTATCTACGTAAGAACTAACGTAATCGCCCTTGTACGCATTCCTAGCTCCCAATCCGTCATCTTCTCTAAGTAAGCTGTCCACATGTCATCAGACACGGTAACGCCAACGATGATGATGGTGCTTACAATGTCTGCAGTGACAGGATTCATTTTACGCCGGGGCGTCCACGATGATTAAAGTGCTTCCTGACATTTAGGAAAACATGCTTTTGAAGCAAAGTTTTTGGAGGAAAACTTTGTCTCTTATCTTATGACGGTATCGAAGCAAGGAACTAGACGAGTGAAAGAAGTTTTACTGGTAACTGTCACGACACTATCGAAGCAAGGAACTAGAGGGGTGAAAGAAGTTTTACTAGTAACTTTCATGACAGCATCGAAGCAAGGAACTAGAGGAGTGAAAGAAGTTTTACTGGTAACT
This sequence comes from Achatina immaculata, assembly GCA_009760885.1. NCBI lineage: Eukaryota > Metazoa > Mollusca > Gastropoda > Stylommatophora > Achatinidae > Lissachatina > Lissachatina immaculata. The sequence goes on from CM019701.1 coordinate 8,021,013, forward strand.
GTCACGACACTATCGAAGCAAGGAACTAGAGGGGTGAAAGAAGTTTTACTAGTAACTTTCATGACAGCATCGAAGCAAGGAACTAGAGGAGTGAAAGAAGTTTTACTGGTAACTGCCATGACAGCATCGAAGCAAGGAACTTGAGATGTACTATAAAGAAAAGCTCACAGAACAACGGACAGCGGAGTCCGCTTTCACTGTGATGTAGCGACTGCACTTTGTGATTCTGTCAGAAACTTGGAATTAAGCAAAACTTGTTCATTGTTCTGATTAGATTCTGAGAGTGCTCCTTACATTATGTGTGTTTCACAAACAGTAACAGTCTTGTAAGATAAATGTAATCTGTCCTTCTCGTTTTTCTTTACCTTATATCTTAGGGACTTCTACAAATTCAATGACAACTCTCAAATACACTGTTTTTAAGTACCTGTACTTCTTGCTAGGAAGTTTACTTCAATGTTAGCAGCGTTAAGAAACAGAAAAAAGTTTACTTCTCTTGAATACACTGTGACTTTCTTCTTCTTCTTCGTTCGCTTCTACCACCAAGACCGCACTGTGATCTTACTGAATTTACGCCTGTGGTCCTCGTTAGGTCCCGTCGTCTCCTGTGTGAGATCCCCGAGAGAACCACACGAGATCCCCGAGAGAACCACAAGAGGTTCAGAGTATCGCAGGGCTTTAGCCTGTATTCTTGGTGGGTCTCAGAAGCGGGATTGCGTGACACCGTGGTTTTCGTTGCACCAGTTTAGACACTGTGACAAATATTATAGTTTTCCTGAAACAAATACTCATTTTGCCAAGTTGAAGAATACATTTGGCTGAAATATTGAACTATGAGAAATTCCACTTTTCTTATCAGCAAGTGTCTCCTTCATCTTCACTCATTCTGTACTTTTCGCTCGTTGTGAAACAAACTATATACAGGAAACTCTCTACCGTAGAGAGCGGAACAACAACACAACTCCTTCAGATCATCAGAGGAAGTACCCCCCCCCCCCCTCAGACAAGTGTTTCGGCCCTATTAAACTCCTGACACTCTAAGGGGATGGGACCCTCTGGGTCATGACTCCCAGAGGTCTTGTGAGTTGTTGTTTTTTTTTTTTCCCCCCCGGTCCCGGGATCGAACCCATGATCTTCCAGTTGGCACTGTACTTTTGAAGTGCGTCTTTAGCGATTTAGCTACGGAGGACTGGTATTGGTTGTGGTAAATGAAATTACTTATGTTCCCAATGCTTGTTTCGCATACTCCACAGCCAGCATGAGGCCTTTTCTGCTGTTTCTGAAAGGCTTCTCAATGCCCTTGCTCTTGCTTGTCCCTTTATGCCCAGTTGCTTACATAGGTCATATACTGATGTTGCTACAAATCCTCTTGCTCCCACTTCTACAGCTATCACTTTTGCCCTGATTCCTGCCCCTTGCCTCAGTTGCTTGACCAGATCATTGTACTTCTCCAATTTGAATAAATGCTGTTCCTCTATTCTAGTTTCGTATGGGACCGTAAGCTCGATCATTATTAACTCCTGTTTTTCTGTGGAGTACACTATAATGTCCGGTCGCATTCCTGTGTTCTTGATGGCAGTCGGGTATTCTCTTCTTCCTGGAAGGTCTGCTATCACATCCCAGTCATTTGTACCATCTAGCACTATATACAGCCGTTGCAAAACTTGTCTGCATAAAACACACAGTGAAGCAAAGCCTAAGCTGCAGCTGTTGTGTACATGTGATCTCTACCTTTTCTTTAAACGCAATAATTAAACCGAATGCCAGTGTTTCCACCGCATACGTTAATGAGAGACTAGGACACTTTACGGGGCAATGCAGCCCGTTTCTAAGTAACAAGACCAGTTCATTACGTGGCCGTTGTACGCTGTATGTTAGTAGATGTGGAAGAATTACGTGTCTGGCATGAATAGTCGATAATCATGTCTGAGCTTCAACGAGCGTTCAGAAACTGCGGCCAAAGATCTCATCTCTGATGCTGGTGTGCTGTGCTGTGCTTGGAGCCACGATAGTTTGCTGTAGTTGTGACTACAATTAGTTTGGTAAGAGAGAGGAATACAGATAGACAGACAGATAGGCAAACAGATGGACGGACGAACGGGCAGGCAAGCAGACAGACAGACACACACACAGACAGATATATGGATAGGTATAGGTACAATATAATAAAACTGTACTGATGGAAAGACTGAACAGCCTGAAATGCAGACAAGACACAGACTTGCAAATATTCATACATTAAGGCAGCGAATAGGCAAACAAATGATAACTTAAATCTGAAAGAATATAACAGGCATAAAGCTGACACACGGGCAAGCGAGCGGATTCAAAGAAATAACAAAAAATATAAAGGCACTCTACACGTATAAAGTATTCCCATCTACAAAAATAATAAAACTTTCACCCAAGGTATATTTGTCCTTGCCACAAACTAAGAAAACATGTACAGAACAGCATCCCTTACACAGGACCTACCTAGCATCCCTTACACAGGACCTACCCAGCATCCCTTACACAGGACCTACCCAGCATCCCTTACACAGGACTTACCCAGTATCCCTTACACAGGACCTACCCAGCATCCCTTACACAGGACCTACCCAGAATCCCTTACACAGGACCTATCCAGCATCCCTTACACAGGACCTACCCAGAATCCCTTACACAGGACCTACCCAGCATCCCTTACACAGGACCTACCCAGCATCCCTTACACAGGACCTACCCATTCAACATTCTAACTGGTCATAACAGACTTTCTGGTAGCTATCTACTGTGGTACAATCCTTGCAGCTAAAGTCATCACAGGATACTATCTACTGTGGTACAATCCTTGCAGCTAAAGTCATCACAGGATACTATCTACTGTGGTACAATCCTTGCAGCTAAAGTCATCACAGGATACTATCTACTGTGGTACAATCCTTGCAGCTAAAGTCATCAAAGGATACTATCTACTATGGTACAATCCTTGTCGATAAAGTCATCACAGGATAATATCTACTGTGGTACAATCCTTGCAGCTAAAGTCATCACAGGATAATATCTACTGTGGTACAATCCTTGCAGCTAAAGTCATCACAGGATACTATCTACTGTGGTACAATCCTTGTCGCTAAAGTCATCACAGGATAATATCTACTGTGGTACAATCCTTGTCGCTAAAGTCATCACAGGATAATAAACAAATCTTGAACAGTCGTAGAAATCTGAACAGGAAAAAAGGCCTTCATGTCCAACTAAACATACATGAGTAGGTATTTATCATCTTCACACATGCAGTATTGGAAGAACATCTACAAATGCAACCAAACAAACCCCCAAAAAGACATTTAAGCCATTATGAACAGCAAGTAGATACAAACAGTCTAAACAGTAAAGCAGCTGACAGGCAAGGAGGTTTGGAGATAGTAAGTAAAAGGAGGTATTTTCATGAAGTTTCAAAACTTTCACAGGAATTTTAACACTGGCATGTACATGAAGAAATTAACAAGGAAAAAAAAAATAATGAACCCTCCCATTAATCAAGAAGGAAAAAATATACGTTGAAGGAACAGACGTTGAAGAGCTCAACCAATTTGAATAACTCGGCAGATACATAGACCAGGATGGTGACACCAGAAAGGAAGTTAGAATTGCGAAAGCAGCATTGACCTTCAAGAATCTTGAGAACATATGGCACTCAAAAGATAAATATGACACTCAAAAGTTATAAGCACAAAAACAAAGTTATGATTATTCAATTCAAATGTAATACCCACCATCATTTATGCATGCGAAAGCTGGAAAACAACTAAAGAAATACACAACAAATTAGACTCTTTCGAAAACAAATGCCTAAGGAAAATACTCGGCATAAAGTGGAACGAGTTCAAGAACAACGCAGAGATAAAGCAGATAAGCGAGCAACAACAACCAGTCTCATGGGTGATCAGAAAATGGAGATAGACATATGTCGGTCACGTGATGAGAATAAACAGTCAGAGAATCCCGAAACTAGCTATCAAATGGAGCACAACAGGGAAAAGAAAAAGAGGTCGACCACGTGAAACTCTAAAGAGGACATTGTTAAGAGAATGAATGATCTTTATCTCTAAAGAATTGGGCATGTAGGCCTTTCTTACATTCTGCCCTTCATCGCCCCATCTTTCATTCATTCTTCCCACATACTCGATTTAATACAAATTACATGAGGAAAAAAAAAGCATCAAATGAGTCCAAATTCTTCATGAGGTTGAAAAGTTCTCCGAAAACAGGAAAACTTGGCGAACTACCATGCGTGCCCATGTGACGTGTAACGGCACGGGAAGGATGTAAGATGTAAGATGAACATCTATAGTATTAAGCTCCCTAACGCTGAAGAGTCGCTGGATTTTACACTGTTAAGAAATCTGTTTAGTTATTTACCATGTTTCCATTAGTATCCTTCAACCTCTACAGAGGCTGTTTATACCCTTTCTTTACTGTTCGCAATTTTTTTTTTATAGAATTCCCTGCTTTTATTATTCCAGTGACATGTCTGCATCTCGCTTACCATGTCTTTCATATATTGAAGAGAAAATATGTACCACATGGAAAGAATATTTTGAAAAACTACTAAACTGTGAAGAGCCTATAGGCACATTACTATGCGAAGAAATACAGACTTGTGAACCTGAAATAGATGAACCAGTCTTAGAAGATGTCATCTACAGTATCATGTTTCTACGAAACAACAAAGCAATTGGTTCAGATGGAATTGCTGCAGAACTGATTAAGGAAGTAGATTTAGGTCTAAATCTACATGAATAAATATGTAAACTAATACAACAAATATGGAGAGAAGAAAAAGTCCCTAGGGAATGGAGAGAATCATTACTGATCCCAGTGTTAAAAAAAAGGTGATAAGAGCAAGTGTGAAAACTACAGAGGATATCCTTACTACAAACAAGCTACACAATGCTATCTATTACACTTTTAAATAGACTAAAACCATACAGCTAGAACATACTGGGAGACTATCATGCATGTTTTAGGAAGAATAGATCAACCGTAGACCAACTATTTTATCTACGTCAAAGACCAGAAAAGCACCGGGAATATGGAAAAGAAGTACATAATATCTTCATTGACTTCAAAAAAGCCTATGACAGCACAGACAGGAGCAGCTTATGGAAAATTATGAAAGAATTTGAGATACCTCATAAATTAATCAGTTTGATCAGAATATGCACAGAGGATGCACAAAATACAGTAATATATAAAGGAAGAAAGTCAGAACCCTTCTCTGTAAGAACTGGTTTAAAACAAGGTGACACATTATCTCCATTACTATTCAACCTAGTACTAGAAAAAATAATCAGAAAAGCGAAAGAAGAAAGCAGTACAGAAGAATAACCTAAAATACTAGGATATGCTGATGGCATCGACCTTGTAGGGGGGAAATATGCAAGCTGAGAGGTTTAGCACTAAAAGTAGACTTTATTGCAGTGCTTCGTGTATAGCTGTATACTTATACACTAATTATTGTGTGTTAAAAGTTGACCTGACTATTAACCAAGATAAGACAGAGTATATGAAGATATCAAGAGACCAGAGGCAGAATGATCCAGATTATATAAATGTTGGAGAGATGATTATTAGGAAAGCAGAAACATACAAACATCTAGGCACAACCTTCAACAGAAGCAACATAGTAAGCGAAGAAATTAAAATCGGAGTACAGATAGGGAATAAAATATACTTTGCCTTGCAACACCTGTTAAAATCCAAAATCCTGGCTCAAAACACCAAAATAACAATCTACAAAACTATAATAAGACCAGCCGCCATGTATGCATAACGTGGAGGACAACAAAGAAAGATGAACAACAATTGCAGATCTTTGAAAACAAGATCCTAATAAGAATCTTTGGGCCAATAAAGGACACCAACAGTGGAGACTGGAGAGCTAGAAGGAACACTGAACTGAAGAGCTTATTTAAACTCCAACGAATTGTAAATGTCTTGAAACTGAACAGACTACGCTGGCTGGGGCATGTAGATAGAATGGAAAAGAACAGATAAACTAAAATGATGTATGCACAATAGATGAGGGAAATAAGACCAAGAGGTAGACCAAAACAGAGATGGAAAGATAACACAATAGGATATAAAAGAAATTGGTGTCATCAACTGAAGAGAGAAGATCTGAAACAGAGAGGAATGGAGGCGAACTTTATCTGGAACAATGAGCCTTAATGGCTCGGAAAGAAGAAGAAGAAGAAGATGACTTCTGTTTACATGGAACCCAGCATCGTTTCCTCTAGCCAAACATTTTCAATACAAAAGTCATAGGTATCAGAAGTCATGATGTATCAAATTCTCAGGCATCAAAGCCTCATTTATCAAAGCCTGAAGTATCAAATTCTCAGGTATTAAGAAAACAAACATGATGATCAAAGAGCTTTGAGAAATGGACCAAATTTTACAAACAGGAAACAATGAAGATTTTGTACAATAAAATAACAGAACACAAGTTTTGTGTTGTTTGAAAAGACCTGGAAAAAATCGTAGACAAAGCACTTCTAGACGTGACAAAAAGAAGAGTCACGAGAGAATTACCCGGGACTCGAACCACGGACTCTATTTAGGGCGAGTAGCCGTCTAGCCACGAGAGAAAGCGTATTAACCAACCACGCTAACAAATCGCCTTGAGAGGTGACCAAGTGAAACATGAGAATCAATGGGCCTTTAGAGGCGACAAAGTGAAACATGAGGATCAAAGCGCCTTTAGAGGTGACCAAGTGAAACATGAGGATCAACGCGCCTTTAGAGGCGACCAAGTGAAACATAATGATTAAAGCACCTTTAGAACTGACCAAGTGAAACATAATGATTAAAGCGCCTTTACAGCTGACCAAATGAAACATAATAATTAAAGCGCCTTTATAGGCGACCAAATGAAACATGAGGATCAAAGCGCCTTTAGAGAGGACCAAATGAAACATGAAGATCAAAGCGCCCTTAGAGAGGACCAAATGAAACATGATCAAGTTTGTGGCTAGATCAAAGCGCCCTGTGTGATGACCAACACAAATAAAATGATCAGGATCAGTAAAGTGATGATGAAATATACTGGAAAGATAACCATACACCGTCAAGTTTTAATTCTCTTCAAAAGATCTCATTTTCAATCTTTAAAGGGCATGCGCTTAAAACAAAACACACACAAAAAAATGCTTAGGGCGAGAAAAGTAAAGAGCGAGAAAGAAGTCAAAAAGACATTTTCCAAATTTTAAAGGCTCCCTGAACTTTGCAGAAAAAATTTGCTAACGGTTCCATCACTAACACCATCCCCCCCCCCCTTCCACCCCCACCCCCAACTCCCGAAGGTAAAATTGGATTGGGAACCTGAGACTATGTCGGGCAATGGAAAACCCGGTTATCGGCTGTAAAATGAAGTGAAATTCTATGCAGACCCGGAGAAGGTCGTTAGTCTTGTAAGATCAATGTGAACAAGCGACGGGAGCTAAGGGAATTCACGCTCGGCCAAAGTCACTTTGGGTATAAAGCATTCTCCTTGAAAGCTTTAAAGAGACCTCATGCGATCTAAGTATTAATGATAAGGGATTGGGGAATTGCTTCGGTCACCTCAAGATAAAGAGCATAAGGTATCTCAGAGGACGTGGAGAGACGTCAATTTTCACGAGGACAGAACAACACCCACTACAGAGGTATAAGCGGATCATTTATGTCCAAGAGTCAAGTCAGACTCTGCGCGACTTATCGTGGACTTATCAATAAAATGGAGTACGGAAAGTTGAAGAGATCAAACACTGGTTCACGGGGGAAATGAGGCTCGCGAGAGGGTCTGCATTCTGTTCTGAAGTAAACATGCGAAATTTGCGGTATCAAACAAAGCTTCTATGCTTTATAGAATCGTAATGTTGAAGCAAGACTGAACTGAACGGCGGGGGATATTTAGAATTCACTGATCGTGTCTTATATCACAGTCTTCGTACAGCTCTAGAGTTTATGGGACTTTTTACAGATGAAACACTCTAAAAGTCGAAACTTTGTTTTTACCACAGGTTTTCATAATACTATTAATAAATAGTTTATTTATTTATAGGAACACGCTTATATAACAAGTTGCAAGGAACATGTTTATATAACAAATTATAAGGAACACGTTTATATAACACTTTACAAGGAACATGTTTTACGGAACATGTTTACATAACAAGTTACAAGGAACATGTTTATATAACAATTTAAAAGAAACATGTTTATATAATAATTTACAAGGAACATGTTTGTGTAACAAGTTACAAGGAACACGTTTATATAACACTTTACAAGGAACATGTTTCACGGAACATGTTTATATAACAAGATACAAGGAACATGTTTATATAACAAGTTACATTCTATAACTAACGTCATATTTAGATCCAACAATACTTTTTACTTTTTTTTTTATCTTTTCTCTCTGTAGACGTGAGACTTACAGCGGAAGCTGACAGCTCTGTCATTTTCTGGCGAAAATGAGGAAACAAGTGAATGTGAACAGTACAGAAGCGACTGGCATCCCTTGAGTGTTTCACAACATCATTCAAGACGTAACTCTATCAAGTTTCTTATACAGCCATTTATATTTAGTAGGTTTTATGAGAAAACAAAACTGAAGGATCTCACGACGAAAGTGGACCAGAGATAAATGTTAACTGTGGCAGGTCCAAGTAATAAACCTGTAAATATTCAAGTACGCTTTGGAATTTATTGTCACAATTTATGCATTTGGAGCACTTTGACAAGCCAAGCATTCTGAATTTGCTTCACATGTAAAACAGACGCTACCTCTCGCTCACAACAAGCTTAGATTCAGACATAAAACAGCAAACAACAGTTCGGTGGAGTTTTGTTTCTTTGTTTGTTGGTTGGGCAGAACTTAAGGTTTCTGGTGCAAGTCTTCCACCAGGAAGACACATCACCCAAACTTCAGCCTGACTCCACCACCACCACCACCACAGACATTTCATTTTATCGATGTACGCCTGAGATCATACGAGGACGTCAGAAGTGTTTAAAGTTAGCGTGGAGGCTAGTTTCAGGAACCTGGCCGCTGTTTGTGCGGCTTCTAACAAACTTTACTTCCGCTGTTTGAACACAAAAAGCCCTGGGCTGTTTTGCATGCGTCAAGGAGAAAAAAAAAACCGAGTTTTCTCACGTCTGGGTGACGCTTGAGTCAGGGCAATATTGAACTCTTCCTTTCGGCCTACATCCAACATGAAAACCGCGTCAGACATGCAGTCCAGCAGCGACCAGAACAATCTCCCGTCGCTGCCAAGTCCTGAAAGGAATGTTTTTTTTTTTCTTAATACTTTTTTTTCTGCGATATTTTAAAGTACGCTTCTATATTATAAAAAGCTTTCTTTCTTTCTTTCTTCTTTCCACGGTCTCGCAAGATCTGATAGCCTCGCTAATGAACTACTAGACCGCAGCCACTCACGGTTAGATGGCAAGTCGGTAAAGAACACACATTTGTCACGCAATCTATCTTGATATGTGATTTGCAAACTAGCGAATTCTAAATTTTTCAAGCTATATCTCTAATACTGACCACGATTTTAAAGAAAAAAAACAAAACAAACAAACAAACTCCACACCTTTCACATAAACAATCTTTTTTTCCGGTTTAAAAAATAATGATGATAGAGACTTTTCTAATTCTTTCATGTAAACATAAATAACAGAGGAAAAAAAATCCTTTTTTCATCTCTATATAGAAACATTATACAAGGAATACATAATAAATACAGAAAGCGCAGAAGCTTTGACACATCATATCAATAATATGAGAACCTAACAAAGAAAACGTTCTGAGTTTTTAATGTACGTATATACGCCTGAGAATTCACATTATCAATTCAATCGGCTTCGCACAAACTTATTCTGCTTGGGCGAAATATCTCAGGAGACGCACAAGGGACTGAAGAGCTGCATCTCCTGGGGAAACATTCTAGCCAGGGAGGCTGTACTCCACGTAAAACTTGCTGCAAGCAGATGCACAAAGTCTACCGTCAACCATCTGGAAGAAAGGCGTGGCTGAGTCTCCAACCCTTCACAGGTCAGACTGCCTACCCGAAGAACTACGTGAACGATATCGCTGAGCCTACTTTCCAAGACATCCAAATAAACCGCCACGGTTATCCACACTGACATAAATGACATCGATTAGTACACTCTTCGTCACGAGATTACGACCATGACTAGTCAGACTGTATAAACTTGACCTGGTACGGAGATTCCCCCCTCCCCCCTCCCCCCAAAGTTCGGGCTCTGGTAGCTGGAAAATGTTACCAGAAATCCACAGAAAGAACGCTAGCATTATTATACACTGAAATAACAACTAGACCACCTATAAAACGGCACTTACTATCAATTTCACACAGAAAAATGGCATCTACTTTGGCAAGAGACCACTACCCCATATATTAAACAAGAGGCAGGGGATGTTTTGCCCTATATAGTCTTCCTATTAACGTAACAACGCGTATTACCGCGGAGAACATCTTAGCGTAAAACGAGGTGCACCCGGATGTGAGTGCATTAAATAAATACAGGTATTCTAGTAAATTAAACGCAATTAACTATATCGTACTTAAAGTACAAGTAGAAGAATACATTAAATGCAGGATACTGCAAATAAACAAGAAAGAAATGTCTGCTTATCTTTAACTTCCCCGCTGAAAGCTGCACATAAATTCTTTCACACGATACATATTGTATTTATGCCTGCACATACAGTACAAGTCTCTGATTATGTTGTACTCTGAAAGCTCCAGATTTCTGCACGCTAATGTTGGTGATGGTCATAATGTTGATGATGGTCATAATGTTGATGATGGTCATAATGTTGATGATGATCATTTTCGGTGAAAGCTGACGACAGAATCACGGATTTCATTTCTCCGTCCGTGCCTGGCACACAGCCTCCCCTGTGAACTGCACGACCAAATTTTTCAGCAAGCTCCACCACCTCGAGGATCACATCAGTTTCTACCTCGTCCGCCGGTGCTTATATCGGACAACGAATTTCCAAGGACAAGGCCAGAGTAGCGACGTGGGCAGTGCAACTGTTTCTTACTGCGAAGGTCGACGGTTCAAATTAGTCACCCAACTGCATAAATTGGTACCTTATTACTTCTGGAGCTTTGGTGTACCAGCATGCTTTTTTTAAGATGATATGGTCACCAGTGATCGCGTTAACAAGAAATTACCGGTAAATTACAGATTTAAAAAAAAAAGAGAGAGAAAAGCCAGAACCTGAAGGTCTTCGGTTACCGTAACCGGTTTATACTAGCAAAAACCTAGTAAAAAAGCAGCCAGCGAAATCAGCTGGAGGGTAATCGGACAAGTAAGCTGATGACGCTCAATTTATGTTGAAGGAGAATCAGTCAGTTTTGACTCTTGGTATAGTTTGTGAGCATTTTGTAAAAGATTATTAATCTCCGGGCAAATCAGTAAGAATAAAACCTTCACACGAAGATTTACTTTCTTCTGATCTCTGTCAAATGCGTTTATTTTTACATTACAAAAAAAAACCAAAACAAACTACGAAGTACCGAATGTTGTGTTGAGAAAATGGGAATTTCCGAAAAGTACTTCATGCAAGGTGAAAGACAGGTACAAGTTGTAGATGTTTCAAAAAATCCTAGCGCGATCACTTTGCCATTGTATCTAAGGCAATGAGCATATCAAGATAAATAGTGGCACTAACAGTGTATCTCCAAGGTATATCCATGGCATGACCACGGCACGTTTATATTATTTAAAAGACGCACACTTGAGAAATGAAACTATCATCTAGACCATTCTCTAAACCTTGTGTCGAAACACCTGCACTCTGACAAATGTGTGCACAACATGATCATCATCATCATCATCATCGCCTTTCATTCCCTTGAGAGCATAGGCCACGGATCTCCAGTCATCCCTGTTCTTGGAATTATTCTCTGCTTCCTTCCATGTGCATCCCTTGTCTCTGAGCACTGTCATAATTTCTCTTCTCCAAGTAAGTCTAGGTCTTCCGCGTTTTCTATTTCCTTGAAGATACCATGTCAGTGCTACGCTGGTGTCGGGTTTCCTCAATGTGTGGCCAATCCACCTCCATTTCCTAGACATGATTTTGTGTAGACATGTCACGACGAAAAATGCTTGAAAGAAGCCTGGGAGAAGTCCAGAGCTGAACCTACGAAAGGCACCTACGACTTCAGTCATAAAATAGTGTTTTGTTTTGTTTTTTTTTACATATACTGAAGAAGAAGATGCGTGCAACTATTCCTAGAAAGAAGAGAAAGAAGTCTGATTCTGTGTTTACTTACACATACGTTCTACTGGTCAGATTACTCTTGAATTCACATTTATCACGGACGGCACAGGAAGTGTCGCATCTTCCTTTTCGCTCTTACCTTCTCGAAATTCCATTAGTCGCGTCTGTCTGTTTAATGAGTAGCTTGGAGGATCCTTTCAATATTGGAGGAACGGGAAACGACAGTGAGAGAGAGAGAGAGAGAGAGAGAGATATGAAGGGCTCCCAGCCTTAAACTAGCACGTAGTGTTCTCTCAGGCTTAAACTAGCATGTAGTGTTCTCTCAGCCTAAAACTAACATGTAGTGTTCTCTTGGCTTTAAACTAACACGTAGTGTTCTCTCAGCCTAAAACTAGCACGTAGTGTTCTCTCAGCCTTAAACTAGTACGTAGTGTTCTCTCAGCCTTAAACTAACATGTAGTGTTCTCTCACTCTTAAAAGTAGCATGTAGTGCTCTCTCAGCCTTAAACTAACATGCAGTGTTCTCTCAGTCTTAAAAGTAGCATGTAGTGCTCTCTCAGCCTTAAACTAAAGTAAGATGTAGGGCTCTCTCAGCCTTAAACTAAAGTAGCGTGTAGTGTTCTCTCAGCCTTAAAATAAAGTAAGATGTAGTGTTCTCTCAGCCTTAAAAGTAGCATGTGGTGTTTTCTCAGCCTTAAATTAACATGTAGTGTTCTCTCAGCCTAAAACTAACATGTAGTGTTCTCTCAGACTTAAACTAACATGTAGTGTTCTCTCAGCCTTAAACTAACATGTAGTGTTCTCGCAGCCTTAAACTAACATGTAGTGTTCTCTTAGCCTTAAACTAACACGTAGTGTTCTCTCAGCCTTAAACTAGCACGTAGTGTTCTCTCAGCCTTAAACTAGCATGTAGTGTTCTCTCAGCCTTAAGCTAGCACATAGTGTTCTCTCAGCCTTAAACTAGCATGTAGTGTTCTCTCAACCTTAAACTAACATGAAGTGTTCTCTCAGCCTTAAAAGTGGCATGTAATGCTCTCTCAGCCTTAAACTAAAGTAACATATAGCGTTCTCTCAGCCTCAAACTAAAGTAACATGTAGTGTTCTACTATATATTACAATGTTATCAATATTCTACTTTATCTCCGATCTTCTGCTCCGCCAGTATGGTACAGCATTTTAATCCCTAACAAGCTGTAATAAAATAATAATAATAATAATATACTCCTCCTATCATATACTGTAGGGTAGTTTATCATCTATCTGTCCTCTAACCACACGAATGATAATTACACAAGTACGCGCACGCGCCGGGAAATTTAAAGTCAAGACAATGTGGCAAGCAGATCCCGGGGAATAACAGGATACAGCTGGGGGAGGGGGGAAATCTATCGCTTGGCGATAATTTTTAGTTACTTGTTCAGCTTTATGTATACTCTATGTATACTCCGATCTCCTCCTCAAAGTATCCTTCAGTATTCAAAAACTAACGACACAAAATAATTGCTGAAAGTCTTGCGCTCCACAAAGAAAAAAGAAGCTAACAGCGTTATTTTAAAGGACTGCCACATCAGAAGAAGTACTGGGGACAGGGTAGGGGGTGGAGTATTTCATGAGGCTGCTATGATAGCTGTGAGGGGCTGACTAGGAAAACCCTTGACAACTGAAGCTGCGGCACATCTAGCAGGCCGACGGTAGATTACATCTTGCTCAGGGATGTACAGGAAGCATGGGCAAGAAACACCTAGAAGCAAAACATAAATGGTCAGGTCACCACAACAGAATGCGGGATCAGCGACAATCGCAGATCTTCAGGAACAGAATGTATGATCAAGAGGACGCCGAAGGAGAAGATGGCTATATAACGCCAAGCGAGTCCCACAGAGGCATGAACTATTCTTGCCCAATGCAAGAACCTGCTACAGAACTATAAAATTTACATTCACACAGCGCCTAAAGGAACGCGGTACAGCAGATATTAAGAGGAAACCTTCAGCTGTACACCATGATCTAATTACTGGTCCACGCAGCTCTTGACAAACACACCAGGCAGAAGACACTGTAAACTACCAGGCATTACACAAGGTCTTCACAACAAAACCACAACAGAGAGAAAGAGCCCGAGAGTCAGACCTGGATGAAGATAAAATTGCTGACGTGTTGAAATCTAATTTGCTATTTCCAGGGGCCCGTAATGCTTAATAATAGAGGGAGCACTACGAACTTTTCTTGTGCTAATAGGCCTGCCCAAAGCGCGCGCGAAGGACGTAACAAGAGAGTGTATTATAGGGACGAGTCGGAGTTTCTGCCAATAAATGCAGCAACCAAAGCTGAAGTAATGCCATTCAGCTCATCCCATTTTTTTTTTTTCAACAGCGTATATTTACATACTAGTTTGTTTTTTTTTTGCAATTCGCTTCTTCTCCAACACTAACAAGTCATCGTTGTTTTTCACTCTACAAAAAAATGAGAGTATGAGTTTTCCTTTTGCGACAGTTCCCTTATTATATAACCCCTCCCCCCCCCCCCCGGTTTCATATGTAACGGGACACTTTCATATAACATTGTATAAATGTCATATGACATTTACATGACACTCATTCATATAACACTTATGTTAACATTATCTCAGTAAATATATATATATGTATATATATGTGTGTGAGAGAGAGAGAGAGAGAGAGAGAGAGTAAAGAAAGGCATTTATACGAGGGGAAAATCAAAGAGTAAAGGCAATCTGAAAACAGACAGTAACCGCAATGGACAGAATCTGGTTTTCAACACAAAACGTTCACAATGGCTGACGGGCAGGCCGAACACGCGCAAGTCAGCGCTTTGCCCTTAGTTTACGTGAAGCCAAGGTCAAGTAAGAAAGAGACGTCGTCCCGCAGCATCTGCATGCCGCAGCGGTGGCTTGAAGCGTTAGTGCCTTCACGTTCCTAGGCCACCACAGCATATGAGGCATCTATGCCGGCATCTGCCCCAGCTGTCACTGTTTCCCTAGGGAGGCCCCCACGTGCCCGGTTATGGAGGCTGGGAGAATCCCGATGCCGTTCGGTTCGGAAAAAATTGCAGAATCGAAACTGCGAAATCAAACCCGGGACCTTTTGATCTGCAGACGAGTGCACTACCCACTACACACCGCGGAGGCGGAAACCAAAGAGCTAAGTGTTTAATATTTCGTCTGTTTTTTTTTTTTCGGAGTTTTATCTTTTATGATATATATATATATATATATATATATATATATGGCCCTTGATTACTAGATTGTTATATGTTCTTAAATCTATACGCAATCTTCTTACTTTCTCCAACTCTTATTCCTGTCCACTTTTCCTATCTTTGTTTTTGTAAAACTGGACCTTACATCTCTGTCTACCTCCGCTTTTGAACAACAGTCCGTAGTGAGATTTCTTTTGGCGGAGGGACCGATACCTGTTTGAAAGTCACGGAAGGACGCTGCCCCAGCACGGAAGTGAAAACAGCATGACTCAACAAAACAAAGTGTAGGAAAGAAGTGAAAACAGCATGACTCAACAAAACAAAGTGTAGGAAAGAAGTGAAAACAGCATGACTCAACAAAAAAAAAATGTACGAAAGAGTGAAAATAGCATGACTCAACAAAAACGTTTATGAAAAGTTATTGAAAAAACAACAAACAAACAAACAAATAAACCCCGTCTTCTCCAACAAAGAAGAAACTCAAGCAACAGCACTCCACCAAGAACATCAAACCGTCCTTCTCGTGCAGCATAACGGATCTTATTCTGGAACACAGACAAACAGTGACCCGGCCCAGCGTCTCATGCCAAGCTTGGAGAGAAACAGAAGCCTAAATTCGCAGCAACAGAAGAGAAGTGCTGTCACACGTCTTCGGCCCACCGAAAGATCTTTACGTGTTGGCAGGCCCGCCTCTGACGATGAAGTCAAGGAACCGGTGCAGACATGGTGGTTCAGAAGCAGCCGAAGAGGTTCTTCTTCCAAGGAATGGAGAAACTAGGGGGAGCAATACAAGAAGTGCATCGGAAGGAGTGGGGGGGGGGATGCTGGGAAATAATCCATCCATCCATCCATCCATCCATCCATCCATCCATCCATCCACCCGTCCGTCCGTCCGTCCATCCATCCGTCCATCCATCCGTCCATCCATCCACCCACCCACCCATCCATCCATCCATCCATCCATCCACCCATCCGTCCATCCATCCATCCATCCATCCATCCACCCACCCACCCATCCATCCATCCATCCATCCATCCATCCATCCATCCTCACACAAAAGGAAAAATAGACATAGAGATCGAAAACAGATGTAACAAAGCGAACCACCTTATCGGGCAAATGGCTCCCATACTAAACAACAAGCATGTCTCACTGGAAACCAAAAGAACTATCTGTAAGACAATCTTCATACCAACTTTGTGCTACCAATGCCAGGCATGGACGCTGACAGCAAAAGACAAAAGGAAAATTACAGCAACTGAAATGAGATTCTTGAGAAGAATTCTTGGAATAATCAAGAATGGACAGAATCAGAAATGATGTCATTAGAAATAAAGTAAGAGTTGAACCCGTTCTGAACTATATTCAAAAATAACAAATAAAATGGTTCGGTCATGTATCACGACTGCCAACAGAACGTGTACCACAGAGAGCAATGTCTTATAGAACACACAAAGGCAGAGGAAGGGGCCGCCCATGCAAGCGATGGACCGATGGTATAGCAGAGTCTCTGAACATCTCAATGTACGAAGCCAACAGACGAGCCATTGGGAGACAATTGCACTTCACCTCTACACCTAGCAGTAAATGAAGAAGGACAAGACAAGACAAGACACTTATTCATCCAACATTCTTACGTATACCAACATTCGCTGATATAAGACCTATATAAACAGTAAGGAACGGTCTGGCACAAAATCCCATATAACTCTCTCCTAATTTCTAACTGCATCTGTCTCTAACATCCACCAAACCAACTGCGTGGTTTCAATATATTTTCAATTCCTTCCAACTCTTTCTAGCTTTCGTGAAATAAATGAAGCAAGAGGGAACAGCTTTGGCCGCGGGCAGATTCTAAACCTAACTCGTAAGATCCGTGATATTAAGGCCGAGACAAACATGGCTCGAGCTATAACCTTCGAAAATACTTCAGATCGCCCCAGGTCTGGTAGGAGCCAGTAGACAGGGTACTGAAAACAGCTCTGACTACCGTCAGGACAGGAGAGATGATGTACGGCCAGACAGACCTGTCAACACGCTCCCTCTTAATATAAGGATGAGAGGCAAGACAGCGCTATCACCATCAGGTGCCTTACTGATAAGACAGTGATTATGTTTCTCCAAATTCTTCCTGTGCCATGCTTTCAATGAACTGTTACTTATGGTCACATCACATCTCTCTCTCTCTCTCTCTCTCTCTTGAAATATGAAATCTGTCATTTTCTCCAGCTGCTGTAGCTCAAAATATGTCCAAAGAATTCTGACTTTGTTATCTTTTTAATTCATGATCTTCGATGTTCTATAATTTCTCAGTCTTGTTTCATCTCTCATCTTTGTCACCTTCATGTATCATCATTTATCTTTCATTTCTCATGTTTCATCTTTCATGTTCCATTGTAACGTTGTCTGTCCTGAAATGGTCCGGAAAAGGTGTGGCAGTAAACATAACTGTCTCTCTGACTGACACATGCCATCATTTAGAATGTTAAACAATGACCTTCCGATGAAGTTCATACCTATGACTTTTGAGGGTTAAGACGCTGTCCGATTAGGCAATAAGCGACCCATAAGCTGATATGCTAGCGTCAGGGTTAGCGAACCATAGCTGACCAAGATCCTGTCCCACCTCTCCGTGGTACCCCCAGTAACAGGCCTAGCCTGGCTAACAGGGGAGGGATCGCCACATTCCCATGGTGGTGGAGTCTGCTAAAGAAGCACTGCACACTCCTTGCTTTTTAGCTGCATACCGGGATAGAAAAAGTGGCTGCCATAACCCGCTCCCACATCTCTACAGCATCGGGTGCAAAGAACACCAACTAGTTAACAAGGAGACAGCACAAGACAAAGACCTACGACTTTGATCTAGGTACGCCAGTCAACGGGAAGGGGAGGCCATCTACACAAAAGGGAGTTAAGCACAATCGTTCATTACCCAAACTAGCGGCATTTAACGCTTTCGTTTGGTCATTATAGTGACATTTGCGGTATCCCGATTCTTCCGTATGGTCATTATAGTGACAATTGTTTGTTTCAATAAAACAACCGGTGTAACATTTAGATTGTACATATTTCGTCCGCGATTCCGGTGATACTTTTCAAAATGGCGAAAGAGTGCCTAGTTACGAGCGATGTCGAGCGAGAAAAAGGACGAGAAGCATGGAAATTTTTCAATTTTTGACGATGTAGATAGGGGTATGGACATAGCCTATGGCCACCCCGCTGCTCTTGAATGTTTTCTAAGTAGATCTAGACATATTCAGACGACTGGAGAAGTAGTTAGGAGTAGTTAGGAGGTTAGTTCAGACATTCATTCAGCGAGAATGCAACACAGAATCACAATACGAGATCGACAAGTAGATCTACACATCTCAGATGGTAAGTATTGTAGATCTAGACCTAGCCGATGGTGAGCTGGCCACAATCAGTGTCTAAAAAACATCACATGACTTCTTTTTTCCTAAAAAAAAACTCTGCATTTATGAAATTTTCATTCATTTAGCTAAACTTTGAAACATATTAAGTATACGGAAGTACATGGAAATACTGTTTTCCATTCCATTTTACAACTAGACCCCCTTACAGACCAAGACCCGCGTTTTTAGTCCCGTTCGTACCCATACGTCCGCTTTTCGTCCTCCGCACAGGAAGAGAACTAGCGACCAGGGGTGTGGTCAGTGTCACGCTAGGAGTCGTTGAAATAACGTGGTCTAGAAATTTGAACAAGAGAAACAAAAGCCTCCCTCAATCAGATCGTGCGCCAGAGTTGTTACACCGAGTTCAACTCACTGTGCTATTGCATCTTTCCCACCGCAACATATGTCTGTGAGACCTGGACACTTAACAAAACAGCTGAGAAACACATAAATGCCTTTCAATGTAAATGCTACAGAAGAGTTCTCCAAATATCGTGGACACAAAAAAGAACAAATATATCTATACTACAAGAACTTAATACTGAAGAAGGCTGGTTAGTAAAGAGGATCAAACAGAGAAAACTTAAATATTTTGGACACATTAAACGTCATGATAATTTAGAGAAGACCGTATTGGAAGGATACATAATGGGAAAAAGAAAAGAGGACGACCAAAACGAAGATGGCTGCAAGACATCGTTGACGATCTGCAAATGGATGCAGCAGCGGCAGGCCATCTTGCTCACAACCGAGAGGCCTACAGGAGTGCTGTTAGCGAGGCAAAGTTCCGCAAGGGACATGCAAATGAATGAATGAATGAATGACTTGGTTCTGATCTTTTCTATACCAGTAATGGAAACACCTACTTACTGCCTTGTCTGCTTGGGCCGAGTGTTAAACATACGTTTATGAATTACAAAAATGTGCACGATGACCTTACCATTTGTCCTTATTAACGCGAAGTGACCGAACTAACAGAAAGCGTGACATACAACACAGCTGTGTCAGCCAAGCGTGAACAGTAAATTACATCATGTTTAAATACAGCATTTTATTTCTGATGAATAAATTCTGCTATGGAAGTTTCATGCAGTTTTCTGAACAATAAATCCGCTTTAGAAATACTACAGTTCCATCACTGGAAGACCATAACCCACTATGGAAGTATGTTATAATTCCACAACAGAAAACACTTAACAGATGAACAATAATCCATTATGGAAATTATATTTATAAACTCGCAAAATGGACTTCATTATAGCATCTCTAATGAACATTATATGTATATGAAATGCCAGGCCAAGCCTTTTTGTGTGTGTGTGCCCTAAGTAAAGCTAACTACGAGGTTAAATTATTCTGTTAAACAGTCCCTCAAACATCATTAATGCGCCCCTCTCTGGTCTGCGCCCTAGACGAGTGTCTGATTGTTCTAATGGTTATACTATCCATGTATATATGTTGTATCACTGGTGCCTATTTACTCTGATCATCTAAAAATCAACATACGATTAAAATCAGACAGACCTTTTTTAGTGTATGCATATAAAGAGAGGTCTTACCGATAATGTAAAATGATGATGTTTCTCGATTAGGTGTTTTTTTTTAAAATACAACAAATTTTAGCCATTCATGTTGCCTACAAATAATCTGTTCAATATCATGTTGCCGTTCAGCCATCAGTGGCAGAAATGCACAATCAAACAGAAATACAGACTGGCGGACAGACAGACAGACAAACTGTCAGAGTAGGTAATGATAAGCAGACAGGCGAGCGGGCAGACAGACAGACAGATTGTCAGAATAGGTAATGATAAGCAGACTGTTGAACGGACAGACAGACAGACAGACAGAATGTCAGAGTAGGTAATGATAAGCAGACAGGCGAGCGGGCAGACAGACAGACAGATTGTCAGAGTGTATATTGATAAGCAGACTGACAGACAGGCAGACTGATTGTCAGAGCAGGTAATGTTAAACAGACAGACAGGAAAACATGACATCATATATCTCCTTTATCACCAAAGACATAGCTGAATGTGGAAGGACACTTTCCAGCTGTCTGCAGGTTTCCGTTTAGACAGATGCTAGCAAAAGAAAAAGTACACAGATCAAGGAAGAGAAACTTTTCATTATCCAGTAAAATCCTGCCTCACCAGTTAATCAGCAATAAGAAAGGGCTAAAGGTGCTGTGTGTACCAGCTGAGTCTTATTATGTAGATTACCATCACAATCAGTAGATATTATGTATTTTACCATCACAGGCAGTAGATATTATGTAGTTTACCATCACAATCAGTAGATATTATGTAATTTACCATCATAGGCAGTAGATATTATGTAGTTTACCATCACAATCAGTAGATATTATGCAGTTTACCATCACAATCTGTAGATATTATGTAATTTACCATCATAGGCAGTAGATATTATGTAGTTTACCATCACAATCAGTAGATATTATGCAGTTTACCATCACAATCAGTAGATATTATGTAATTTACCATCATAGGCAGTAGATATTATGTAGTTTACCATCACAATCTGTAGATATTATGCAGTTTACCATCACAATCTGTAGATATTATGTAGTTTACCATCACAATCTGTAGATATTATGTAGTTTACCATCACAGACAGTAGATATTATGTAGTTTACCATCACAGACAGTAGATATTATGTACTCTACTATCACAGGCAGTAGATATCATGTAGTTTACCATCACAGGCAGTAGATATCATATAGTTTACCATCACAGACAGCAGATATCATATAGTTTACCATCATAGGCAGCAGATATTATGTATTTTACCATCACAGGCAGTAGATATTATGTATTTTACCATCACAGGCAGTAGATATTATGTATTTTACCATCACAGGCAGTAGATATTATGTATTTTACCATCACAGGCAGTAGATATTATGTATTTTACCATCACAGGCAGTAGATATCATGTAGTTTACCATCATAGGCAGTAGATATTATGTAGTTTATCATTATAAGCAGTAGATATAATGTATTTAATTATCACAGGCAGTAGATATCATGTAGTTTACCAAACACTTTCCCTCTTTAGAAACATTGTCTACTGTTAATTTAAAGAACAGGACAACTGTAGACGTGCTAGGCTGAGATAAAAAAAAAAGTGATAAATTCGATACAGAAGCAATATATAAAAGTGATACTTCATCAGACTTGGAAATTTTACAACAAATAATTCTCTACACTTCATAGAACTAACTAAAGCATGGAGACCACCAAAGAATAAGTGAATGCAACAGGTATTCTAGAACTGATGGAGATAAGAAACAGCACAAACAACACACAAAGAATAAGTGAATGACAACAAGTATTCCAGAACTGATGGAGATAAGAAACAGCAAAAACAACACACAAAGAATAAGTGAATAACAACAGGTATTCTAGAACTGATGGAGATAAGAAACAGCAAAAACAACACACAAAGAATAAGTGAATGACAACAGGTATTCTAGAACTGATGGAGATAAGAAACAGCAAAAACAACACACAAAGAATAAGTGAATGGCAACAGGTATTCCGGAACTGATGGAGATGATAAGAAACAGCACAAACAACACACAAAGAATAAGTGAATGACAACAGGTATTCTAGAACTGATGAAGATGATAAGAAACAGCAAAAACAACACAAAGAATGAATGAAAACACAGCTTAACCAGAAATTTTTGTTAAAAATCTATCTTCCAAACAGTTGCCTTTACAAAAATGACTTTCACTAACTTTCTTTCTTCTCTCCCATCATCGTCAGATATCTTGCCATTTTTTTTGTTTTTTTGACAACCCTAGCAGAGACTGGAACTTAGACTTGCTAATATCAGAGAAATGAAAGCATAGAGAGAGACAGTTATTCAGGAAGGATCATCATAGATGCCCTGACTTCTTCTTCAGTACCTACTTCTGCATATAACAACTAACTACACGCATCCTATGATGACTGGCCACACCTTCAAAGCTTTTTGATTAGTTGTTAATGTTTAGCCAACCAAAGATTCACACCACCCAGCTCCTTCATTTCCAACAATGAGACTGATTCATGGTTGTCAATGAAGTATTGTGCCAACCAGCTTCTCTGACAGCAGTGAAGATACTGGCTCCGCCCACAGCCTGCCCTGCCACTATGATAGCTATGTCAGCAAACTGATCTGCTCTTTCATCTCCCCTGATACTTGCATGGCCTGGTACACAATGAATGTCAATCAATGGATCTGTGACATCTTGAATAATTCAAGCCACTACTCCTATAAGGAGCTTGGAATGGAAGAGAATTAGATAAAGCATAGCCATGATCTCAGATTAGTTAAAAATTAGCAAAACCATAATCATGGTCTTAGTTTAAATCGGCTGAAAATTATCAAAACCATAATCATGGTCTCAGTTTATGCCAGTTGAAAATTAACAAACCATACTCATCATCTCAGTTTACACCGGTTGAAAATTAGCAAAGCCATAATCATGGTCTCAGTTTATGCCGGTTGAAAATTTGCAAAACCATAATCATGGTCTCATTTTGCGCCAGTTGAAAATTAGCAAAACAATAATCATGGTCTCAGTCCAGACAAGGTGAAATATGGTAACTCCTATAAAGATGTGTAAATGAGTATAACAAAAGTGATAAAGTGGCAAAAGAAAATTTGGACAGCAAACACTGGTAGGTCAGTGATACCAAAGAGTTCAAGCATCTAAATGTGTTTTCCTTGCTGCAGTTTAGCATCTATTACAGAACATGCTTCCAGGGAATGGAAGCTGCAATGCAAGTACTACACTGTTTCCAGCTGTTCACATATGTTTTTAGATTCACATCTTATTACAATAAATGTAACAATGAAAGTACTACACTGTTTCCAGCTGTTCACATATGTTTTTTAGATTCACATCTTATTACAATAAATGTAACAATGCAAGTACTACACTGTTTCCAGCTGTTCACATATGTTTTTTAGATTCACATCTTATTACAATAAATGTAACAATGCAAGCTTCAGAATGCATTATGTCTCATGGAAAATCCATGACCAGAGTAACTGAAGTCCAAATGTGGATGACTGGTGGTAAAACATCTTACATCCTTCCCATGCCATTAAATGTCACATAGGGTTCGCATGGTAGCTTGCCGAGTTTTCCTGTTTTCAGAGAGCTTTTCAACCCCATCAAGGTATGTTATGCCCACTAAACTGGCCTCTCTTAACAATGTCCTCTTTAGAGTTTCACGTTGTTGACCTCTTTTTCTTCAGCCTGATGTGTTCTACTTGATAGCTTGTTTTGGGATTCTCTGATTGTTTCTTCTCATCACATGATCGACATATGTCCATCTCCTTTTCCTGGTCACCCATGAGATAGGTTGTTGTTTGGTCATCTGTCTTATCTTTGTGTTGTTCTTGAATTCGTTCCACTTGATGACAAGTATTTTCCTTAGGCATTTGTTTCCAAAAGAGTCTAATTTCTTGTCAATTTCTTTAGCTGTTTTCCAGCTTTTGCATGTATAAATGAGGGTGGATATTACATTTGAACTGAATAAATAAAACAAGTATGGAATATTAAATTTGCTTGAGAACATGACAAAAGAATTTGACTATCAGTTCAAAATATCTCAATTTAAGAAGTTGAACTTGAAAACAACAACTGTAAAAAGTCCAGAAATATTCTTTTTCATCATCATCATCATCATCATCAGTGTAATAAAAGAAAATCTATCTCAGGCATAATTCTCTCTCTCTCTGAACCTTAAGTGCCCAGGGCACATGGGGCTTCCGCAAGGGTTTTCCACAAATGCCTGTCCTTCGCCTTTTTTTCTACTCTTGCCCAGGTGAGCTCTCTATTGCTCAACATCCTTTCTGTTGTTCTTCTCCATGTCTCTTTTGGTCTACCCTTACTTCTGCTCCCCTGTGGTGTCCATCTTAGTGCTATTTTTGGTAGTGAGTTGTCAGTCATTTGGAGCACATGTCCCAACCATCGCCAGCGTCTTTCCTCACTAATTGTTGTCAGTGGTTTCATCTGCATTTCTACTAATAAGATGTTATTTCTTATAGTGTTTGGCCAAAATATTTTTCTAATTCTTCGTAAAACATTTAGTCTGGAAAGAATTCAACTTGTTTTCTATGGTTTTGGTGATTTTCCAGCATTCGCTTCCACAGAGTAGTACACTTAGAACATTACGCTTAAATATCCTGATTTTCATATTTATGCTTAGTTTTTTTGATTTCCATATATTCTGCAGCATTGCAAAAGCCTGGTTTGCTCTAGTAAGTCTGCTGTTGATGTCCTCTGTGCTGTCTCCATTTTCTACTACTCTGCTGCCAAGGTATACAAATTCGTTTACCTCCTCCACTAACTTGTTATCTACTCTGAGTACATTTCTGTTGTTCACATTTTGCTTCATTAACTTTGTCTTTCCTACGTTGATCTTTAGTCCTATGTTGTTTGCATTCTGAGTTAGCTTGTTTATTTTATCTTGCATATCTTTGTGACTGCTTGATAATAGACAAATGTCGTCCGCAAAGTCAAGGTCCTCCAGCACTGTGTCAAGGGTCCATTGTAATCCTCTGCGTTTGTCTGATGTTGCCTCCTTCATTAACCAGTCTACTGCCAAGATAAATAATGTTGGTGATAGTACACATCCCTGTTTCACTCCTGTTTGTACCCTAAAGCTGCTGGAGGTATGTTCTCCACAGATAACTTTGCACTGAAATCCCTCGTATAGGGCTTTGATTACATTAACTATTTTATGGGGGAGGCCATGTCATCTTAGGATTTTCCACAGTGCATCTCTGTTGACACTGTCAAAGGCTTTCTCAAAATCTATGAATAATGCATATGTTGTGCTATGCCACTCATTTGCCTGTTCTAATATTTGTCTAAGTACAAATATGTGGTCTATGCATGATCTTCCTTTCCTAAATCCTGCCTGCTCTTTCCCAAGTTTTTCCTCAAGTGTTGGTACAATTCTGTTGATGATTATTCTGCAAAATACTTTACTGGTGAGAGGCAGTAGGGTAATGCCTCTCCAGTTCCTGCAATCTCTGAGGTCACCCTTCTTTGGTAATTTTACTATAAGACCAGTTTTCCACTCCTCTGGGGCTTTTTTCTAAATCCCAAATTTGTTGTAATATCCGGCAGAGTTGTTTTGGTGTTTCTATTTCTTCTGCTTTCAACATCTCCGCAGTCACTTCATCTTCACCTGGTGCCCTGTCTGATTTTAGCTTCTTTATCGCCTCCTTTACATCATTTATTTTTATTGGTCCTGTATTGATGTTTATTTCCGTTTTTGCTTCAGGTATGTCTATTGTTTGTGCTGCTTGTGTTCTGTTTAGTAGGGTGTTAAAGTGTTCCCTCCATCTTTCAATTTTTTCTCTTTCTCCACTGACCAGTTGTCCATTTTGTGTTCTTACTGCACTTTCACATCTTGTGTTGAAGTTACCTGTCATCTGCTTTGTGATTTTATATATGGTTTTCATGTCATTTGTATATGCTGCTTTCTCTGCTGTTTCTGCTAAATTGTCATAATATTGACGTTTATCTTGACGGCATGATTCCTTCACTTCTTTGTCTTTTTGTGCATAATTACTTAAAACTCGTTCTTTAAGCCGTTGTGATTTGGTGTTCAGTAATTTTTTCTTGATTTCTTTTCTTTGCTCTATCTTTTCCCATGTGGTCTCGCTTATCCATTCCTCTTTTCTCCTTTTCCGATATCCCAGCACCTCTTTTGCTGTTTCCTGTAGTGTTTTATTTGAACTCTAATATGGACATTTCTGCTTCGTCTTGTAGGACACTGAAGCGGTTCTTAAGTACTATTGAGAATTCATTTCTTGTTCAGGCATAATTCAGTTATTTGAAAATATAATTTTTTTTAAAATGCATTCATTCGTTACGTCATTACAAAAGGTTCACTGGGGCTTTTTCCTCAAGTTCAGCGTTGGAATAACAACATTATTCTCAACAAATTCACATTACAAGAATAACACCAATAATGAAAGTCAATAGCATATGAATAAAACATAATTCTCATGAGTTCAAGACTTCTGTCAAGGGAGTTAACTGATGAAATTACCAACTAAAACCAAAACACCTGAAGAGATGGAGTCTGGGATGTTGCATGACAGCTTTGTTATGTACATAAAAGTGTCTAGCTTATGCCATACTGAAAGGTATGCACTTATGTAAAAATGGTTTCAGACAGGTTTGTTCAGATAGACAGGCATGTTAACAAACAGAAATGATGGACTGGCAGACACATCGTTTTTTTTTTTTGTTTTTTTGTTTGGCACTGAAAAGTACCCCTGTTATGTCAGATTTTTGCTTAAAAAATATAATATACATAATAAATGTTTCATACATATAATTTACACACACAAATGTTTTCACTTGTAGGTAAACAGCTTACAATGACATTAATGTTGCCTTAAAAAAAGATTTTAAAGTCTGTCTGTCTGTCTGTCTGTCTGTCTGTCTCTCCGTCCGTCCGTCCGTCCGTCTGTCTATATATGTATATATCTTTCTTTCTCTCTCTCTCTCTCTATATATATATATATCTTTCTCTCTCTCTATATATATATATATATCTTTCTCTCTCTCTCTATATATATATATCTTTCTCTCTCTCTCTATATATATATCTTTCTCTCTCTCTTCTATATATATATCTTTCTCTCTCTCTCTCTATATATATATATATCTTTCTCTCTCTCTATATATATATATCTTTCTCTCTCTCTATATATATATATCTTTCTCTCTCTATATATATATATATATCTTTCTCTCTCTCTATATATATATATATATCTTTCTCTCTCTCAAGGTCCTTGCCTACAGGATGATAAACAGGATTCCACCTCATTCCATCACCCTTGACCCCTTGTGCAACTCAACAGGCTTGTCACTGAGCATTTCCTACGTCAGGATGCCCAAACCATCAAACATCTTTTCTCTCCATCTACCTCTTGTCTCTTCTACCTTCAATCTTCCCTTTTTTGCCATTAGGTGCTCTACCCCGCCTCTCCTCCAAACAAGCCCCACAAATTTAGATTGTCATTCTCTGGTCTTCCCTACAACTTCCCTTGTTTCTTGTGCTTCTTTCAGAACTTCCTCATTTGATTTACTTGCTGTACTTTCAGCATTCTTCTTAAGAAGACTACACTTAACAGACAAACAGATAGGCTCAAGTCAGTAAACCAGGACTTGCTGCTTCTTGTGCTCTACAATGACTCAACTTGTATTTGATTGCAGAGACAAGGAACAGCAACTCAGATTCAAATGTCAAACTTACATTTTCCAGTTAACTAATTCAGTGACTTTACCACAGTGTGATATTAGTAAGATACCTAAGACAACATATTTTTTTTATGTTAGAGAAGATGTAGACAAAGAATATTATGATGCCATAAAAATTGGAAGTTATGAAATACCAGAGATTAGATACACTGATGACACAGTATTACTGTCAACAACACAAATAGGAATGGAAAAACTAATTATGTCAGTCCGTAAGAAAAGCGAAGAGAAAAAACCTCTATCTTAATGCGAAGAAAACTAAATTGATGACAACTGACAAAACAAACAAGGCAGCTGAAATATGTATCAATGAGGAAAAATTGGAAGAAGTGGAGAGTTTTGAATATCTTGGATCACTACTAACTATAATGGAGATACAGTGAGGGAAATTAAAAGGAGGACATCTATCCCTCTTCAGAAAGTAAAACAACTAAAGAATTTGTGGAGAGGAACAAACAGAACTACAAAAATAAGTTTTTTAAGGGCAAGCATTTTTCCTATGGCAACATATGCCTGTAAGACCTGGACACTTAACAAAACAGCTGAGAAACACTTAAATAACTTTGAATGTAAATGCTACAGAAGAGTTCTTCAAATATCATGAACACAAAAAAGAACAAATAGATCCATACTACAAGAACTTAATATTGAAGAAGGCTGGCTAGTAAAGAGGATTAAAGAGAGAAAACTTAAATATTTTGGACACATTAAACATCATAACTTAGAGAAGACCATCTTGGAAGGGTACATAATGGGAAAAAGAAAGAGAGGAAGATCAAGGCAAAGATGACTGCAAGACATTCTGATAATCTGCAAATGGATGTATTATCAGCAGGGCATCTTGCTTACAAACAAGAGGCCTATACGAGAGCTGTTTAGGGAGGCAAAGTTCCACAAGAGATATGCAGATGACTGACTGACTAATGTTACTCTGATGCAAACTTCTAGCCTAGGACCAATAAAGCAAGCATAGCACCCATTCTAAAAAAACAAAACTGGGGCAGGAATAACACAATCAAAGGATTTATAAAACACTTGGCATCACTTGTAGCAGCACAAAGTTAGAACGTTTTGTGGGGCAAAAGTTTGATATCAGTTATAACAATGTACAACAAAGTTGGGACAACTTTATGTCTTTATAAAAACAGGGTTATAAAATAAATGGTAAACTTTGGTAACTGTTTTTACTCTCTGTAAGATCTGTTATAAATAGTAAAATTCACGAAATGTCAATCCCTACAAAAATATAAGAACTGCTAAAAATATGAAACCCATCATGGCCATTGATGGTGAAAGTAAACATGGTCTAACATGCTTTAACATTGCTTTAACATGATCGAACATGCTTTAACGCTGTGTAAAACCAAACTAAGAAAATAACTGCTGACACATTTCACTACCTGGCGACCAAACTGAAACATACTTCTATATTATGTTATTAATCTGAATTCAATGTTTTGTATATGCTAAATTAAATCAGTTGTGGTACTTCTGATTTTGTCACCAAAATCAAAAGTTACTGTTTCAGCATTCTGATTTCTAGAGACTTGAGACATGAGAACTGATTTGAAGTTGATTGCTAAGAATTAAGATTTGACTAGAGACTTGAGACATGAGAACTGACTTGAAGTTGATTGCTAAGAATTAAGATTTGACTAGAGACTTGAGACATGAGAACTGATTTGAAGTTGATTGCTAAGAATTAAGATTTGACTAGAGCCTTGAGACATGATAACTGACTTGAAGTTGCTTGCTAAGAATTAAGATTTGACTAGAGACTTGAGACATGAGAACTGATTTGAAGTTGATTGCTAAGAATTAAGATTTGACTAGAGACTTGAGACATGAGAACTGACTTGAAGTTGATTGCTAAGAATTAAGATTTGACTAGAGACTTGAGACATGAGAACTGATTTGAAGTTGATTGCTAAGAATTAAGATTTGACTAGAGCCTTGAGACATGATAACTGACTTGAAGTTGCTTGCTAAGAATTAAGATTTGACTAGAGACTTGAGACATGATAACTGACTTGAAGTTGCCTGCTAAGAATTAAGATCTGACTAGAGACTTGAGACATGACAACTGACTTGAAGTTGATTGCTAAGAATTAAGATTTGACTAGAGACTTGAGACATGATAACTGACTTGAAGTTGCTTGCTAAGAATTAAGATCTGACTAGAGACTTGAGACATGAGAACTGACTTGAAGTTGATTGCTAAGAATTAAGATTTGACTAGAGACTTGAGACATGAGAACTGACTTGAAGTTGATTGCTAAGAATTAAGATTTGACTAGAGACTTGAGACATGAGAACTGACTTGAAGTTGATTGCTAAGAATTAAGATTTGACTAGAGACTTGAGACATGATAACTGACTTGAAGTTGCTTGCTAAGAATTAAGATCTGACTAGAGACTTGAGACATGAGAACTGACTTGAAGTTGATTGCTAAGAATTAAGATTTGACTAGAGACTTGAGACATAATAACTGACTTGAAGTTGCTTGCTAAGAATTAAGATTTGACTAGAGACTTGACTGAGATTTGTTATGAAGGACTTCACTGTTATGGATAATGTTTCTATCAAGTAAATAACTGATAACTGCTCCTCACAAGAGCTAATAAAGACATTTCATCACTAACAACTACAAATAATAAAAGTATATCTGACTGCTAAGTATAAAGCAAAAAAAGCATATTTGATCTTAAAAAAAATTAAAACTAATAAAATCATGTCTTATCATAAAAAATAAAAACCAATAAAAGCATGTTTTATCTTAAAAACTAAATCCAATAAAAGCACATTTCTTCACTAAAAAAAACTACAACTAATAAAACTGCCTGTTACAAGAATAAATGACACATGCTGTTTCAGAATTATTTCTTGTCGTTCATTCTTGTGACCATTGAGAAGGCATTTTTTTTTAGTTTTAGCTTTAGGAGATCATAAAACTTTATATATATATATATATCTTACATATACAAAAAATTTAACATATATGCATATCAAAATATGCACTTACATATACCTCAGTATACATACATTCCTCAAAAACTAAAAACTGCACATACATCCATACACATTCATACACAAACTACCACACACAATCTGACATCCACAACTACATATATACAAATAACCAATCAGAACACTGACACAACTACATACATACAAACAACCAATCAGAACACTGACACAACTACATACATACAAACAACCAATCAGAACACTGACCTTCAGGTAGTAGACAAGTAGTTCATTGAGAGAAGGGTCAGCATTCAGATTCACCAGGAAAGGGCGGCCATGTTCTATTTTGATGCCTGAAGTGACCACCGACACCCCCATCTGTTCCAGTGTTTTTTGACGAGCCTTCAAAATTGAGAACAACAAGTTATTTTTTGGCAAATGAGCTGTAAGGTGGAAAACAATAAGTCAAAAATAGCAGACTTTCTGGCAAATGAGCTGTAGGGTGGAAAATGTAAGTGAGATATAGTAGGCTGTTAGAATTAGAAGACAGTAAGTGAGATATAGTAGGCTGGCAGAATTTGAAGACAGTAAGTGAGATATAGTAGGCTGTTAGAATTTGAAGACAGTAAGTGAGATATAGTAGGCTGGCAGAATTTGAAGACAGTAAGTGAGATATAGTAGGCTGTTAGAATTTGAAGACAGTAAGTGAGATATAGTAGGCTGTTAGAATTTGAAGACAGTAAGTGAGATATAGTAGGCTGTTAGAATTAGAAGACAGTAAGTGAGATATTATTGTTAAAATACCAAAAAAAGGCAACCTTAATGACCGTAACAACTGGAGAGGAGTAACCTTAATATCAGTTGTGTCAAAAGTATTTTGCAAGGTCATTTTGAATAGACTTAAAGATATAGTGGATACTGCAATGAGAGAAGAACGAGCAGGATTTCGAAAAGGGAGAAGCTGTCTCGACCAGATCTTTACTCTAAGAATAATACTTGAAGAACATATTGAAAAGCAGAAACCATTAATACTGAACTTCATAGATTTTAATAAGGCATTTGATAGCATAAACAGAGATTCATTATGGAGAATTTTAAGTCTATATGGAATACCATCTAAAATTGTCAACCTCATTAAGGACTTATACAACGGATATGTTTGTGCAGTCAAGACAGAAGAAGGGATGAGTGAATGGTTCCAGATTGAAACAGGTGTGAAACAAGGATGTATACTGTCTCCTTTACTTTTTGCGATTACAACAGACTTCATAATGAAAAAATGCTGCACAGGTAACACAGGTATTGACTGGGTACATGGGACCCAACTAGAAGATCTTGAGTTTGCTGATGACATAACTCTTATTTATCAGTAACAATGTGAATTCCATGCAAGAAAAAACAGATAGCCTGTCTTCACTGGCTAGCAAAATAGGACTTGAAATTAACAAGGACAAAACAAAAATAATGAAAATTCCCTTTAATCAAAATGGAAAAATACACATAGAAGGGACATATATTGAAGAAGTCAATCAATTTGCATACCTTGGCAGCTACATAGACCAGGATGGTGACACTAGAAAGGAAGTTAGGATCAGAATTTCAAAAGCAGCATCAATCTTCAAGAATCTTGAGAACATATGGAATTCAAAAGTTATAAGCACAAAAACCAAGCTAAAATTATTCAATTCAAATGTAATATCCACCCTCATTTATGCATGTGAAAGCTGGAAAACAACTAAAGAAATATAAAAGAAATCAGACTCTTTTGAAGACAAATGCCTAAGGAAAATACTCGGCATCAAGTGGAACGAATTCAAGAACAATGCAGAGATAAGACAGATGACTGAACATCAATCAGTCTCATGGGTGATCAGGAAAAGGAGATGGACATATGTTGGTCACTTGATGAGAAGAAATGATCAGAGAATCCCAAAACAAGCTATCAAGTGGAACACAACAGGCCAAAGAAAAAGAGGCAGACCACGTGAAACTCTGAAGAAGACATTGTTAAGAGAGGCCAAATTAACAGGCATAAAATCCTTTGATGAGGTTGAAAGACTCGCTGAAGACAGGAAAAATTGGCGAACTACTTTGCGAGCCCTATGTGATGTTTAACAGCACTGGAAGGATATAAGATATAAGATATAAGATAAGAAGTGAGATATAGTAGGCTGTTAGAATTTGAAGACAGTAAGTGAGATATAGCAGGCTGTTAGAATTAGAAGACAGTAAGTGAGATACAATAGGCTGTTAGAATTAGAAGACAGTAAGTGAGATATAGTAGGCTGTTAGAATTAGAAGACAGTAAGTGAGATATAGTAGGCTGTTAGAATTAGAAGACAGTAAGTGAGATATAGTAGGCTGTTAGAATTAGAAGACAGTAAGTGAGATATAGTAGGCTGTTAGAATTAGAAGACAGTAAGTGAGATATAGTAGGCTGTTAGAATTAGAAGACAGTAAGTGAGATATAGTAGGCTGTTAGAATTAGAAGACAGTAAGTGAGATATAGTAGGCTGTTAGAATTAGAAGACAGTAAGTGAGATACAATAGGCTGTTAGAATTAGAAGACAGTAAGTGAGATATAGTAGGCTGTTAGAATTAGAAGACAGTAAGTGAGATATAGTAGGCTGTTAGAATTAGAAGACAGTAAGTGAGATATAGTAGGCTGTTAGAATTAGAAGACAGTAAGTGAGATATAGTAGGCTGTTAGAATTAGAAGACAGTAAGTGAGATACAATAGGCTGTTAGAATTAGAAGACAGTAAGTGAGATATAGTAGGCTGTTAGAATTAGAAGACAGTAAGTGAGATATAGCAGGCTGTTAGAATTATCTGAAGCAGCAGACTGCTAGAATTGAAAAGTAATAAATCAGGTGTGTGCATGTCTGTAATTTTGATAAATAACAGATACCTTAGTCTGTCAAATAACAAATATCCAAGTGTGACAAATAAAAGATACTCAAGTCTGACAATTAACAGATACTCCAGTTTGGCAAATAACATATTCTCAGATTTCACAAATAACAGAAAAGTAATAGTCTGACAAATAATGGATACTCAAGTCGGACAAATAACAGATACTCAAGTCTGACAAATAACAGATACTCAAATCTGACAAACAACAGATACTCAAGTCTGACAAATAACAGATACTCAAATCTGACAAACAACAGATACTCAAGTCTGACAAATAACAGATACTCAAAACCATGATATATATAAAGAAAAAAGCTGCCTTCAAGCATAAGAAAAATTAATCTCCAGAACTGTAATGTACAACAGCAGATGGACCTGTTTGTCAGGTACATCAAGCTAGAACAGACAGACTCTATCCCGCTTCCATGTACTGCTCCTGGCAACAGCAAACCTAGAAAGGGATGTTAATAGTATGCTCCTTATGATGATGCAGCCCGAAGATAAGAAATCTTCTTGCGCTCACACCAAGGAGTCATAAGAAGTACTTTCATTACCTGCCTCGCAGTTTTTGCTTTAAAATACGAACTATGACAACTGAGATTTTCTCTCAGATATTTTTGTCTGCAGCTAAAGGAAAATCTGATAACAAAGTCATGTTCTGATTCTAATTTAATTTTTTTTTAAATTTTGTTTTGTGAAAATTTCTGCATACAAATTTTTAAATTTTATGTCTGTGTTAGAAAGATATATAGTATATTACATCTTACATCCTTCCCGTGCCGTTAAATGTCACATAGGGCCCGCGTGGTAGTTTGCCATGTTTTCCTATTTTCAGCGAACTTTTCAACCTCATCAAGGGAAGTTATGCCCACTAAATTGGCTTCTCTTAACAGTGTCCTCTAGAGTTTCACATAGTCGACCTCTTTTTCTTCAGCCTGGTGCGTTTCACTTGATAGCTTGTTTTGGGATCCCCTGATTGTTTCTTCTCATCACGTGACCAACATATGTCCATCCTCTTTTTTCTGATCACCAATGAGACGGGTTGTTGTTTGCTCATCTGTCTTATCTCTGCGTTATTGAATTCACGTCACTTTATACCGAGTATTTTCTTTAGGCATTTGTTTTCAAAAGAGTCTAATTTCTTGTCTGTTTCTTTAGTTGTTTTCCAGCTTTTGCATGCATAAATGAGGGTGGATATTACATTTGAATTGAATAATCTTAGCTTGGTTTTTGTGCTTATAACTTTGAGTTCCATATGTTCTCAAGATTCTTGAAGGTCAATGCTATTTTTGCAATTCTAATCCTAACTTCTTCCTTTCTGGTGCCACCATCCTGGTCTATGTAGCTGCCAAGGTATGCAAAATGATTTACTTTCTCAACAGCTGTTCCTTCTACATATATATATATATATATATATATATATATATATACAGTATAGCAAACTACTCATTATGCTCTGTCTATCTTGCCTTCTTTACTCCAAACTAGGGCTTAGGCCATCAACAAGGGTTCTTTATTTTTTGTTCTGTCTTGGGCTGTTTCTTCTATCTGTCTCTAGGTGTAGTCAATCTCTTTCACAGCTCCTTCTCCAAGTGCTTCTAGGCATGATGTGTGATGATGATGATGACTCTGCCAGTTAATCCTACCTGATGAATCCTCTCTGTTTCCTGCAGCTTCTCTTCCCACGTCTTGGACATCTCCTTCATCAGCTTCTCAGATTCTGTCAGCCTCTCTGCCAGATCTGGGGCCTTCATGCTCTGAAACATAAGGGAGGTAATCAACATAATAAATTTATATCTTAAAACACACAAAACAGATTAAACTGGATAATGAAGCATAATAACCATAACATAACAAGATCAACATTTGTTTCTGATCTAGATATTCTGTGTGTTGGTTATGTGCTAACACTCTGATGAGTGTTTATACCACCAGTGATGGCCAAACTACCACTCATGAACCACATGTGGCTCTTTGACATATAATGTGTGGCTCACAAAGTATGTTGGCTGAAACCCTCTTTTGTTACATCATAATTAATATTAAAGGTAAAATTTAAAAACTTCAAGCTTTATAATTATTTGTTAAGTATAAACTGATATCCTTCTCAACAGCCTTGGTCCCAGATTACAACCCCATCTTCCTATTTACATACGCAGAGAGATAACAATACTAGTTAACATCATAAGGAAATGACAGTAAAAGTTCTCTGGACATGTCATGAGAAGACAGAAATTAGAGAACTTGACCGTCACTAGAAAACTGATGGGAAAGAAAAAAAAACGGAGATCAAGAGACAAACATCTGAACACTGCTGACCAGAAAGCATGGGAAAGAGATGTCAATCAAACTGAGTACAAACACCAGCGAATGCTGACAAACAAGAATCATGATTGCTGATGTCTGCTAGGATGGTATATAACTAACTGACTATTAATTTAATATTAATTTAATTAGTTTTTTTATGTCCTGCAATCTTTCAAAATTTCAAAATTCTGATCATGGGTGATCACAAAAAGCAAACGGACATATGTCAGTCATGTGATGAGAAGAAACAATCAGAGAATCCCCAAACAAGCTATCAAGTGGAACACAACAGGCTGAAGAAAAAGAGGTCGACCACGTGAAACTCTAAAGAGGAAATTGTTAGGAGAGGCCAGTTCAGTGGGCATAACAACCTTCGATGAGACTGAAAAACTTGCTAAAGACAGGAAATCTTGGCGACCTACCACGCAGGCCCTATGTGATGTTTAGTGGCATGGGAAGGATGTAAGATGTAAGAATTTTTCTAAAACTTTTTTTTAATTGGAAATTCAGATAACCTGACCATCTTTTGTAGGTTCAAGTATGCAGGACACCCAATTATGCAAGTGGGAATAAAGTTAGATATAAAATTATAACATTTATAGGCTCAGTTTAGGCTCACTACTTAAATCTGAGCCTATCAGGCCTGCTGGTTGGTACCTCTCTACAGGATCAACTTTGTTCAAAACAGCAAACATTCCCACTAAGAAAATTTTTTTTTAAATTTAGGTATTCCCGAACACGCAGCAATCAAAGATCAGAATATGGGGCATGTAATTTCAAATAGGAGACATTCTGACATCCTTATCAAAGTAATATGATTTCAAAGAAAAATCCTTAAAAAACAGAACTGTCTCATATAATACAGGACAGTTAATCATCTTATATTCAGGGCACTTTTAACTTCATCTATATTTTAAAAAGTCACACATCAACGTGGATGTAATATTTTTTAAAAAGTCACACATCAATGTGGATGTAATATTATTTGTTTGTGCTATGACCAATTCAACATAAACTTTACCACACTCTTCCCAACAGAGAACTACAGACCCACCTGAGATAACTACAGACCCACCCGAGCTAACTACAGATCCACCTGAGCTAACTGCAGACCCGGCTGAGCTAACTACAGACCCACTTGAGATAACTACAGACCCACCTGAGCTAACTACAGATCCACCTAAGCTAACTACAGACCCACCTGAGATAATTGCAGACCCAACTGAGCTAACTACAGACCCGGCTGAGCTAACTACACACCCATCTAAGATAACTACAGACTCACCCAAGCTAACTACAAACCCACTTGAGCTAACTGCAGACCCACCTGAGCTTCACTGAGCTGGGCTTTCAGCATCTCAACCTCTTCTCTTAGCTCACGTATGATCCTGGCATTTGGATCTTCATTGACCACAGCATGGTTGATGATCCGCTTTGCTCGGTCAGCATAACGAAGGGTGGACAGTGTCTCTTCATAATTGTCCGCAGCCGGGCTGACTGTAGCCACCATTACAGTTTTACTGTTACCTCCAAGGTTGTCCTGTTATAAAAAATAACGTAAACCAAAACATTACACTTAATGTATTGTGGTACACAAAGTATCTGCTGCAGGCCTGACACAGTGGCAACCATTATAGTTTTACTGTTACCTCTAAGGTTGTCCCATTGAAGTATACAAACTGAATCTTAAAAGTGAGGTACCATGGTGCAAAAATGAAAGGTAAACTATATGGTATAGGCTGTCTTCTTTTATTGGGTATACAATTCATATGCTATAATAGAGGATAAAAGGAGAAACAGGAATTATGGGCAACCCATAACACAAACAGTGGGGAATTATCCATTAAGCTTAACATGTTTAAGAAAATGGCCCAAAATGGTAGTGGTCCCAGCAACAAGGAGTAAAAAATATCTGCGAAGACAGGTTATGCTTTACAAAGTTTATATCCAGAGACAGACAATAGAGGGCTCACCTGGGCAAGAGTAGAAAAAAAGGCGAAGGACAGGCATTTGTGGAAAACCCTTGCGGAAGCCCCATGTGCCCTGGGCACTTAAGGTTCAGAGAGAGAGAGAGATAGATCTTAAAAACTGTTTGCATCAAACAAACTATAAACTTTTATATTTAAAACAAAAAAAACAATAACTGACCTTGAGCAGCCAGGTTAGAACTGAATCTCTGTAAGGAACAAACTTGTTCTTGTTTTTACATCCCCCTGATTGGTCCGCAAGGGCAGAGATAACTAGGCCAAGGGTTGTGAGAGACCTGGAGGAGTTTTTTAAAAAAATACATGGTTATTTATGAGTTGAAATATATTTACGTATGTAAATATGTACAAGTTGTATCCCATCAAAAATAATGGGGAAAAAAATGAAAATATGATTACTGTACATGTCAGTTATTTTTCCAAACAAAATTTTACTATTCCTCAAAAACAATACTGAGGATGTGGAGATTTTCTACTGGACTAAAAAGACATGCCACACAAATGATTATCACTGAGTGACCTTGTGCTTGCAATCTATTCACACCACAACTAACACCTTTCTGTAAGCTCAAGTCTTGTTACAAGAAACACACCACAACTAACACCTCTTTGTAAGCTCAAGTCTTGTTACAAGAAACACACCACAACTAACACCTTTCTGTAAGCTCAAGTCTTGTTACAAGAAACACACCACAACTAACACCTTTCTGTAAGCTCAAGTCTTGTTACAAGAAACACACCACAACTAACACCTTTCTGTAAGCTCAAGTCTTGTTACAAGAAACACACCACAACTAACACCTTTCTGTAAGATCAAGTCTTGTTACAAGAAACACACCACAACTAAAACCTCTTTGTAAGCTCAAGTCTTGTTACAAGAAACACACCACAACTAACACCTTTCTGTAAACTCAAGTCTTGTTACAAGAAACAAATCATTCTGCAGACACTCAAACATCAACCAACTTTCTCTTCTCATTGTCTGATGCAGCAGAGGATCTTATCTTATCTTATATTTTATATCCTTCCCGTGCCGTTAAACGTCACATAGGGCTCGCAAAGCAGTTCGCCAATTTTTCCTGTCCTCGGCGAGTCTTTCAACCTCATCAAAGGATTTTATGCCTGTTAACTTGGCCTCTCTTAATAATGTCCTCTTCAGAGTTTCACGCGGTCTGCCTCTTTTTCTTCGGCCTGTTGTGTTCCACTTGATAGCAGAGGATACAGACCAGCAAAAATATGCAGTGATCATGCTAAGGTTTTCTGAAACTGTACCTGTCTTTCACCTTACACAAAATATTCCCTGAAATTCCAGTTTTGTCATACAACATTTGGTACCTTGTACTTTCTTTTAATGTAGAATTAAACACACTTTACAAAACATCACTAAGAATTAAATATTTGTATGAATTTTTTTTTTTAAATCTCATTTTGTCTTCACAAAATTCTCACATTATAAACCAAAGTCAAAAATGGTAGATTGTCCTTCAAGAAAACTGACCATCATCAATCTGCTGGGCCCAATTATCCTCCAACCAATTTTGTTGGTCATTTTTTTGTACTAGTTTTTTTTTTTTATAATATAAATCAGTTACAGTAACTGAAGGCCTCCAAAGTTTTGGTTTTGCTCTTTTTATCGTTGGTAATTTACCAGTAGTTGCCAGTTAACACAATCACTGTATATGAGTGTGTGCATTCATGAATAATGGACAATAATTGTAATTACTGAAACTTCATTTAAGTGGACAATTAAATGCTAAAATAATGAAAAGCCCACAAAAGTTCATTTGATAAATCATTCAAGTGAGACCTCTAACTTACTGCTAGCTGACAAGGTGAGATATAATAGCTGGCTGTCTGCTGTCTATAATTCACACTGAATGGCACTAATGCGAGATCTAATATCTAATTATGAGCTCTGCAAAGGAGACGGTAAAATTAACAGCAATTTTAAACATCTGATGACAAATCAGAATGCAACAGAAACGCTGCACAGGTCACACTTTGAGAAACTTAACGCTGCCCAGCATTTCTCAAGTTCACGGAAAGGGCATCATGAAAACAAAATGAAGATAAAACAGGTCACTCTCCTTGTTCAGTCCACTAGCAAAAAACATCTGATTCCTGCATGTTTCCAGATGTTACATGACCAGACAGTACGAACTTCCAAAGACAGAAAAGAAAATAGTTTTACCTCTACATTCTTGAATCTTGAATCTAGGAATTAGCATCATCACACTTGGGAGACACATCCATACACGCTCTGCTCTCTGTCTCAGTGACCACTGATTTGTATGAATGCTAATTGTGCCAGTCAGCTAATGACTCTGGCGATCTTGAATTCTACCAGCCAGCCTTCTGGCTCTTCCTTCCCGGGTGCTCTCATCTCTGTCCTTCATCCTTTGTGGATATATATATTATCAAAACATGCCTTTTCCTCTTCCTGTTCCAGTTCCTCAGCCACAGACTTCACTATATCCATCCTGTCCATCGAGATCACACAAGTTGTAATGGAACATTTGCATTCATTCATTCATTCATTTGCATGTCCCTTGCGGAACTTTGCTTCCCTAACAGCACTCCTGTAGGCCTCTCAGTGGCCTGCTGCTGATGCATCCATTTGCAGATCATCAACAATGTCTTGCAACCATCTTGGCCTTGGTCTTCCTCTATTTCTTTTTCCCATTATGTACCCTTCCAATACGGTCTTCTCTAAATTATCATGACGTTTAATGTGTCCAAAATATTTAAGTTTTCTTTAGGACTCGTTTTCTAACATTCATTGATAAGGATGTGTTGGTCAATATGTTTCTCATTCTCTGAAATGCAGTCTTTGCTTGGCCTATTCTGTTCCTAATTTCTGTTCTGCATTTCCCATCTGAAGTTATTACTGCTCCAAGGTATTTGAATTTCTGCACCTGCTTTAGAACAGTTCCGTTTAATTTAATACTGCATGCTGGTGGATTCTGTTTCTTAGATATAACCATAGTCTCTGTCTTTTTGATGTTCAAAGTAAGGCCTTTCTGTTCACTTTCTTTGGCGACTTTATCCAAGAGATTTTGCAGGTCTTGTTGGTTCTCAGCTATCAGTACTGTGTCGTCAGCATA
The DNA here is from genome assembly GCA_009760885.1 of Achatina immaculata. Lineage (NCBI taxonomy): Eukaryota > Metazoa > Mollusca > Gastropoda > Stylommatophora > Achatinidae > Lissachatina > Lissachatina immaculata. The sequence goes on from CM019701.1 coordinate 8,062,530, forward strand.
CCGAAGATTCAAGGCAAGCTGGAAAAAAATTAATTTACTATTTATATAACATACACATAGTCAGTACTTTCCACATTAAGGAAATATATGGTCGGATGGTAGCCTTACAGCTTCTCGTCTTGTGCTGGTAATCTCCAGAAAATCTACGAAGGGCAGTAACTAAATAAATTGTACAGTTTTTATGAAGGGTAATTTCCCTTGTTAAGACTTCTAAGCGTTCTTTGTGAGCAGCCATTTCTCCTTGGTTTAGGCGAGGAGCATTCATCTTGATCTTACGTCCTGACACATTTAACCGCCAAATGAAGACCCTGCAACTGACTATCATTACATGCCACAAGAATTATTTGAAAATATGTTTTAGCTTCCACAAATGTTTTACTTACATGTACCACGTTCTAATAAGACCTATACAAAGCTCATCCATAAATCCAGATTTTTAAAATGCAGACTTGGCCATTAGCAGTATTCATGTCGAAATGAAAACACATTCACCTCCAATGCCCAAAGCTGGCCTTATCATTGATGAAGGCAGCTAGGGCTAGCTGTATTGGTGTGCACGTTTTCCTTGCTCTGTCAACAAGCTAGCTAGAATGTGATACGGTAAGCATCACGTGGGTCTGTTTTCCTTCCCATGCCCCATAAAGAGCCAGGCAACCATTTCTACATACAGGTGATGGAGGCATCTCTGGCAAGGTTGAAACAATTCACTTTTGCCATCCAGAGATGAGTGCACAAACTATTTCACAGCTCTATCACCCAGAAAGATATCACTTAACAGGCACAGAACGTGGATCTTATGTATCTACACTTAGAATCTCCAGCGCCTGAATTCAGCCACAGCTACCTGCAATATAGGCTCCGGCAAGACTTACCCCTGAGGTCTGGTCGGTCAGAGTCTGTGTGAGGACGATGTTAAACACGGCATGTGACCTTGAACTTTCACTATTCATATTTGTAGCAGCTACAGTTCTTGATTTGTTCCCTTCAATCATCAGATTGTCTATGTCCTAGAACATACAAGTATATAATATTATGTTCTTGATTTGTTCCCTTCAATCATCAGATTGTCTATGTCCTAGAACATACAAGTATATAATATCATGATACAAGTATATAATATTATGTTCTTGATTTGTTCCCTTCAATCATCAGATTGTCTATGTCATAGAACATACAAGCATATAACATCATGTTCTTGATTTGTTCCTTTCAATCATCAGATTGTCTATGTCCTAGAACATACAAGTATATAACATCATGATACAAGTATATAATATTATGCTCTTGATTTATTCCCTTCAATCATCAGATTGTCTATGTCCTAGAACACACAAGTATATAATATCATGATACAAGTATATAATATTATGCTCTTGATTTGTTCCCTTCAATCATCAGATCGTCAATATTCTAGAAAATATAAATAAATAATGTAATATTCTTGATCTGTTTCTATATAGAGAAGCTACAGTTCTTGATCTGTTCCCATCAATAATAAGACTGTCCATATAACAGAACACACAGACATATAATCTAACCTTTTTTGTTTCATTCCTTACATCAGTAGTTTGTCTCTATACTACAACATACACAAATATATATCACAAAGTTTTGGAGTCGTTTCCATTGGTAATGTCTAATGTCATTATCTATATCCTAGAACAGGGGTTCCTAACCAAAGGGAATTTGGACCATATACTAACAGACTTAAACTGTTGGAATCTTACATCTTACATCCTTCCCGTACTGTTAAACATCACATCCAGGTCGCATGGCAGATCACCAAGTTTTCCTGTTTTCTGTGAGCTTTTCAACCTCATCAAGGGATGTTATTTCAATAATACGCATATTACTTGGAATACAATGCAAAGAAAAGACAGATGAGCAAACAACAACCTGTCTCATGGGTGATCAAAAAAAAGAAGATGGACATATGTCGGTCACGTGCTAAGAAGAAACAACCAGAGAATTCCAAAACAAGCTGTCAAGTGGAACACACAAGGCCGAAGAAAAAGAGGTCGACCACGTGAAACTATTAAGATGTCATTGTTAAGAGGGGGCAGGTTAGTGGGAATAACGTCCCTTGATGAGGCTGAAAAGCTCGCAGAAAACAGGAGATCTTGTCAATCTACCATGTGAGCCCTTATGTGTCGTTTAATGGCACGGGAAGGATGTAAGATGTAAGATATGATTATGTGGAATATACCTTTTGAGTCAGACAATCACTGAAAGGGAGATGACATTCTGACAGATGGTGAAAATACTGTATGGGATAACAAAGACTGGGGGGGGGGGGGTCACTGTCTTAGAACAATCACATGCACAGTTTAGCTATTTTTAGCTATTTTTTTTTTTTACAACACAAACATTTATGCTGCTTATGTTTCTACTGAGTGAGTGCATTAAGAAAACATAATAAATATGAATGGTAATTAACTCTCTTCATTATCTCTTCAATGAGGCACATCAGAAAGTTATGGACTAAGGGAGTAAATGACATCTTGAAGGGGAATGTTGTGACAATACTTCAAGCAGAATTTGATGACAAAACTACTTGTGACATGTGATATTAGAAGAAGTAAGAAGAAGGAGGAAGAGAAGAAGGTGGAAGAAGAAAGAAGAAGAGGAAGAATAAGAAGATGAAGAAGGATGAGGAGAAGAAGGTGGAAGAAGAGGAATGAAGAAGGAAGAAGGAGGAGGAGGAAGAAGAAGGAGGAGGAGGAGGAGAAGGATGAAGAAGAAGAAGAAGAAGGAGGAGGAGAAGGAAGAAGAAAAAGGAGGAGGAGGAGAAGGAGGAGGAAGAAGAAGAAGGAGAAGGAGGAGGAAGAAGAAGAAGAAGGAGGAGGAGGAGAAGGAAGAAGAAGGAGTAGGAGGAGAAGGAAGAAGAAGGATGAGGAGGAGAAGGAAGAAGAAGAAGAAGAAGGAAAAGGAGAAGGAGGAGGAAGAAGAAGGAGGAGAAGGAAGAAGAAGGAGGAGAAGGAAGAAGAAGAAGAAGGAGGAAGAAGAAGAAGGAGGAAGAAGAGGAAGGAGGCAGGAGGAGGAGGAAGAAGAAGAAGGAGGAGGAAGATGAGGAAGGAGGAGGAGGAAGAAGAAGAAGGAGGAGGTAGGAGGAGGAGGAAGAAGAGGAAGGAGGAGGAAGAAGAAGAAGGAGGAGGAAGAAGAGGAAGGAGGAGGAAGAAGAAGAAGAAGATGGAGGAAGAAGAGGAAGGAGGAGGAAGAAGAAGAAGGAGGAGGAAGAAGAGGAAGGAGGAGGAAGAAGAAAAAAGAGGAAGGAGGAGGAGAAGAAAGGAGAAGAGAAAAAAGAAGAAATGTTTACTGAAGCAAATGAACAGTCCAAGGCATGCAATGAAGAGACAAACTTCTCATGCTACAATAACCTCACTGTACATATTTTCTAAGCAGGTCACATGGAAAGGAAACAAAAGATGTGTCTGAAATTGTCATGTTTATTTAAAACTCTTATATTAGGCCCTGTTTTATTAATATACCAACAGAGTTTTCAGGCCAGTCTCATCTTTCAGGTTTATTCTAGATTTTATGTGTTTGGGAAGCATAACTCTGAACTGTATTACCACACAGCAGAGTACAGATTAGCACACAGCAGAGTACAGATTAGGACATATCAGAGTACAGATTAGGACACAGCAGAGTACAGATTAGGACATATCAGAGTACAGATTAGCACACAGCAGAGTACAGATTAGCACATATCAGAGTACAGATTAGGACACAGCAGAGTACAGATTAGCACATATCAGAGTACAGATTAGGACACAGCAGTAAAGATTAGCACACAGCATAGTAAAGATTAGCACACAGCATAGTAAAGATTAGCACACAGCATAGTAAAGATTAGCACACAGCATAGTAAAGATTAGCACACAGCATAGTAAAGATTAGCACACAGCATAGTAAAGATTAGCACACAGCATAGTAAATATTAGCACACAGCATAGTAAAGATTAGCACACAGCATAGTAAAGATTAGCACACAGCATAGTAAAGATTAGCACACAGCATAGTAAAGATTAGCACACAGCATAGTAAAGATTAGCACACAGCATAGTAAAGATTAGCACACAGCATAGTAAAGATTAGCACACAGCATAGTAAAGATTAGCACACAGCATAGTAAAGATTAGCACACAGCATAGTAAAGATTAGCACACAGCATAGTAAATATTAGCACACAGCATAGTAAAGATTAGCACACAGCATAGTAAAGATTAGCACACAGCATAGTAAAGATTAGCACACAGCATAGTAAAGATTAGCACACAGCATAGTAAATATTAGCACACAGCATAGTAAATATTAGCACACAGCATAGTAAAGATTAGCACACAGCATAGTAAAGATTAGCACACAGCATAGTAAAGATTAGCACACAGCATAGTAAAGATTAGCACACAGCATAGTAAAGATTAGCACACAGCAGAGTAAAGATTAGCACACAGCAGAGTAAAGATTAGCACACAGCATAGTAAAGATTAGCACACAGCAGAGTAAAGATTAGCACACAGCAGAGTAAAGATTAGCACACAACATAGTAAAGATTAGCACACAGCAGAGTAAAGATTAGTACACAGCATAGTAAAGATTAGCACACAACATAGTAAAGATTAGCACACAGCAGAGTAAAGATTAGCACACAGCAGAGTAAAGATTAGCACACAACATAGTAAAGATTAGCACACAGCAGAGTAAAGATTAGCACACAACATAGTAAAGATTAGCAAACAGACAGCATACAAAAGAGTACAGATTAGCACACAGCATAGTATACAGCAGAGTAAAGATTAGAACACAGCAGAGTACACAGAAGAGTACAGATTAGTACACAGAAGAGTACAAATTAGTACACAGAAGAGTACACAGAAGAGTACAGATTAGTACACAGAAGAGTACACAGAAGAGTACAGATTCGCACACAGCAAAGTACACAGAAGAGTACAGATTAGCACACAGCACAGTACAGATTAGTACACAGTAGAGTACATAGAAGAGTACAGATTAGCACACAGCACAGTACAGATTAGCACATAGCACAGTACAGATTAGCACACAGAAGAGTACACAGAAGAGTACAGATTAGCACACAGCACAGTACAGATTAGCACACAGAAGAGTACACAGAAGAGTACAGATTCGCACACAGCAGAGTACACAGAAGAGTACAGATTAGCACACAGCACAGTACAGATTAGTACACAGAAGAGTACAGATTAGCACACAGCACAGTACAGATTAGCACACAGAAGAGTATACAGAAGAGTACAGATTAGCACACAGCACAGTACAGATTAGCACACAGAAGAGTACACAGAACAGTACAGATTAGCACACAGCACAGTACAGATTAGCACACAGCACAGTACAGATTAGCACACAGCAGAGTACACAGAAGAGTACACAGAAGAGTACAGATTAGCACACAGCACAGTACACAGAAGAGTACAGATTAGCACACAGCACAGTACACAGAAGAGTACACAGAAGAGTAAAGATTAGCACACAGCAGAGTACACAGCAGAGTACACAGAAGAGTACAGATTCGCACACAGAAGAGTACAGATTAGCACACAGAAGAGTACAGATTAGCACACAGCACAGTACAGATTAGCACACAGCACAGTACAGATTAGCACACAGAGGAGTACAGATTAGCATGCAGCAGAATACAGATTAGCACGCAGCAGAGTACAGATTAGCACAGCAGAGTACAGATTAGCACGCAGCAGAGTACAGATTAGCACGCAGCAAAGTACAGATTAGCACACAGCAGAATACAAATTAGCACACAGCAGAGTACAGATTAGCACACAGCATAGTACACAGCAGAGTACAAATTAGCACAACCATAAAAACAGCTTCAAGTCCTCATATTTAGTTTTTCCATCACGAGCCTTCTTCAGTTCTTCTGTCTCTCTTGATAATATTTCTTGTGACAGGCCATCACTGTGTTCTCTTTCTTGCACACTTCTTAGCCTCAGTGCTTACTGCTTCTCTGACAAGATTCCTAGCCCATTGCTTCTAAAACATCACAAAAACTTGATATACCACAGCAGTTGCCACAAACATCTTACCACAAATGAAGAAACTACACACATGGATAATCCATCTACATAAGGTCCTAGTATTCCATGCTCTCTGACCTTTAAGTTCTGTTTTGATCTGCAAAATGAAAAAAAAAATGCTTAGCAAATACCCATTCATGTAAAAAATAGAAATTCACTTTGGGAATACACGTCCATAGTTAGCTACTAGTACAGAGTTGAAGTGTACTTGTATATAAGAAAATTTTGGATTAAGAAAGTTTTGTGATGGACTATGGTACCACATTTGAGTGGAATGACCACACTCTGAGGAAATCCGACACAAGCATAGCAAGATAGGCACTGACATGGAATCCTCAAGGAAATAGAAAATGAGGAAGACCTAAACTTACTGAGAATCATACCGAAAGCAGTGAGCAAAAATCTTTTTTTTTTAAATCAAAATTTATAGATAGAGAAAATATAAATATAACACCTTTATCTGAATCCTTGCACTTCATGTAGAGATCACATGACGTCACCATCATGTGTCACGTGACCACACAGAGCATAAACAAAATGGCGGGTGCTGAAGTTTCATTTTGTCAACGTGCTGTTATTGAGTTCCTCATTAAAGAGGAAATCACCGCTGGCGAAATTCACCAAATGGAGATGTGTGTATGGGTGCTAGCAGTGTTAGGAGGTGGGTGAAACACTTCAAAGATGGAAACACGAGCATCCAAGATATGCCTCGCAGCGGTCGCCCTCGAACTGCCTCCACTGAACGCAACGTGGAAAGGGTTGGCGACATCATTAAAAAAGACAGATGTGTCACAGTATCTGAAATCGCTGTAAATCTTGGAATAAGAAACAATGCAGTACAGGATATAACTGAAACCCTAGGCTATAGAAAAAGTTGTGCCAGCTGGGTCCCATAGGAGTGAACGTCCAGAAAGCAGTGCATCTGTGTCTTCGGTCAGATGGAACCGGGAGAGTATTTTCAAACTTGCAGAACGATGAGGAAAATTGTGTGTAGAGAAATGGAGATTATGTTGAAAAGAGAAGAAAAGGATACAGATTAAGATATATGCAGATATATTTCCTCTATCTATAAATTCTGATTTACAAAAATTGCTCATGACTTTTGGTATGACCCTCGTACTTGGAAAAGAGAAATTATGACAGCGCTCAGAAACAAGGGATACACATAGAAGGAAGCAGAGAATAATCCAAGAAAAAGGACGACTGGAGAGCCTTTATCTTGTGGCCTATGCTCTCAAGGGAGTGAAAGATGATGATGATGATACCACACTTTTGAACTCTTGGAAAAAATGTGGAAAAATGAAATGACAAATTATGACACGAGTACATAGTTACTAACAACAGAAAAATTTGGGCAGGGACAAATCAATAACCGACTTTTAAAAAGAGACTGGAACATTGTGATTTTATTCTCTGAAGGAGTTTGAATTAAGCTACAACTATGACAGAAACTCTATTCGTGCTGTTGACGATGAGTTCCAAGTTCAAGATGTTTGTGTTAAGTTTTTCTTGGATACTTAATACCTGGTGTTGCTGCAAAGATCTTGTATCTTATATCATATCTCCTTTGATCTTGTATCTTATATTATATCTCCTTCCTGTGCCATTAAAAACCACATAGGCCTCGCAAGGTAGTTTGCCAAGTTTTCCTGTTTTCTGCGAGCTTTCATCCTCATCAAGGGATTTTATGCCCACTAAACTGGCTTCTCTTAACAATGCCCTCTTTAGAGTTTCATGTGGTCGACCTCTATTTCTTCGTCCTGTTGTGCTCCATTTGATAGTTTGTTTTTGGGATTCTCTGACTGTTTTTTCTCATCACATGACTGACATATGTCCATCTCCGTTTCTTGATCACCCATGAGACTTGTTGCTGTTCAGTCATCTGCCTTATCTCTGCATTGTTCTTGAATTTGTTCCACTTTATACCGAGTATTCTCCTTAGGCATTTGTTTTCAAAAGAGTCTAATTTCTTGTCTATTTCTTTAGTTGTTTTCCAGCGCTCGCGTGCATAAATGAGGGCGGATATTACATTTGAATTGAACAGTCTTGACTTAGTTTTTGTGCTTATAACTTTTGAGTGCCAAATGTTCTCAAGACTCTTGAAGGTCGATGCTGTTTTTCCATTTCTAATTCTAGCTTCCTTTCTGGTGTTACCATCCTGGTCTATGTAGCTGCCGAGGTATGCAAATTGGTTGACTTCTTCAGCAGCTGTTCCTTCTATGTATATTTTTCATTCATGGTTAATGAGAAGTTTCATTACTTCAGAGAAGCTACATCCTAATATTTCCAGGTCAGTCAATCTTTCAGTCTCAGTTAACTGGTTGATTCGCTGCTCTGGCACAGCATGGTAAAGAAGATTCTCTCTCTTTCTCTCTCTCTCTCTCTCTCTCTCTCTCTCTCTCTCTGTGTTATTTTTCCTTGCCCAGCTTCAAATCAGGAAATGACCAATGTAACTGTTATATTTTCCTTTCTATTTTCCTTTGTATAGTGACATATTACAGACTGTTTTCCTTTGTATAGTGACATTATATTACAGACTGTTTTCCTTTATACCATGACAGCCATGTTTCTGTAGTGAGCTTTCTGATCAGCCTCACCCTCTAGTTTTTATTATAGACTTCTACTTCTCAGTATATTCTCTGTAACCAGATACCAAATCACAAGAGGGAAAGATAACATTTTCAGGTAGAAAGACAGGCTTTGAACCCATGACCCTTAGCCCAAAAGACAAGAAATGCGCCTTGTTTAATTTAAGCTATATAAGACTACTTAGCTTGGAAGTACATCAAATACTCAACTAAGTCTGTTTGACTTGGACTGTACAACAAAACACAGGCACGCACCCGTTTGGATCCAACAGATCATGGACTTTCTCATTGTAAATCTCCATGTAGGAAACTTCCACTTTACAGGATAGGTTACTGCCAGTCACTTTGGCAATCTTCTCAAACAGGGCATCACAGAGCCTTGGGATGATACCCTTCTGCTCAGAAGTGCCCATCATAGTGTAGGACTTTCCAGATCCTGGGTGGAGGGAGTTAAAACAAATCCTTATGACACTGAATATCACAAATTAACCCTCTGTGACATGGAATATCACAAATTAACCCTCTGTGACACTGAATATCACAAATTAACCCTCTGTGACACTGAATATCACAAATTAACCCCTTGTGACAGTGAAGTAAATATCACAAATACTGAAGTAAACCACATCTGTACAACTTTCAATATGAGAGTAAGCCTCAAAGACATTACAGATAACAAAAAGTAAACAAAAGTATATAATGACGAAAGTTTTTTTTGTTTTTTGTATTCTTAAAAACTTTAAAAATTAAAATCTATCTCACAGGCCAAGAGTTGTCATTGGAACTTATAAGCTACAGATTTAAACAACTAAGAAACTCCTGTAGCTCACAGAATGATGAGAGATGCTGACTGTGGTAAGATTTAAACAGCTGAGAAACTCCTCTAGCTCACAGAATGATGAGAGATGCTGACTGTGGTAAGATTTAAACATCCAAGAAACTCCTGTAGCTCACAGAATGATGACAGATGTTGACTGTGGTAAGATTTAAACATCCAAGAAACTCCTGTAGCTCACAGAATGATGACAGATGTTGACTGTGGAAAGATTTAAACAGCCGAGAAACTCCTGTAGCTCACAGAATGATGACAGATGTTGACTGTGGTAAGATTTAAAAATCCAAGAAACTCCTGTAGCTCACAGAATGATGAGAGATGTTGACTGTGATAAGCCTGATGCTAATAGACTGGTACCAAAATGGAAGTGGTTGTCATAGATTTGCATGAATACAAAAAAATAAAAAGGGGGGAGAAAAAGATATTTTTATATGTTTATTTCTGTCTTTATCTTCCTGTAACCAACTAAGAATACTCCAAGAAATCTCACTTAGTGATTAACTACTGTCATTTGTTGTATTTGTGTCTACCAGCGTGAAAATAACTTAAATAACCAATGAAAAGTTGTGAAATATTATTTGGACATAAAAACACTGCTGAAGCTCTTCATACAGTAACAAGACACATTCATTCAGTTGTTATAACATTCGGGCACAGATCATGCTGGAAAGTTATACATAACAAATAAAACTGTATAAGGTTAAGTTGAAGTAAAATGTTTAAAACACATGGTTCTGTTTCAAGAGAAACACTGGTTACAAAAACATGAAAGTACTTCACTTGAAAAATTAAAATTAGAAAAAAAAGTAAAAAAAAAAAAACAATTTCAAATGACACAGAAAATAATGTCATTTCTTCTAAAATTGGTTACAATAAATTACAGAATAAAGAATGATGCTAACTATTATAGTATTATGAAAGAAAACTGTGTAGACAAGCACACTGATAATACGTGACACCCCAGAGTTTCTATTCCGTGCTTCTCTTTAATGGCTATACTTAGACTTTGGGGTCTCTGTGTATGCTGAAAGGTTTCTATCTCAGGACTATACTTAGACTTTGGGGTCTCTGTGTATGCTGAAAGGTTTCTATCTCAGGACTATACTTAGACTTTGGGGTCTCTGTGTATGCTGAAAGGTTTCTATCTCAGGACTATACTTAGACTTTGGGGTCTCTGTGTATGCTGAAAGGTTTCTATCTCAGGACTATACTTGGACTTTGGGGTCTCTGTGTATGCTGCAGGTTTCTATCTCAGGACTATACTTGGACTTTGGGGTCTCTGTGTATGCTGAAAGGTTTCTATCTCAGGACTATACTTAGACTTTGGGGTCTCTGTGTATGCTGAAAGGTTTCTATCTCAGGACTATACTTAGACTTTGGGGTCTCTGTGTATGCTGAAAGGTTTCTATCTCAGGACTATACTTAGACTTTGGGGTCTCTGTGTATGCTGAAAGGTTTCTATCTCAGGACTATACTTGGACTTTGGGGTCTCTGTGTATGCTGCAGGTTTCTATCTCAGGACTATACTTGGACTTTGGGGTCTCTGTGTATGCTGAAAGGTTTCTATCTCAGGACTATACTTGGACTTTGGGGTCTCTGTGTATGCTGAAAGGTTTCTATCTCAGGACTATACTTGGATTTTGGGGTCTCTGTGTATGCTGCAGGTTTCTATCCTGGGACTATACTTGGACTTTGGGGTCTCTGTGTATGCTGAAAGGTTTCTATCCTGGGACTATACTTGGACTTTGGGGTCTCTGTGTATGCTGAAAGGTTTCTATCCTGGGACTATACTTAGACTTTGGGGTCTCTGTGTAAGCTGAAAGGTTTCTATCTCAGGACTATACTTGGATTTTGGGGTCTCTGTGTATGCTGCAGGTTTCTCTCTCAGGACTATACTTGGACTCTGGGGTCTCTGTATATGCTGCAGGTTTCTATCTCGGGACTATACTTGGACTTTGGGGTCCTTGTGTATGCTGAAAGGTTTCTATCTCAGGACTATACTTGGACTTTGGGGTCTCTGTGTATGCTGCAGGCTTCTCTCTCGGGTCTATATTTGGATGCTGGGGTCTCTGTGTATGCTGCAGGCTTCTCTCTCGGGACTATACTTGGACTTTGGGGTCTCTGTGTATGCTGCAGGCTTCTCTCTCAAGACTATACTTGGACTTTTGGGTCTCTGTGTATGCTGCAGGTTTCTCTCTTGGGACTATACTTGGACTTTGAGGTCTCTGCGTACGCTGCAGGTTTCTCTCTTGGGACTATACTTGGACTTTGAGGTCTCTGCATATGCTGTAGGTTTCTCTCTTGGGACTATACTTGAACTTTTGGGTCTCTGTGTATGCTGCAGGCTTCTCTCTCAGGACTATACTTGGACACTGAGGTCTCTGTATATGGCGCATGTCTTAGTGTCTGTACATAACATAATCCCAGTATATATTCCATGTGTGTTGAACCTGATTCAAGTAAATTTAAAACAAGATGGTATATGAATCATTTCTAAAACTTACCTCTAAAATTTATATTGAAGGCATCCATTGCTAACAACTGACCTGCACAAAGTACACTGGCAGACAAAGGACAAACTGTGTTGATAACATCATCACAACAGAACAACATTTCACCCTGACTTTAACCAAAGAGTTGGCCTACTAGAAGAGTTGGGAGAAAATGTGACTGTACTAGTGTGATAGCATGCCTTTCTAAGGCTAAAGCTGGTCAAAGCTTGTCCAGCCATCTCTTGGTGCTCCTAGTGCAAAACTCAGTCTAGCTAACTAGGTATAGCTTGCCATGGCCCCATGGTAGTGGAGTCTGCAAAGAAGCTTGCCTTTTGGGTTAACTCTGGGTCTTGAAACTAACTACTATAACCCACTCCCATTGTGACATGATTCTAGTATTCTAATGCCTTTGGGATGTCTGCTGCTAAAAATACCCACTCTCATTGTCCCATTGTGACATGATGCTAGTATTCTAATACCTTTGGGGTGTCTGCTGCTAAAAATATCCACTCCCATTGTGACATGATGCTAGTATTCTAGGACCTTTGGGGTATCTGCTGCTAAAAATATCTTGCTCACAGCTCCAGAATGACAACCAGAAGAAAGTGAACAAATTCTTGACCTGGTGATATTTCCAATTTTCAAATAATCAATTACTGTTGTCTTATCTTGTCCCGTCCTCTATCTCCTTGGTGTTCTTTGCAGCTGATGCTGTGAAAGTGTTGAGAAACAGCACTGTGTCAGTTTGGAAGTGGGTTATGGCAGCTATTTTTTCAGTCCCGTAGTATAGCCAAAAAGTAGGGGGTGTGCAACACTTCTTTAGCAGACTCCACCCCCATGCAGACTACGGTGATCCCTGCCCTATTACTTAAGCTTGGCCTGTTACTGGATATACCAAAAGAGAGGTGAGACAGGGTCTTGGTCATCTATGGTTCACAAACCCTGACACCAGCATGTCAGCTGCAGGTCTTCTTCTGTATTCAAGGTTGTTGGTCACATCGGATCCTGATCCCTGTTGACAGGGCAAAGCCCGCAGTCCTCTCTAGATTCTGATAGGAGCCCCAAAACTTTTTCCCCAAGCTTGTGCCCTCTGGCCATGTCTAATGCCTCAGGTTCCACACGGTTTGGGCACTCCTGAAGGATACGTTCCAGTTATGAGACACTGACTGCTGAAGTGGACAGCATCTTCGGCCCCCCAAATCAATTGCTCAAAAACAGCTACAGCCTTATGTACTGCTCATGTGAGGAACATGAATCTCCCAATAATATTCCACATACAGACAAAAGTCTAATAATAAACCATATGTTTTGCTGAGTGATTCTACAACATACCAGTCTGGCCATATGCAAATATACAGCCATTGTAGCCTTCGAATGCTCTCTCCAATATCTCCCGTCCCAGGCAGTCAAAGACAAGCTCCTGGGCTGTTCAATAAAAAACACAGGAAGAATTATATGTGCGGAAGAAACAGTATTTCATTTAATGGAACAACAAACAAGGCAGATGTTATTTACTGTGAGCAATACATTTCATTTCATGTGAGCAATAAGCAGGAATTATTTCACCGAATGTGATCAGTAAGCAAGAAAAACTGCATGAGAAATCAAAAAGATGTCATACAGGGTGGACAAAATCAAAAGTGAAGATCATATGCACCATAAAAGAACATGCATGATCACATGAACAAAACAGAACGAGAAGGGACCATTAGATAAGTTAAAGAAATAAACTATGGAAGCAGCAACCATTAGACAAGTTATAGAAAAAAAAACTATGGAAGCAGCAAACACTAAACAAGTTACAAAAAGAAACTATGGAAGCAGGAACCATTAGACAAGATAGAGAAAGAAACTATGGAAGCAGCAAACATTAGACAAGATACAGAAAAAACTATGGAAGCAGCAAACATTACACAAGTTACAGAAAGAAACTATGGAAGCAGCAACCATTAGACAAGTTACAGAAAGAAGCTATGGAAGCAGCAAACATTAGACAAGATACAGAAAAAAACCATGGAAGCAGCAACCATTAGACAAGTTACAGAAAGAAGCTATGGAAGCAGCAAACATTAGACAAGTTACAGAAAGAAGCTATGGAAGCAGCAACCATTAGACAAGTTACAGAAAGAAACTATGGAAGCAGCAAACATTAGACAAGTTACAGAAAGAAACTATGGAAGCAGCAAACATTAGACAAGTTACAGAAATAAACCATGGAAGCAGGAAAAATTAGATAAGTTACAGAAATAAACTATGGAAGCAGGAAAAATTATACAAGTTACAGAAATAAACTGTGGAATACTTCACAGACTGTGGAAAACAGCTAAAAATTGTATAACCAGCCCAAATGACAAGAAAAAAAAACAATGAAATAAAAAACAAACTAAAATATAACAAAAGTTTTAATTTTATTATCAATTTTCCTTTCTTCTTGATATGTTTCTTATTCTAACATATTTCATCTTCTTCCTTGTTCATCACTAAAAACAAAAGGTTTCAATTTTTTTTTTTTTTATATTTCTCTCAGCCTCCATTTTCCTTTCTTTCCCCATCTTCTTTATCTCTTCCAAGGAATTTTTTGGACCACATACTTATCACAAATCCATGTCCATATTATTTCACATCACATTATTAAGAGCTTATCAGTGTTATTTAACATCATCTTATCTTGGTAATGTATTTTTATCTCCTATTACCAGCTTATCAGTGCTGTTTTAACATTAACTTATCTTGGTAATGTAATTTTCTTTTTCTATCTTCCCTTCTGTTCTTCTTTCTGCCTTTTGTCTTCAGCAGCTTCTTCCTATAAGGGATAAAGGGAAGGCATTTTTTTCTGTCCCATTATGTGCCCTGGATAATGTGCTCAGTGTGTCCCATCCTCTCTTCTGGCTAATGTATTTTAAGCTGCATTAGTGAATGGGTACAGGAGAAAGAGGGAAACATACAAAGAATGGGCACAGCAGAGATAGCAGGATGAGTGGTGATGATGGTGTATGAAAGAGTGGGGGCGGGGCAGCGGAGGGGGGGCAGGGAGAAGTCCGGAAGAGGCTCAGCGTGAAAAGGAAACAAAGTAGAACACACAAAACATGAAATATAAGAAAGAAACGCAGTGTCACAGAACAAACAAGAATAATAAGTGGAAGAAAAAGACTCAATGTGACAAAACAAGCAAAAAGATTAGAGGAAGAAATAGATTCAATGTGACAGAATAAGTAAGAAAAATAATTGGAACAAAGAGACTTGGTGTGAGAGAACACACAAAAAAAAATAAGTGAAACAAAGAGACTTGGTGTGAGAGAACAAACACAAAAATAAGTGAAACAAGGAGACTTGGTGTGAGAGAACACACAAAAAAATAAGTGAAGCAAAGAGACTTGGTCTGAGAGAACAAACACAAAAATAAGTGAAACAAAGAGACTTGGTGTGAGAGAACAAACAAGAAAAATAAGTGGAACAAAAAGACCCAGTGTGAGAGAACAAACAAAAAAATAAGTGGAACAAAGAGACCCAGTGTGAGAGAACAAACAAAAAAATAAGTGGAACAAAGAGACCCAGTGTGAGAGAACAAACAAAAAAATAAGTGGAACAAAGAGACCCAGTGTGAGAGAACAAATAAGAAAAATAAGTGGAACAAAGAGACCCAGTGTGAGAGAACAAATAAGAAAAATAAGTGGAACAAAGAGACCCAGTGTGAGAGAACAAACAAAAAATAAGTGGAACAAAGAGACTTGGTGTGTGAGAACAAAAAAAAAATAAGTGGAACAAAGAGACCTGATGTGACAGAACAAACAAAAAAATAAGTGGAACAAAGAGACCTGGTGTGAGAGAACAAACAAAAAATAAGTGAAACAATGAGATTTGACGTGAGAGAAAAAAATAAGTGAAACAAAGAGATTTGATGTGAGAGAAAAAAGATAAGTGAAACAAAGAGATTTGATGTGAGAGAAAAAAATAAGTGAAACAAAGAGATTTGGTGTGAGAGAAAAAAAATAAGTGAAACAAAGAGACCCGGTGTGACAGAACGAAAATAAGTGAAACAACGAGACTTGGTGTGACAGAACAAACAAGAAAAATAATTGGAACAAAGAGACTCGGGGTGCCAGAACAAACAAGAAAAATAAGTGAAACAAAGAGATCCAGTGTGACTGAACGTGTAATAAAAAATAAATGTTAGAAATAGATTAAGTGTGACAGAATGAGAAAAACAAAATAATTAGAAGAAATAGATTAAGTGTGACAGAAGGTGTAATAAAAATGCTAGAAATAGATTAAGTGTGACAGAACATGTAACAAAAAATAACTGGAATATATTTAGTATGACAGAAGGTGTAACTTAAAAAAACTAATTAAATAGATTAACTGTGACAGGATGTTCAATTAAAAAAAAAACAATAATAAATGTAGGAAAGAGACTCGTTGTGACAAAACACGAAAGAAAAAACTAAATGTAAGAATTAGAGAATCAGTGTGACAGAACAAACAATCAAAAATAAATATCAGAAAGAATCTCAATGTGCCAGAGCAAATTTTAAAAAAAGCACATAAACTGAAGGAAGATACTCAGTGGGGCAGAAAATGTAAGAAAAAACAATAAATGGAAGAAGCAATATGTGAGACTGATAGGAGAAAGCGAGAGAGAACAGGCACAGTGAACACGTGGATGAGCAGAATGGGATATATGTAACACTTGGAAAATAAGGAAAAGAAACTAACCCCGAAAAAACTTTTTTTTTTTACATACAAGTTTATATTCAAGATACAATGCAATAAAGAGACACTGCTTCTACTTCTTGGATGTAAGAAAAAAAAGGGGTGGAGTGAGGAGGGGAGGTAGGCCAGCGTGACATGTCCACATTACTGTCTTGATCGTGACACTGCCAACATCACTGCCTAGATCGTGACACTGCACACATCACTCTGTCTGTATGGTGACACTGTCCACATCATTGTCTAGATGATGACATTACCCACATCACTGTCTAGATCCACTGCTCACATCACTGTCTAGATCGTGACACTGTCCACATCATTGTCTAGATGATGACACTACCCACATCACTGTTTAGATCCACTGCTCACATCACTGTCTAGATCGTGACACTGTCCACATCATTGTCTACATGATGACACTACCCACATCACTGTCTAGATCCACTGCTCACATCACTGTCTAGATCGTGACACTGTCCACATCATTGTCTAGATGATGACACTACCCACATCACTGTCTAGATCCAATGCTCACATCACTGTCTAGATCGTGACACTGCTCACATCACTGTCTAGATCGTGACACTGCTCACATCACTGCCTAGGTACCGATAGGTCAACCTACACTCACCAAAACAACAGAGAGAGAGAGAGAGAAAGAGAGTGAGAGAGAGAGAAAGACGCTCCGAATTCAAGAAATCTGAAAGATTAATGAGAAAGTATGCGAGTGCTGTAGATAAGATACATGATATCAACATAAGAAACAAAGAAAGTCCCACCCCCTCTACAACCCCCCCCCCCCCCACACACACACAAAAAGTTTTGAATTTAAAAAGTATTGGATGAATGATAGAAGAGAGGATAAATGATTAAAGATAACGATACGTTACTGGAGTAAAATAAACTCTATGAAAAAAAAATGCATTCTGCCCCCTTGAATGAAACCCTTTGAACGTCAGTAAATGTCCTTGCTAGATATAGTCTAAACAAACACTTTCTCTTTCACTGAATCTCCGACAGCCACTAGTAGAACAACCCACTTTTGTCTTGCTTTGAACCTTCCGTCTTTTATCTTCCAGTCTTTCTTTTTTTTTTCTCTCTCTCTCTCTGACCCAGGGCAGCTATCCATGTGATATGACCTTTCGTTAAATCAAGTGGGCTTACGTGGGTTCATTTCATGAACGTTCTGTATCTATCGTTATATCTCATGCTGAATTTACATTTACAGTACAGGATTTGTTTCCCTTGCCTCGTACTTTTTCCGTGGTACTGATCAATCACACACATATACTACCGGCATTATTTAGTGTAATATGGATGTTAAATGTCATTAACAATTATTGACGAAAGACGCTGGCGATGGTTGGGACATGTGCTCAGAATGACTGACAACTCACTACCAAAAATAGCACTAAGATGGACACCACAGGGGAGCAGAAGTAAGGGTAGACCAAAAGAGACATGGAGAAGAACAACAGAAAGGATGTTGAGCAATAGAGGGCTCACCTGGGCAAGAGCAGAAAAAAAGGGCGAAGGACATGCATTTGTGCAAAACCCTTGCGGAAGCCCCATGTGCCCTGGGCACTTAAGGTTCTGAGAGAGAGAGAGAGAGAGAGAGAGAGAGAGAGAGAGAGAGATGTCATTATTTTCCTTCTTTCCTTAAACCTTATCATCATCATCATCATCATCGTTCCTTTGGTCATAACCTTGAAAATCCTCAGCTAAGCGTTTTCATCAGGCCATCATCTGGCCTCTCCTAATATCCCATCAAACCTGCAACTTAACACACTTTCTTGAGAATCCATTTGGCACGTGCAGTCACACAGATAAAAAAAAAAGTGCACAGAGCCAAGACTTAAGAGCAGAATTAGCGAAATCTCGGCCAACCTTGTAATGTCAGATCATTAGAATCATTAACGGACTTATTAACCGTCGGGGGACTTGTTCTGTTGAAAGGAAATATTAAGGACCACATTATTACATTTGGGTATACAAAAGTAGGAACACAGCCGACGCAAACGATCACTTTCTGCTACTAGCAGACCATAGCGCCTTTTTTTTACGACTTACGTAATGGCATTTTTTGTCGTAAGGGACAGGTCAGAGGAAGGTAGATGTTTCCTGGTTCATGCTGGCAGTTAGTATAGAGAAAGTGGTTTTATAATGTCCCGCAACCCCGCCCAAACCTCCTTCACTCCATCCCCGATTCTGCCCATCACAAGGAAAAACAAGGTTCATGCGTCTGGAAACTCCAGCAGAGCTGAGGATACCACAAGGTGGGTAGTCCAAGAAACCTTGCCACCAACTGTCTATGGGTACCTCTTTGGAAGACTTTTCTTTCAGCGTTTGCTCCCACTGCTGCCGACTCTTCCTAGCTTCTCACATTGAGATAGGTCTCAACAGTATCATTCAGATCTTGCTGACTGACAAAACAAAAGTTACCTTGGGTAGCTAAGTACAGAACACAAACAAACATATACACGGCGATCAAGCAAGAGTGATCGGTATGAAAATGCATTACGCGATGAGTGATGAATAAAGATAAATTAACGATAAAAACGCGGCCACATCAAGATACTAATGAAGACTTACACGCAAATCTAGGGTCATTCTCCAGCATAGACCAGAAGCAGTAGTCGAAGGCGAATGTCTGAAATGGAAATTGAAACAAAATACATAACAAACAACAAGGTTAGGCAACTGATAACTATTATACCGCCTTTTCTTCTCGTCTGGCCACAATGCTTTGTCTTTTTTTTTCTTAATTTTGACGTTTTTATTTCTTTCCTTCTACTGTTTCTTCACATTTTACTTACACCTCCTCCTGCTATTTCTTTCTTCTTTTCTCGTACTTCTTTTTCTTCGTCTGGTGTGGCAGGACATCCCGCACAGACCACAACAGCAAGTTTCCTGCAAGATACCCTGCCCAAGCTTGTGACCTACTCACAACTGCTTCAAGGTCCAAACACCAACGAGCCAGAAAAAAACAGGTTGACGAAAGTCTTTGAAACTGCAGTTTTCTTCTTCAGTTGTGTTCGCCGTTCATAAAGCTCTTTGTTTTTAGTTAGACTGAACCAAGTCATTGGATCCTTTCTATGGCCATCTCTTCTATACCAGCGGCAGAAGTACTTCTCTTCCTCAGCTGTTTCACAAATATATAACACGTTACAAGGGATACTAAAACACAGTTAAATAACGCTGACACTCACTATTTGTCTGATGACAAAAATTGTGTTTTTATACCACTTTAGGTATTTTATTTCTTTTCCTTAGAGTTTAATAAGGTCTCTATATGATTACAGAGTTATAGGTTCTGTGTAATGATTACAGAGTTATAGGTTCTTCGTATATATGTTCTCTATGTTATCACTGATATATTCAATCGTTCATTTGCATGTCCCTTGCGGAACATTGCCTCCCTAACAGCACTCCTGTAGGCCTCTCGGTTGTGAGCAAGATGGCCTGCTGCTGATGCATTCATTCGCAGAGCATCAACGATGTCTTGCAGCCATCTTCGCCTTTGTTTCCTCTCTTTCTTTTTCCCATTATGTACCCTTCCAATGTTAAGAGAGGTCAAATTAACAGACATAAAATCCCTTGATGAGGTTTAAAGACTCGCCGAAGACAGGAAAAATTGGCGAACTACTTTGCGACCCCTATGTGACGTTTAACGGCACGGGAAGGTTATAAGATATAAGATAAGACCCTTCCAAGACGGTTTTCTCTAGATTATCATGAAGTTTAATGTGCCCAAAATATTTAAGTTTTCTCTCTTTAATCCTCTTTACTAGCCAGCCTTCTTCAATATTAAGTTCTTGTAGTATGGATATATTTGCTTTTGTTTTGTTTTTTTTTTATTCATGATATCTGAAGAACTCTTCTGTAGCATTTATATTCAAAGGCATTTATGTGTTTCTCAGCTGTTCTGTTAAGTGTTCAGTTCTCACAGGCATATGTTGCGAGGGGAAAAATGCATGCCCTTAAAAATCTTATTTTTGTAGTTCTGTATGTTCCTCTCCACAGATTCTTTAGTTGTTTTACTTTCTGAAGAGCGATAGATGTCCTCCTTTTAATTTCCCTCATTGCATCTCCATTATTAGTTAGCAGCTATGATATTCAAAACTCTCCACTTCTTCCAGTTTTTCCTCATTTATACATATATCAGCTGCCTTGTTTGTTTTATCATTTGTCATCAATTTAGTTTTCTTCGCATTAAGATAGAAGTTTTGCTCTTCGCTGTTCTTACGGACTGACATAATTAGTTTTTCCAGTCCATTTTTTTTTGTTGTGGACAGTAATACTGTGTCATCAACATATCTAATCTCTGGTATTTCATAACCTCCAATTTTTATGACATCGTAATATTCTTTGTCTACATCTCCTCTAACATTCCTCGTTATATTTTCAGTATACAAGTTAAATAAGTAAGGCGACAATATGCACCCCTGACGGACCCCTTGTTTTATGTCAAACCAAGTTGTTTCACCATTTATTCTTATTGCTGTTTGTTGGTCTAGATACAGCAGTGATGTTAATTGTATCAAATGTGTTAGAAATTCCATTTTGTCCATTATTTCCCAAAGTTTCTGGTGTTGTACACAATCAAATGTCTTTGAGTAGTCAATAAAGGATAAATATAGATTCACATTAAACTCTCTGCATTTCATGTATTGAATATATGATCTCTTGATCCTATTCCTTGCCTGAAACCAGTTTGGACCATATTGACATCTTCTATTTTCTTGCGAAGTCTACCCATTATGATTTTTAACAGAATTTTACTGGCATGACTAATCAGGGCAACAGTTCTGTAGTTGATGCAATATTTCAGGTTACCCTTTTTTGGCAGTGGTATGAATATAGTTCTTTTCCATTCTTTTGGCCAAATACCTGAATGCCATATCTTTTTACATAGTGCATGATACACTGTTGCACATTCCTTTCCTCCTGCTTTAATAAACTCAGCTGTTATCTCATCACATCCTGGTGATTTACCATTTTTCAGATTCTTTATTGCCCATACAACTTCTTATATTGTCGGTTCTGGTTCTTTCTCCTCCAATAATAATTCACACTGTAGATTTCTGCTTTCACAGTCAGTTGTTTCATACATTCCTCTGCAATTTCCTTCCATCTTTCTAGAATTTCCTCTGTCTCTGTCAAGGTATTCCCCATCTTGTCACAAATTGCATTTAGCTTAGGTGTGACATTTCTCACCAATGTCTTCATTTCTTTAAACATTTCACTATCTCTTCCACACCTCTGATGTCCTTCTATTCTTTCACAACAATCTTGTATGTATTGTTTTTTTTTGTCTTTTCTTATGTTTCTTCGTACTTCTTTTGTTACAAATTTATATTCCTCTTTGTTGTTGTTTGTCATTTTCCATTGCGTCTTCATTTCTCTACGTTGTTTTATCAGTTCTAGTCTGCCTGCTTTAATCCATCCATTCTTTGTGTTTTCTTTACTGGAACCATGTCTTTAGTTGTTGTTATTAAGACATCTCTGGCCTATTACAGATATATAGGCTCTCTATATTATTACAGATATATAGGTTCTCTATATTATTACATATATATAGGTTCTCTATATTATTATAGAGATATAGGTTATTATGAGATTACATATATATAGATTCTTTATATGATTACAGAGATATAAATTATCTATGAGATTACACAGATATAGGTTCTGTATATGATTACAGAGACATAAGTTATCCATGAGGTTACATATATATATATATATATATATATATATATATATATATAGGTTCTCTATATAATTACAGAGATATAACTTATTTATGAGACTACATACACATCTTCATGTCTGCTATTAATAACTCATGGTCCGTGTCACAATCAGCACCTGGTAAAGTTTTTGCTGATGTTATGCTTGACCTCCACCTTCTCTGCACTAAAATGTAATCTATTTGATTCCTGGTTTTCCCATCAGGTGATGTCCATGTGTAACGTCTTCTCGGATGTTGTTTAAAAAGTGTGTTAGCGATCATTAGCTCATTTTCCATGCAAAACGCCATTAGATTGTCACCTGCCTCATTTCTATGTCCTATGCTAAATTTCCCTACAACATGTCCTTCATCTTCTGCTCTTTCTGATCCCTAAGCTAAATGTAATTTGTGATGAGATGGGGAATACCCTGACAGAGACAGAGGAAATTCTAGAAAGATGGAAGGAATATTGCAAAAGAATGTATGAAACAACTGACTGTGAAAGCAGAAATCTACAGTGTGAATTATTATTGGAGGAGAAAGAACCAGAACCGACAATATAAGAAGTTTTATGGGCAATAAAGAATCTGAAAAATGGTAAATCACCAGGATGTGATGAGATAACAGCTGAGTTTATTAAAGCAGGAGGAAAGGAATGTGCAACAGTGTATCATGCACTATGTAAAAAGATATGGCATTCAGGTGTTTGGCCAAAAGAATGGAAAAGAACTGTATTCATACCACTGCCAAAAAAGGGTAACCTGAAATTATGCACCAACTACAGAACTGTTGCCCTGATTAGTCATGCCAGTAAAATTCTGTTAAAAATCATAATGGGTAGACTTCGAAAGAAAATAGAAGAAGAAGTCAACATGGTCCAAGTTGGTTTCAGGCAAGGAAGAGGATCAAGAGATCATATATTCAATCTAAGATTAATAATAGAGAAATGCAGAGAGTTTAATGTGAATCTATATTTATCCTTTATAGACTACTCAAAGGCATTTGATTGTGTACAACACCAGAAACTTTGGGAAATAATGGAAAAAATGGGATTTCCAACACATTTGATACAATTAACATCACTGCTGTATCTAGACCAACAAGCAGCAGTAAGAATAAATGGTGAAACAACTTGGTTTGATATAAAACAAGGGTCCGTCAGGGGTGCATATTGTCGTCTTACTTATTTAACTTGTATACTGAAAATATAATGAGGAATGTTAGAGAAGATGTAGACAAAGAATATTATGATGCCATAACAATTGGAGGTTATGAAATACCAGAGATTAGATATGCTGATGACACAGTATTGCTGTCCACAACACAAAAAGGAATGGAAAAACTAATTATGTCAGTCCGCAAGAACAGCGAAGAGCAGAACCTCTATCTTAATGCAAAGAAAACTAAATTGATGACAACTGACAAAACAAACAAGGCAACTGAAATATGTATCAATGAGGAAAAACTGGAAGAAGTGGAGAGTTTTGAATATCTTGGATCGCTACTAACTAATAATGGAGATACAATGAGGGAAATTAAAAGGAGGACATCTATCGCTCTTCAGAAAGTAAAACAAATAAAGAATCTGTGGAGAGGAGCAGACAGAACCACAAAAATAAGATTTTTAAGGGCATGCTTCTTTCCCATAGCAACATATGCCTGTGAGACCTGGACACTTAACAAAACAGCTGAGAAACACATAAATGCCTTTGAATGTAAATGCTACAGAAGAGTTCTCCAAATATCGTGGACACAAAAAAGAACAAATATATCTATACTACAAGAGCTTAATATTGAAGAAGGATGGCTAGTGAAGAGGATTAAAGAGAGAAAACTTAAATATTTTGGACACATTAAACGTCATGATAATTTAGAGAAGACCGTATTGGAAGGATACATAATGGGAAAAAGAAAAAGAGGAAGACCAAGACGAAGATGGCTGCAAGACATCGTTGACGATCTGGAAATGGATGCAACAGCAGCAGGCCATCTTGCTCACAACCGAGAGGCCTACAGGAGTGCTGTTTGGGAGGCAAAGTTCCGCAAGGGACATGCAAATGAATGAATGAACATACACATAGGTTCTCTATATGATTACAGAGATATAAGTTATCTGTGAAATTGCATATATATTGATTCTCTATATATGATTACAGATATATAGGTTCTCTCTATGATTACACAGATATAGGTTCTCTCTATGATTACACAGATATAGGTTCTCTATATGATTACAGAGATATTGTTTCTCAATATGATTACACAGATATAACTTCTGTATATAATTACACAGAAATGGGTCGTCAAATAATTGATGCATCAGCAGCAGGCCTTCTTGCTCACAACCGAGAGGCCTAGAATGCTGTTAGGGAGTCAAAGTTCCGCAAGGGACATGCAAATGAATGAATGAATGAATGAGGTCATCAAATAGAAATTTTACCTTTGGCGTCTTCCTTGCGGCCCCATTATGTCTGAAATAATAAGAAAATAAATGTACGTTATAATTACTAAATAAAATACACGACACATAACAGCACGTCTGTAAAAATATTTCCAGTTGAAACATAGCAAAAGACTCACAGTTACCATCTTAGATTTTAAAATAAAACAAACAACATTATTACAGTCCTTGATAACAGCAACATGGAGGTACTTACATCATCTTTTTTCCATGGCTTCATTTACGAAAATGATTGAGACCACAGAGACAGAAGAACAATATGACATGAAACTCGTGATTTCGTGAAAGCTGGCAATAGTTCTCCTGTTGTTCCTCGCCCAGAGAACAATGTGCAACATTCAGTGTTTCTCTTTGACATCAGGCTATTTTTTCCTACTGCATCAATATCAGTTCAGTCATGTCCATGTCCCTTGCATGAACTTTGCCTCCCTAACAGCTCTCTCGTAGCCCTCTCTGTTGTAAGCAAGCCGCCCCGCTGCTGATGCATCCATTCGCAGATTATCAACGAAGTCTTGCAGCCATCTTCGCCTTGTTCTTTCTTTCTTTCTTTTTTCCATTATGTACCTATCCAAGAATGTTTTCTCAAAATTATCATTACGTATAATATGTCCAAAATATTTAAGTTTTCTCTGTTTAATCTTCTTTGCCAGCCAGCCTACTTCAGTATTAAGTTCTTATAGTATGGATGTATTTGATCCTTTTTGTGTCCATGATATTTGAAGGACTCTTCTGTTGCATTTACATTGAAAGAAATTTTTGTGTTTCTCAGCTGTTTTGTTAAGTGTCTAGGTCTCACAGGCATATGTTGCGATGGGAAAGATGCATGCCTTTAAAAATCGTATTTTTGTGGTTCCTCTCCACAGCTCCTTTAGTTGTTTTATTTTATGAAGAGCGAAAGATGCCCTTATTTCAGTTTCCCTCATTGTATCTCCAATATTAGTTATTAATGATCCAAGATTTTCACAGCTCTCCACCTCTTCCTGTTTTTCCTAACTGATATATATATATATATATATATATATATATATATATATATATATATATATATATTTCAGCTGCTTTATTTATTTTTTCAACTGTCATCAATTTAGTTTTATTTGCATTAAGACAGAGGTCCTGCTTTTCACTATACTTACGGACTGACATAATTAGTTTTTCCATTCCTTTTTGTGTTGTGGACAGTAATACTGTGTCGTCAGCATATCTAATCTCTGGTATTTCATAACCTCCAAATATAATATCAATATAATCTTCAAATATAATATCAATATAACCTTCAAATAGGGAACATTCCATGTTTATCCTATATATCAAGCTGTTTATCCCTAATGCATCAATATAACCTTCATTTTTTATTTTCCGTTACATTTTTTTTTTATAATCATAAAATACTTTTAATGTCTGATTATTTCATGTGCCATTATTGCTCCTGAATTATGTTAGATGATTTTTTTATATTTTTATTGAGAAATTCTGGTAGACAGAAATTGACAAGAAGCTTCTCTATAATTTATAAACATGGATGAGGTTGGAAATGTGCAACATTCAGTGTTTCTCTTTGACATCAGGCTATTTTTTCCTACTGCATCAATATCAGTTCAGTCATGTCCATGTCCCTTGCATGAACTTTGCCTCCCTAACAGCTCTCTCGTAGCCCTCTCTGTTGTAAGCAAGCCGCCCCGCTGCTGATGCATCCATTCGCAGATTATCAACGAAGTCTTGCAGCCATCTTCGCCTTGTTCTTTCTTTCTTTCTTTTTTCCATTATGTACCTATCCAAGAATGTTTTCTCAAAATTATCATTACGTATAATATGTCCAAAATATTTAAGTTTTCTCTGTTTAATCTTCTTTGCCAGCCAGCCTACTTCAGTATTAAGTTCTTATAGTATGGATGTATTTGATCCTTTTTGTGTCCATGATATTTGAAGGACTCTTCTGTTGCATTTACATTGAAAGAAATTTTTGTGTTTCTCAGCTGTTTTGTTAAGTGTCTAGGTCTCACAGGCATATGTTGCGATGGGAAAGATGCATGCCTTTAAAAATCGTATTTTTGTGGTTCCTCTCCACAGCTCCTTTAGTTGTTTTATTTTATGAAGAGCGAAAGATGCCCTTATTTCAGTTTCCCTCATTGTATCTCCAATATTAGTTATTAATGATCCAAGATTTTCACAGCTCTCCACCTCTTCCTGTTTTTCCTAACTGATATATATATATATATATATATATATATATATATATATATATATATATTTCAGCTGCTTTATTTATTTTTTCAACTGTCATCAATTTAGTTTTATTTGCATTAAGACAGAGGTCCTGCTTTTCACTATACTTACGGACTGACATAATTAGTTTTTCCATTCCTTTTTGTGTTGTGGACAGTAATACTGTGTCGTCAGCATATCTAATCTCTGGTATTTCATAACCTCCAAATATAATATCAATATAATCTTCAAATATAATATCAATATAACCTTCAAATAGGGAACATTCCATGTTTATCCTATATATCAAGCTGTTTATCCCTAATGCATCAATATAACCTTCATTTTTTATTTTCCGTTACATTTTTTTTTTATAATCATAAAATACTTTTAATGTCTGATTATTTCATGTGCCATTATTGCTCCTGAATTATGTTAGATGATTTTTTTATATTTTTATTGAGAAATTCTGGTAGACAGAAATTGACAAGAAGCTTCTCTATAATTTATAAACATGGATGAGGTTGGAAATGTGCTATATTTCATTTCGCTTAGACCATGTCATGTATTTTTGCTTGCATTCTGTCTTGGTACCTCACTGAATATTGATTAGCGTTAGGCGTGCAGGATTACCAACACTGCCGGTGCTGCTCCGGACTGAGAGAATTATAAAAGGCCAAGATGGTTACCTAATGTTCAGTGAATAAAAACTGAAAAAAGACGATATCCTAACTCCATATTTGGCAACAAGTTGTAATACTGCAGCTAAGATCAATAAGATTAGAAAGTGATATATTCTCAACGTTGTGGAGCCAAATGAGAAGACTTGCAGCTTATTCTGCATTAGATCTGATGCATTTCTTCTATGATTTCGTCGTGACATAAGAAATACGAAGACTTGAGGCTCTCATACTTGCATACAACAATAATATCTTTTATAAGGCGGTGTTTTCCATCTCCATATCAGGCCATAGAGTCGGTATGTCAAATCTACTCTGCCTCCAGTAGTCGGTATGTCAAATCTTCTACTCTGCCTCCAGGAGTCGGTATGTCAAATCTTCTACTCTGACTCCAGGAGTTGGTATGTCAAATCTTCTACTCTGACTCCAGGAGTTGGTATGTCAAATCTTCTACTCTGACTCCAGGAGTTGGTATGTCAAATCTTCTACTCTGATTCTAGGAGTTGGTATGTCAAATCTTCTACTCTGACTCCAGGAGTTGGTATGTCAAATCTTCTACTCTGACTCCAGGAGTTGGTATGTCAAAGCTTCTACTCTGACTCCAGGAGTTGGTATGTCAAATCTTCTACTCTGATTCTAGGAGTTGGTATGTCAAATCTTCTACTCTGACTCCTGGAGTTGGTATGTCAAATCTTCTACTCTGATTCTAGGAGTTGGTATGTCAAATCTTCTACTCTGACTCCAGGAGTTGGTATGTCAAATCTTCTAACTCTGACTCCAGGAGTTGGTATGTCAAATCTTCTACTCTGACTCCTGGAGTTGGTATGTCAAATCTTCTACTCTGACTCCAGGAGTTGGTATGTCAAATCTTCTACTCTGACTAAAGGATTTGGTATGTCAAATCTTCTACTCTGACTCCTGGAGTTGGTATGTCAAATCTTCTACTCTGACTCCAGGAGTTGGTATGTCAAATCTTCTACTCTGACTCCAGGATTTGGTATGTCAAATCTTCTACTCTGACTCCTGGAGTTGGTATGTCAAATCTTCTACTCTGACTCCAGGAGTTGGTATGTCAAATCTTCTACTCTGACTCCTGGAGTTGGTATGTCAAATCTTCTACTCTGACTCCAGGAGTTGGTATGTCAAATCGTCTACTCTGACTCCTGGAGTTGGTATGTCAAATCTTCTACTCTGACGCCAGGAGTTGGTATATCAAATCTTCTACTCTGACTCCAGGAATTGGTATGTCAAATCTTCTACTCTGACTCCTGGAGTTGGTATGTCAAATTTTCTACTCTGACTCCTGGAGTTGGTATGTCAAATCTTCTACTCTGACTCCTGGAGTTGGTATGTCAAACCTTGCACTCTTACCCCTGGAGGCGGTATGTCAAATCTCAAAACTCTAAGTAATGGAGTCGGTATATCAACCTTTCCATTCTCAGTAAAGATATGTTCATCCATCCACTCTGACTCATGAAATCGGTATATCAAACCTCCCGCTCTGACTCATGGAGTCAGAATATCAAACCTCCCACTCTGACTCACGGAGCCGGCATATCAAACCTCCCACTCTGACTAATGGAACCGGCATAGCAAACCTCGCATTCGACTCATATATTTCTCTACTGTTCCACTCCTTCACAAATGCTATGTTTCTACCGACCTCGACTCCCTCGCCTTCTGACTCTGGCTGCAAGAACTGAACATTTCTAATGACTCCTTGTCTATGAGACATTTTCACGGGCATAAAAGAAACGGCCAAAAAAACAATATCCAAAACATGGCATATAAACACCCACCCAGCAATGCCGAAAATACAAGGCAATAAAATCGGCAAATATTGTCAAGCCAATATGTCAATGACAAAATCCATACACGCAGCCTTGACGTATCTTGACAGCGAGGGTTCTGACGTCATTCAAGCACACACTTCTTAGCCCGCGTCAGTCGATAAGTAAGCAATTAAGACTATGAACACCATAAAACATTTCTCTACTTCCTTACAAAGCCGTGTGTGTTTTGCTGTATATGTAGCCTACAACGTACTGCAGACTAGACGCCAATCGATCGCCGAGTTTACCGCTGCTCGCCATTATCCCAACAGTTTTTACAACGTGTTTTCTCTCTGACAACCTGCGGGGTCTTTTCTCCTTCTCCAAGTATCAAGCAATGCCTGGCGGGGGAGCATGCGTAACGAAAAATGGGGAAATAATACATAGTATCAAATTTATCCATTCGAAAGTGCAGCAAACATGTCAGTCATCTGCACGTCTCTTGCGGAACTTTGCCTCCCTAAAAGCTCTCCTGTAGGCCTATCGGTTGTAAGCAAGATGCCCTGCTGCTGATGTGTCGTCCATTTGCAAATTATCAACCGTGTCTTTCTCTCCTTCTTTTTTCCCCATTATGTATCCTTCCAAGACGGTCTTCTCTAGATTCTCATGACGTTTAACTACCGAGCAGAGTAAACTGTATATGGCAAGAAATATATAGCTTTACAAATCGCGAGAAACAGGACAGTTAAAAATCGGAAACGAGAATAAAACTTGAAAATAAAAAAAAATAAAAAACAACTTGAAAACGACCCCCACCCCCCCCCCCCCCCCCCATGTCCCATCCCATATCCCATCCCATATCCCATCCCATATCAATCTGAACATGTGAAACAAGGACAGGAATAAAAATCTGAGACTGGCTGACCACCAAATGGGCCACTTCTTCACTGCCTTCAGTTTTCAGTCACTCCTCAGTACACAAAAACATGACGGTTACGCTTAATGCAATCTGTCTAATGTGCTAGTTAACAGACCCTGCCCCATCTCTCAGCTAGTGCCCCCATCTCTCCGCTAGTGCCCCCATCTCTCCGCTAGTGCCCCCATCTCTCCGCTAGTGCCCCCATCTCTCCGCTAGTGCCCCCATCTCTCCGCTAGTGCCCCCATCTCTCCGCTAGTGCCCCCAGCAACAGGCCTAGCCTGACTAACAGGGAAGAGGTCACCCCGTCGTGGTGGTGGAGTCTGCTTCACTCAGGACTGAAGGAAAAAAACCCACCACTACCAATCTTAATAAGACAACGGCCAGCGGCTGACATGGGGGGGGGGGGGGGCGCAGAAGTACCACTAAATCTTAATAAGACAAAGGCCAGCGGCTGACATGGGGGGGGGGCGCAGAAGTACCACTAAATCTTAATAAGACAACGGCCAGCGGCTGACATGGGGGGGGGCGCAGAAGTACCACTAAATCTTAATAAGACAAAGGCCAGCGGCTGACATGGGGGGGGGGGCGCAGAAGTACCACTAAATCTTAATAAGACAACGGCCAGCGGCTGACATGGGGGGGGGGGGCGCAGAAGTACCACTAAATCTTAATAAGACAAAGGCCAGCGGCTGACATGGGGGGGGGCGCAGAAGTACCACTAAATCTTAATAAGACAAAGGCCAGCGGCTGACATGGGGGGGGGGCGCAGAAGTACCACTAAATCTTAATAAGACAAAGGCCAGCGGCTGACATGGGGGGGCGCAGAAGTACCACTAAATCTTAATAAGACAAAGGCCAGCGGCTGACATGGGGGGGGGGCGCAGAAGTACCACTAAATCTTAATAAGACAAAGGCCAGCGGCTGACATGGGGGGGGGCGCAGAAGTACCACTAAATCTTAATAAGACAAAGGCCAGCGGCTGACATGGGGGGGGGGGCGCAGAAGTACCACTAAATCTTAATAAGACAACGGCCAGCGGCTGACATGGGGGGGGGCGC
The DNA here is from genome assembly GCA_009760885.1 of Achatina immaculata. Lineage (NCBI taxonomy): Eukaryota > Metazoa > Mollusca > Gastropoda > Stylommatophora > Achatinidae > Lissachatina > Lissachatina immaculata. The sequence continues at coordinate 8,094,061 of CM019701.1, forward strand.
AGAAGTACCACTAAATCTTAATAAGACAAAGGCCAGCGGCTGACATGGGGGGGGGGGCGCAGAAGTACCACTAAATCTTAATAAGACAACGGCCAGCGGCTGACATGGGGGGGGGGGCGCAGAAGTACCACTAAATCTTAATAAGACAAAGGCCAGCGGCTGACATGGGGGGGGCGCAGAAGTACCACTAAATCTTAATAAGACAAAGGCCAGCGGCTGACATGGGGGGGGGGGCGCAGAAGTACCACTAAATCTTAATAAGACAAAGGCCAGCGGCTGACATGGGGGGGCGCAGAAGTACCACTAAATCTTAATAAGACAAAGGCCAGCGGCTGACATGGGGGGGGGGGCGCAGAAGTACCACTAAATCTTAATAAGACAAAGGCCAGCGGCTGACATGGGGGGGGGCGCAGAAGTACCACTAAATCTTAATAAGACAACGGCCAGCGGCTGACATGGGGGGGGGGGCGCAGACGCACCACTAAATCTTAATAAGACAACGGCCAGCGGCTGACATGGGTGGGGGCGCAGACGTACCACTAAATCTTAATAAGACAACGGAAAGCGGCTGACATGGGTGGGGTCGCAGACGTACCACTAAATCTTAATAAGACAACGGCCAGCGGCTGTCATGGGGGGTGGGGGTGGGGGTGGGGTCGCAGACGTACCACTAAATCTTAAGACAACAGCCAGCGGCTGACATGGGGGTGGGGTGGGGGTGGGGGCGCAGAAGTACCACTAAATCTTAATAAGACAACAGCCAGCGGCTGACATGGGTGGGGGCGCAGACGTACCACTAAATCTTAATAGGTATCTGTGTCAAGGCTGGCCAACCACAGCCGGCTAAGACCCTATTCTGCCTTCCAATGTTGTCCCAGGAAACCGACAGTAGTCTGGATACGTGAGCAGTGACCGTAGTGGGACGGCTCGCCCGGTCCTAAAAATACGCCAAGCCGAAGTCGGATGCGTGGTGCCGGAAGGCGCATTACTGAAACACAGCGCAACTAGCATCCCTTTAATGGCAAACAACGAATAATAATAAGAACAACAACAACAACAAGAGAAGAACGGCTCATATTAGATACAGCATTCTGAAAGAGACAGAAACACACCCATGGGTGACATCTTCAGAAAAAAAAATTAAAAAGGATGAAAATGAACACAGCCAACAAGGAAATCAGCTTTGCTTTATTCAGCCAGAAACATACTGTTAATTTTTGTACGTTTTATTCCAAATAAAGTTACATTCCGTTGTGTTGTTACATGAACTCCTCGATTTAACGGACTCTGATAAAGCGGTTTTCCGATCTAATGGAATATTATTATAATTCTTACACGCCGGACCATTTAACTTGCGGATACCGCGTGGAGTAGACTCACTTTGTTTATGTCTTAGTCTGTCTCAAGCTATGGTGAGGTCGGGTTGTATACAGAGTGTTTCTATCTTAGTCTGTCTCAAACTATGGTGGGGCCGGGTTGTATACAGAGTGTTTCTATCTTAGTCTGTCTCAAGCTATGGTGAGGCCGGGTTGTATACAGAGTGTTTCTATCTTAGTCTGTCTCAAGCTATGGTGAGGCCGGGTTGTATACAGAGTGTTTCTATCTTAGTCTGTCTCAAGCTATGGTGAGGCCGGGTTGTATACAGAGTGTTTCTATCTTAGTCTGTCTCAAGCTATGGTGAGGTCGGGTTGTATACAGAGTGTTTCTATCTAAGTCTTTGTTGAGGCCAGGATGTATACAGAGTGTTTCTATCTTAGTCTGTCTCAGGCTATGGTGAGGCCGGGTTGTATACAGAGTGTTTCTGTTTTAGTTTGTCTCAGGCTATGGTGAGGCCGGGTTGTATAATGAGTGTTTCTGTTTTAGTTTGTCTCAGGCTATGGTGAGCTCGGGTTGTATACAGAGTGTTTCTGTTTTAGTTTGTCCCAGGTTATTGTGAGGTCAGGTCGTAAATAGAGTGTTTCTGTCTTAGCTTGTCTCAGGCTACGGTGACGTCATGTTGTGTACAGAGTGTTTCTGTCTTAGTTTGTCTCAGGCTACGGTGACGTCATGTTGTATACAGAGTGTTTCTGTCTTAGTTTGTCTCAGGCTACTTTGAGGTCCGGTCGTAAATAGAGTGTTTCTGTCTTAGGTTGTCTCAGGCTACGGTGGCGTCATGTTGTATACAGAGTGTTTGTCTCAGTCTGTCTCAAGCTACGGTGACTTCATGTTGTATACAGTGTTTCTGTCTTAGTCTGTCTCAAGCTACGGTGACGTCATGTTGTATACAGTGTTTCTGTCTTAGTTTGTCTCAAGCTACGGTGACGTCATGTTGTATACAGTGTTTCTGTCTTAGTCTGTCTCAAGCTACGGTGACGTCATGTTGTATACAGTGTTTCTGTCTTAGTTTGTCTCAGGATACGGTGAGGTCAGGTTGTGCACAGAGTGTTTCTTTGTTTTCTGAATTATGAATTTATTTATTAAATAATTTGGAATCCTTACAATTCAAACACCCCCACCCCCACCCACATCACCCTGTTTTTTTTTTCTTATTGTTACACCACCTTCCCTCCCCCGGATTATATTAGTATTAACAGACTTTCGGCATTAACAGACTTCCCATCCTCTCTATTAGTCCTTTATACGGAGGATTTACTGTATCAAACAAAAAAAAACTACACTTTCTTCTTCTTCTTCTTCTTCTTCTGCTGTTGCTGCTGCTTATGATAACGAAAGCTTTTCATTTCTATCTTGTCTTTCTTTCACTTTCTCTCATCTCTCCATGTCTGTCTGTCTGTGTGTCTACACCTAAGATTTCTCGGGACAAGCCAAGAGCACTCATTCTTTCTGAAACAAACCCGCCAATAAACACAAACAGCTCCTTTAAGTCACCCCCACAGTTTTCTTTCCAACTATCCAGGAAACACTTTTATTAGTCCAGAAACTTCAGTCACTTAAATAGCCACAATTAAAGTTACAAAAACACTTCTCCACTTCCACGGCAAAGCTCAAATTATTTCTGCCTTTCTCGTGTCGCCCGTTCAGGTCAATGACGTCTGCAGCCGTTAGATGACGTCTTTCAACTCAGAAAGCTGTAAAGAAGAGATTTCACTCTATATTTTCTTCTCATAAACTCCTCTCTTTTGGCCGCCATACTGCTAAAACAATACACGCTGTGTCTGTAGACTACGTTCGTGTGGTTGCATTGATATTCTATTGTTAAATCTACCAATTATTGTCTACAGTATGATTTCCGTTAGAGGTCTTGTCCGTCTTCCTCCGTTGTACAGTACAGTATCTTTATTCCTGATCTTCGCATCTTCTCTATGTGCTTACGTAATAGATGGATCGGAACGGGAGAGACGGAGATGTAGCTGACAACGGTTGAAGAATGTACAATCGCGAGGGGAAATCGAGCACCGGTCCATTGTGTATGCGCAGGGCAACAATTCGTCTTCCCTTGTTGCTATGGAGAAATACAACAATCCAGCTCTAGAATCTGAACTTCCCAGATTTCATCGATTTTAATTTTAATGGAAGTCTTTCGCAAGTGTCTTCTGCCAGTACAGATGACGTGACAGAACAATACGGGGAAGATGCGCATTTCTCATACAAGAAAATATGGAGATACATGAAGCAGACAGGCAAGGAGACCAGAAACTTATAGAAGACTATACACTTAGACTTATAGGAGACTAGACTTATCATAGACTTATAGGAGATTATATAACTTAGACTTATAGGAGATTATATAACTTAGACTTATAGGAGATTAAAAACTAGACTGATATGAGGCTAGACTTATCCTAGACTCTCTTAAACTTAGACGTATAGGAGACTTACAGGAGACTAGGCCTATCTTAAACTTATAGGAGACTATAAACTTAGACTTATAGGAGACTAGATTTATCCTAGACTTATAGGAGACTATAAACTTTGAGAATAGACGTATCCTAACTTATAGGAGACTATAAACTTACTCAGAGGAGATCAGACTTATCTTAATCTTATAGGAGAATATAAACGAGACTAATTATGATGAAAACATCATACTGAGACAGAAAAATACAACGGGAAATGAACACAAAAATGAAGAAGCAAATATGGAGTATGAAGTAACGTATAAACAGCGAGAGAGAGAGAGAGAGAGAGAGAGAGAGAGAAAAGTGGGGTTGGGGGGGGGGGGAAGGAGTATGTATACATGTGTCATGGATGAATAATGAAAATAGATAGAAACATTTAAATATCAAAACGTAGAGATATAAAATATGGAGAAAGTGTTTTTAGTATGTAGACATGCCCAGGGAGAAACTGTTTTTATATGTAGGCATGACCAGGGAGAAACTGTTTTTATATGTATGCATGCTCAGGTAGAAAATGTTTTTATATGTAGACATTCCCAGGGCGAAATTGTTTTTATATGTAGGCATGCTCAGGGAGAAAATGTTTTTATATGTAGGCAAGACCAGGGAGAAACTGTTTTTATATGTAGACATGCCCAGGGAGAAAATGTTTTTATATGTAGACATGCTCAGGGAGAAAATGTTTTTAGATGTAGGCATGCTCAGGGAGAAATTGTTTTTATATGTAGACATCCCCAGGGACAAATTGTTTTTATATGTAGACATGCCCAGGGTGAAATTGTTTTTAGATGTAGGCATGCTTAGGGAGAAATTGTTTTTATATGTAGACATGCCCAGGGAGAAAATGTTTTTAGATGTACACATGCCCAGGGAGAAAATATTTCATATGCAGACATGCCCTGGGAGAAATTTTTTTTATATTTATACATGCCCAGGGAGAAAGTGTTTTTATATTTATACATGCCCAGGAAGAAAATGTTTTATAAGTATACATGCCAAGGGATGAAAGTGTTCTTATCAATAGACAAGCCCAGGGAGAAAGTGTTTTTATATGTAGACATGCCCAGGGAGAAAGTGTTTTTTTATATATAGACATGCCCAGGGAGAAAGTGTTTGTATTTGTAGACATGCCGAGGGAGAAAGTGTTTTTATATGTCGACATCCCCAGGGAGAAAGTGTTTTTATATGTAGACATCCCCAGGGAGAAAGTGTTTTTATATGTAGACATCCCCAGGGAGAAAGTGTTTTCATATGTAGACATCCCCAAGGAGAAAGTGTTTTTATATGTAGACATGCCCAGGGAGAAAGTGTTTTTATATGTAGACATGCCCAAGGAGAAAGTGTTTTTATATGTAGACATCATCAGGGAGAAAGTGTTTTTATATGTAGACATCCTCAGGGAGAAAGTGTTTTTATATGTTGACATCCCAAGGGGGAAAGTGTTTTTATATGTAGACATGCCTCATATAAAAACACTGACTGGGTGTGCCAGCAATGGCAATGAATGACATATATCAGGGATAGGTGCCTGTGAGACCTGGACAATAAACAAAACAGCTGAGAAACAAATAAATGCCTTTGAATGTAAATGCTACAGAAGAGTTCTTCAAATATAATGGACACAAAAAAGGACAAATATATCCATACTACTAGAACTTAATATTGAAGAAGGCTGGCTAGTAAAGAGGATTAAAGAGAGAAAACTTAAATATTGTGGACACATTAAACGTCATGATAATCTAGAGAAGACTGTCTTGGAGGGGTACATAATGGGAAAAAGAAAGAGAGGAAGACTAAGGCGAAGACGATCTGCAAATGGATGCATCAGCAGCAGGCCATCTTGCCCACAACCGAGAGGCCTACATGAGGGAGGCAAAGTTCCTCAAGGAACATGCAAATGAATGAATAAATGAGGTGCGGTGGATGAGAGAAATAACAAGAGAGACAAAAAAAAATGGCACATTACCAACTCATTATGTTACCAACTTATTATGTTATCAACTCATTATTTTACCAACTCATTATGTTACCAACTCTTTATGGTAACAACTCTTTTTGCTACCAACTCATTATGCTACCAACTCATTATGTTACCAACTCATTATGTTACCAACTCATTATGTTACCAACTCATTATGTTACCAACTCAATACCGTTAGTGGTCATGCTTACCCAGCCTGTCCTATCCCTGGTGTTGTCCAGTCCATGCAAATGTTGGTCTTTTGCGGTACCATCTAGTCAACCCATTCAGATACTGTTTCTCTCTGCCGTTTCCTGGCTGAATTTTCCAATGGCTGCTAGGTTCTCTAACTCTCATATCTTCGCTTGACATGTTCAAAGAATGTTGACTGTCGTTTTCTCGTGGTTCTAACTAGTATCTGTACGTCAAGAATCTCTTTGAGATTTATTTCTTTTTTTTTTTTTCCTCTGGCTATCAAGAGCATATGTTGCGTCGTTCTCATTTCTTCTTCTGACCATCAAGAGAATATGTTGCGTCGTTCTCATTTCTTTTTCTGACCATCAAGAGAATATGTTGCGTCGTTCTCATTTCTTTTTCTGACCATCAAGAGAATATGTTGCGTCGTTCTCATTTCTTTTTCTGACCATCAAGAGAATATGTTGCGTCGTTCTCATTTTTTTTACCATCAAGAGCATATGCTGCGTCGTTCTCATGTGTTTTTCTGACCATCAAGAGAATATGTTTCGTCGTTCTCAACTGTTTTTACCATCAGGAGCATATGTTGCGTATTTCTCATTTGTTTTTCTGACCATCAAGAATATATGTTGCGTCTTTCTCATTTGTTTTTCTGACCATCAAGAGTATATGTTGCGTCTTTCTCATTTGTTTTTTTTTTTACCATCAAGAATATATGTTGCGTCATTCCCATTTCCTTTTATTTGTTACCAACAAGAGTACACGTTGCGTCTTTCTCTTTTGTTTTTCTGACAATCAAGAGTATATGTTGCTTCTTTCTCGTTTGTTTTTCTGATCATCAAGAGTATAGGTTGCGTCTTTCTCATTTGTTTTTCCGACCATCAAGAGTATAGGCTGCGTCATTCTCATTTGTTTTTCTGACCATTAAGAGTATAGGTTGCGTCATTCTCATCTGTTTTTCTGACCATCAAGAGTATATATTGCGTCATTCTCATTTGTTTTTCTGAACATCAAGAGTATATGTTGCGTCATTCTCATTTGTTTTTCTGACCATCAAGAGTATAGGTTGCGTCATTCTCATTTGTTTTTCCGACCATCAAGAGTATAGATTGCGTCATTCTCATTTGTTTTTCTGACCATCAAGAGTATAGGTTGCGTCATTCTCATTTGTTTTTCTCATCATTAAGTGTTTATTTTGCACTTTTCTCCAAAAGCACACCTCTGTCACTTCCAATTTCTTTTTCATTTGCTTGTTTATGTCAGAGTTTCACACGCAAAAAATGAAATATTCCCTCTATATAACACTGTAATACTCTTTTACTCATTTTTAAGGCCACTCTTATTTATTAGCATTTTTGTCGCGTCATAAAAAAACTGCCCGAGCTTCTCCTATTCGTTGATTTGATTTCAGTTATGCACTCGCCATCAGCTGTTATTGTTTCCATTTTTTTTTTCGAGATAACCGAATTTATTTCGTTTGTGAGCGTCTTTCAATTCCTCGTTAAATCTCGGAGTTTCTGCGCTTCTTCCCTGGCTCACCATGTTCAAGCTGTAGGATATCTCTCTTCCCCGTCCACGACTTGGATCTTTAGCACTTTCTTGTCATTTATGTCCTCGTTTTATTCCTCGCGTCTTCTCCCAAATCTCCTACTTTCGTGCCCTTCTTCCTCAATCTTTCCCTCTTTTTTCCCCCTAATTCTCTCCGCTTCGCTCCATTCTCGTCACATTTTTATTTTATCGTCTTCTTCGTTTAGTTTTTTCTTTTTTTACTTTTATAACGTCCTCTCATCTCTACTTTTCTGCTCCGCTATTCTCTTCCCTACCTTCTTCTCTACCTTTCTGCTCCGCTATTCTCTCCCCTACCTTCTTCTCTACTTTTCTGCTCCGCTATTCTCTCCCCTACCTTCTTCTCTACTTTTCTGCTTCGCTATTCTCTCCCCTACCTTCTTCTCTACTTTTCTGCTCCGCTATTCTCTCCCCTACCTTCTTCTCTACTTTTCTGCTTCGCTATTCTCTCCCCTACCTTCTTCTCTACTTTTCTGCTCCGCTATTCTCTCCCCTACCTTCTTCTCTATTTTTCTGCTTCGCTATTCTCTCCCCTACCTTCTTCTCTATTTTTCTGCTTCGCTATTATCTCCCCTACCTTCTTCTCTACTTTTCTGATCCGCCATTCTCTCCCATACCTTCTTCTCTAATTTTCTGCTCCGCTATTCTCTCCCCTACCTTTTTCTCTACTTTTCTGCTCCCCTATTCTCTCCCCTACCTTCTTCTCTATTTTTCTGCTCCGCTATTCTCTCCCCTACCTTCTTCTCTATTTTTCTGCTCCGCTATTTCTCCCCTACCTTCTTCTCTATTTTTCTGCTCTGCTATTCTCTTCCCTACCTTCTTCTCTACTTTTCTGCTCCATTATTCTCTCCCCTACCTTCTTCTCTACTTTTCTGCTCCGCTATTCTCTCCCCTACCTTCTTCTCTATTTTTCTGCTGCCCTATTCTCTCCCCTACCTTTTTCTCTACTTTTCTGCTCCGCTATTATCTCCCTTACCTTCTTCTCTACTGTTCTGCTCCCCTATTCTCTCCCTTACATTCTTCTCTGCTTTTCTGCTTCCCTATTCTCTCTCGTACCTTCTTTTCTACTTTTCTGCTCCCCTATTTTCTCCACTACCTTCTTTTCTACTGTTATGGTCTGCTATTCCCTCCCCCACCTTCTTCTCTACTGTTATGGTCTGCTATTCCCTCCCCCACCTTCTTCTCTACTGTTATGGTCTGCTATTCCCTCCCCCACCTTCTTCTCTACTGTTATGCTCCGCTACTGTCTCCCCTATTTTCTGTTCTACTATTCTACTCTGCTATTCTCCCTCCTACTTTTTTTATACTGTTCTGCTCCGCGATTATCTCCCCTACCTTCTCTTCTACTGCTCTGCTCCGCTATTCTCTCCCCTACCTTCTCTTCTACTGCTCTGCTCCGCTATTATCTCCCCTACCTTCTCTTCTACTGCTCTGCTCCGCTATTCTCTCCCCTACCTTCTCTTCTACTGCTCTGCTCCGCTATTCTCTCCCCTACCTTCTTTTCTACTGTTCTCCTCCGATATCTTCTCCCCTCCCTTTCTCTTCTACCGCACCTTTCTGAACACCCAGATATTTAAAATTCCCCCTGTCCCCGGGACAGCCCCTACGTCCTGGTAAATCGTTACTGCCAAGCTCTCACGCAAAAGCAGGCAACTAGAGGAAGGAATGACAGAAGTAGTTGTCTGCTACAGCCTGCACGCACTCTGTGGCAAATACAGAATGTCATTTTCAGGAAAAGGGAGAGAGGGAAGTACATATAAAAAAAAATACTGCATTTTAATAACAGTTGTTTGCGCTGAGGAACTGTGACATTTTAAAATCAATAAAGTCGTGAAAAAAATATTTATGAAAACAGTTTACACATTCGTTGCTGCAGGCTTTTTTTCCCCCGTTCCTCGTCCATTCTCTCCACTCGTTACTTCAGCAAATAAAAGACAAATAAAACTGTTTTTTTTTTTAGATTTCTCATCCTTTCTTTCTTTCTTTTTTTTCCATCACCCACTCATTGTTCGCTTCATTATCTCTCGTTGCATAAGATTTCATCACAAACTTCTTGGTCTTTGCTTCAGACCATACAGATTATTCTTCTGATTATTCCTGTGATTATTCCTCTGAGCTTGCCATCAAAACTATTTCTAGTATCTATTAGGGTCTGCTTTACAGACCTCCTTGATCGTCCCTCCCGCCTTCTATCTGTATATCTGTCTGCCCGTCCGCATGTCTGTCTGCCCGTCCGCATGTCTGTCTGCCCGTCCGCATGTCTGTCTGCCCGTCTGCATGTCTGTCTGCCCGTCCGCATGTCTGTCTGTCCGTCCGCATGTCTGTCTGCCCGTCCGTATGTCTGTCTGCCCGTCCGCATGTCTGTTTGCCTGTCCGTATGTCTGTCTGCCGTCCGTATGTCTGTCTGCCCGTCCGTATGTCTGTCTGCCCGTCCGCATGTCTGTCTGCCCGTCCGTATGTCTGTCTGCCCGTCTGCATGTCTGTCTGCCCGTCCGCATATCTGTCTGTCACTGTCTGCCTGTCCGTTCTTACGTCTGTCTTGACTGTGTCTGCATATTCTCTCAACAACATTAGAACTCTCTCTCTTTCTCTCTCTCTCTCTCTCTCTCTCTTTCTCTCTCTCTCTCTCTCACCTGATGTGCCCCTCTAGAGGGGATTTATCAGAACCTCACACGAGAAGCAGAGGAATGATACACACAGAATGATACACACAGAATGATACACACAGAATGATACACATAGAATAATACCCAAAGAATGATACACACAGAATGATACACAAAGTAAAGGAACGATGTACAAGGCAAGGGTATGGTACACGAAGTAAAGAAAGGATGCGTGAAGTAATAAAGGAAGTTTTCACGAACGTAAAGGAAGGATACACAAAGTAAAGGAGGGTTACACGAGATAAACAGGAAAGATACACAATGTAAAGGAAGGATACACGAAGTAAATGAAGTATACGGGAAATAAACGACAGAAAAATAAAGGAAGGATACACGAAGCAAAGGAAGGACACACGAAGCAAAGGAAGAATATATAAAGTAAAGAAAGCATACACGAAGTAAAGGAAAGATATATAAAGTAAAGAAAGCATACACGAGGTAAAGGAAAGATATATAAAGTAAAGAAAGCATACACGAAGCAAAGGAAAGATATATAAAGTAAAGAAAGCATACACGAGGTAAAGGAAAGATATATAAAGTAAAGAAAGCATACACGAGGTAAAGGAAAGATATATAAAGTAAAGAAAGCATACACGAGGTAAAGGAAAGATATATAAATTAAAGAAAGCATACACGAGGTAAAGGAAAGATATATAAATTAAAGAAAGCATACACGAGGTAAAGGAAAGATATATAAAGTAAAGAAAACATACACGAAGCAAATGAAAGATATATAAAATAAAGAAAGGATACACGAGGTAAAGGAAAGATATATAAAGTAAAGAAAGCATACACGAAGCAAATGAAAGATATATAAAATAAAGAAAGGATACACGAGGTAAAGGAAAGATATAAAGTAAAGAAAGCATACACGAAGCAAAGGAAAGATATATAAAGTAAAGAAAGCATACACGAAGCAAAGGAAAGATATATAAAGTAAAGAAAGCATACACGAGTTAAAGGAAAGATATATAAAGTAAAGGAAGGATACACGAAGCAAAGGAAAGATATATAAAGTAAAGAAAGCATACACGAGTTAAAGGAAAGATATAAAGTAAAGGAAGGATACACGAGGTAAAGGAAAGATATATAAAGTACAGGAAGGATACACGAGGTAAAGGAAAGATATATAAAGTAAAGAAAGCATACACGAGTTAAAGGAAAGATATATAAAGTAAAGGAAGGATACACGAGGTAAAGGAAAGATATATAAATTAAAGAAAGCATACACGAGTTAAAGGAAAGATATATAAAGTAAAGGAAGGATACACGAGGTAAAGGAAGATATATAAAGTAAAGAAAGGATACACGAGGTAAAGGAAGGATACAAACTTGTGTACTCTTCTCTCTCTCTCTCTCTCTCTCTCTCTCTCTCTCTCTGGATGTGTAAAGAAAGCATAAAAAATACTCAGTTGCCCTTGTCATAAATAAAAACTCGCAATTCAGTTAGTGGATACAGAGCACGTGACAGCAGAAAATGGCGTCCTATCGGGCGTAAAAAGGGACATGCAAAGCTGAACAAATAAATGTACGGCCACGCCAAACGACAACACAGAACAGCCAAAATTTACGATGCCTGTAATTATGTCGTCCAGCTGCGTGTGGACGCTTTTATATGACATTAGCATTAACAACATTTAGCAATGCCGACCCACGCTACGCTAATACTTCTACACAAATACGAGATACATTATACGCAGGCCATGTTGGATGGCCCATGTGACTATACCGCACTGAGGAGTTCAATACACAAAATCTATTCTTCAACTCCTGCTTCCTCTACCAAATCACGAGACCTTTCTCCTCTCTCCAATAAGGTTCTCTTCTTATATATATATATATCTATATTCAATTCAGGCTTTTAAGAGATGTTACCACTGCGAAACCCGCTGTTGATTGCATACACAATTACTTGTTTAATGAATGCAGACGTAACGGTCTTACTTTTAGTATTAGCTACATTTCTTCACTAGCTTCTTCTTTACAACAATGTTCATCACTAGCTTCTTCTTTACAACACTGTTCATCACTGGCTTCTTCTTTACAACACTGTTCATCACTGGCTTCTTCTTTACAACACTGTTCATCACTGGCTTCTTCTTTACAACACTGTTCATCACTGGCTTCTTCTTTACAACACTGTTCATCACTGGCTTCTTCTTTACAACACTGTTCATGACTGTGTCTGCATATTCTCTCAACAACATTAGAACTCTCTCTCTTTCTCTCTCTCTCTCTCTCTCTCTCTTTCTCTCTCTCTCTCTCTCACCTGATGTGCCCCTCTAGAGGGGATTTATCAGAACCTCACACGAGAAGCAGAGGAATGATACACACAGAATGATACACACAGAATGATACACACAGAATGATACACATAGAATAATACCCAAAGAATGATACACACAGAATGATACACAAAGTAAAGGAACGATGTACAAGGCAAGGGTATGGTACACGAAGTAAAGAAAGGATGCGTGAAGTAATAAAGGAAGTTTTCACGAACGTAAAGGAAGGATACACAAAGTAAAGGAGGGTTACACGAGATAAACAGGAAAGATACACAATGTAAAGGAAGGATACACGAAGTAAATGAAGTATACGGGAAATAAACGACAGAAAAATAAAGGAAGGATACACGAAGCAAAGGAAGGACACACGAAGCAAAGGAAGAATATAAAGTAAAGAAAGCATACACGAAGTAAAGGAAAGATATATAAAGTAAAGAAAGCATACACGAGGTAAAGGAAAGATATATAAAGTAAAGAAAGCATACACGAAGCAAAGGAAAGATATATAAAGTAAAGAAAGCATACACGAGGTAAAGGAAAGATATATAAAGTAAAGAAAGCATACACGAGGTAAAGGAAAGATATATAAAGTAAAGAAAGCATACACGAGGTAAAGGAAAGATATATAAATTAAAGAAAGCATACACGAGGTAAAGGAAAGATATATAAATTAAAGAAAGCATACACGAGGTAAAGGAAAGATATATAAAGTAAAGAAAACATACACGAAGCAAATGAAAGATATATAAAATAAAGAAAGGATACACGAGGTAAAGGAAAGATATATAAAGTAAAGAAAGCATACACGAAGCAAATGAAAGATATATAAAATAAAGAAAGGATACACGAGGTAAAGGAAAGATATATAAAGTAAAGAAAGCATACACGAAGCAAAGGAAAGATATATAAAGTAAAGAAAGCATACACGAAGCAAAGGAAAGATATATAAAGTAAAGAAAGCATACACGAGTTAAAGGAAAGATATATAAAGTAAAGGAAGGATACACGAAGCAAAGGAAAGATATATAAAGTAAAGAAAGCATACACGAGTTAAAGGAAAGATATATAAAGTAAAGGAAGGATACACGAGGTAAAGGAAAGATATATAAAGTACAGGAAGGATACACGAGGTAAAGGAAAGATATATAAAGTAAAGAAAGCATACACGAGTTAAAGGAAAGATATATAAAGTAAAGGAAGGATACACGAGGTAAAGGAAAGATATATAAATTAAAGAAAGCATACACGAGTTAAAGGAAAGATATATAAAGTAAAGGAAGGATACACGAGGTAAAGGAAAGATATATAAAGTAAAGAAAGGATACACGAGGTAAAGGAAGGATACAAACTTGTGTACTCTTCTCTCTCTCTCTCTCTCTCTCTCTCTCTCTCTCTCTGGATGTGTAAAGAAAGCATAAAAAATACTCAGTTGCCCTTGTCATAAATAAAAACTCGCAATTCAGTTAGTGGATACAGAGCACGTGACAGCAGAAAATGGCGTCCTATCGGGCGTAAAAAGGGACATGCAAAGCTGAACAAATAAATGTACGGCCACGCCAAACGACAACACAGAACAGCCAAAATTTACGATGCCTGTAATTATGTCGTCCAGCTGCGTGTGGACGCTTTTATATGACATTAGCATTAACAACATTTAGCAATGCCGACCCACGCTACGCTAATACTTCTACACAAATACGAGATACATTATACGCAGGCCATGTTGGATGGCCCATGTGACTATACCGCACTGAGGAGTTCAATACACAAAATCTATTCTTCAACTCCTGCTTCCTCTACCAAATCACGAGACCTTTCTCCTCTCTCCAATAAGGTTCTCTTCTTATATATATATATATCTATATTCAATTCAGGCTTTTAAGAGATGTTACCACTGCGAAACCCGCTGTTGATTGCATACACAATTACTTGTTTAATGAATGCAGACGTAACGGTCTTACTTTTAGTATTAGCTACATTTCTTCACTAGCTTCTTCTTTACAACAATGTTCATCACTAGCTTCTTCTTTACAACACTGTTCATCACTGGCTTCTTCTTTACAACACTGTTCATCACTGGCTTCTTCTTTACAACACTGTTCATCACTGGCTTCTTCTTTACAACACTGTTCATCACTGGCTTCTTCTTTACAACACTGTTCATCACTGGCTTCTTCTTTACAACACTGTTCATCACTGGCTTCTTATAAACACAGTTCATCGCTAGCTTCTTCTTTACAACACTGTTCATCACTGGCTTCTTCTAAATACAGTTCATCGCTAGCTTCTTCTTTACAACACTGTTCATCACTGGCTTCTTCTTTACAACACTGTTCATCACTGGCTTCTTCTTTACAACACTGTTCATCACTGGCTTCTTCTTTACAACACTGTTCATCACTGGCTTCTTCTTTACAACACTGTTCATCACTGGCTTCTTCTTTACAACACTGTTCATCACTGGCTTCTTCTTTACAACACTGTTCATCACTGGCTTCTTATAAACACAGTTCATCGCTAGCTTCTTCTTTACAACACTGTTCATCACTGGCTTCTTCTAAACACAGTTCATCGTTAGCTTCTTCTTTACAACACTGTTCATCACTGGCTTCTTCTAAACACTGTTCATCACTGGCTTCTTCTTTACAACACTGTTCATCACTGGCTTCTTCTTTACAACACTGTTCATCACTGGCTTCTTCTTTACAACACTGTTCATCACTGGCTTCTTCTTTACAACACTGTTCATCACTGGCTTCTTATAAACACAGTTCATCGCTAGCTTCTTCTTTACAACACTGTTCATCACTGGCTTCTTCTAAACACAGTTCATCGCTAGCTTCTTCTTTACAACACTGTTCATCACTGGCTTCTTCTTTACAACACTGTTCATCACTGGCTTCTTCTTTACAACACTGTTCATCACTGGCTTCTTCTTTACAACACTGTTCATCACTGGCTTCTTCTTTACAACACTGTTCATCACTGGCTTCTTCTTTACAACACTGTTCATCACTGGCTTCTTCTTTACAACACTGTTCATCACTGGCTTCTTATAAACACAGTTCATCGCTAGCTTCTTCTTTACAACACTGTTCATCACTGGCTTCTTCTAAACACAGTTCATCGTTAGCTTCTTCTTTACAACACTGTTCATCACTGGCTTCTTCTAAACACTGTTCATCACTGGCTTCTTCTTTACAACACTGTTCATCACTGGCTTCTTCTTTACAACAATGTTCATCACTGGCTTCTTCTAAACACTGTTCATCACTGGCTTCTTCTAAACACTGTTCATCACTGGCTTCTTCTAAACACTGTTCATCACTGGCTTCTTCTTTACAACACTGTTCATCACTGGCTTCTTCTTTACAACACTGTTCATCACTGGCTTCTTATAAACACAGTTCATCGCTAGCTTCTTCTTTACAACACTGTTCATCACTGGCTTCTTCTAAACACAGTTCATCGCTAGCTTCTTTTTTACACTACTGTTCATCACTGGCTTCTTCTAAACACTGTTCATCACTGGCTTCTTCTTTACAACACTGTTCATCACTGGCTTCTTCTTTACAACAATGTTCATCACTGGCTTCTTCTAAACACTGTTCATCACTGGCTTCTTCTTTACAACACTGTTCATCACTGGCTTCTTCTTTACAACACTGTTCATCACTGGCTTCTTCTTTACAACAATGTTCATCACTGGCTTCTTCTAAACACTGTTCATCACTGGCTTCTTCTAAACACTGTTCATCACTGGCTTCTTCTTTACAACACTGTTCATCACTGGCTTCTTCTTTACAACAATGTTCATCACTGGCTTCTTCTAAACACTGTTCATCACTGGCTTCTTCTTTACAACACTGTTCATCACTGGCTTCTTCTTTACAACACTGTTCATCACTGGCTTCTTCTTTACAACAATGTTCATCACTGGCTTCTTCTAAACACTGTTCATCACTGGCTTCTTCTTTACAACACTGTTCATCACTGGCTTCTTCTTTACAACAATGTTCATCACTGGCTTCTTCTAAACACTGTTCATCACTGGCTTCTTCTAAACACTGTTCATCACTGGCTTCTTCTTTACAACACTGTTCATCACTGGCTTCTTCTTTACAACACTGTTCATCACTGGCTTCTTCTTTACAACAATGTTCATCACTGGCTTCTTCTTTACAACAATGTTCATCACTGGCTTCTTCTAAACACTGTTCATCACTGGCTTCTTCTAAACACTGTTCATCACTGGCTTCTTCTTTACAACACTGTTCATCACTGGCTTCTTCTTTACAACAATGTTCATCACTGGCTTCTTCTAAACACTGTTCATCACTGGCTTCTTCTTTACAACACTGTTCATCACTGGCTTCTTCTTTACAACAATGTTCATCACTGGCTTCTTCTTTACAACACTGTTCATCACTGGCTTCTTCTTTACAACAATGTTCATCACTGGCTTCTTCTAAACACTGTTCATCACTGGCTTCTTCTAAACACTGTTCATCACTGGCTTCGTCTAAACACTGTTCATCACTGGCTTCTTCTAAACACTGTTCATCACTGGCTTCTTCTAAACACTGTTCATCACTGGCTTCTTCTAAACACTGTTCATCACTGGCTTCTTCTTTACAACACTGTTCATCACTGGCTTCTTCTTTACAACACTGTTCATCACTGGCCTCTTCTTTACAACACTGTTCATCACTGGCTTCTTCTTTACACACTGTTCATCACTGGCTTCTTTACAACACTGTTCATCACTGGCTTCTTCAAACACTGTTCATCACTGGCTTCTTCTTACAACACTGTTCATCACTGGCTTCTTCTAAACACAGTTCATCGTTAGCTTCTTCTTTACAACACTGTTCATCACTGGCTTCTTCTAAACACTGTTCATCACTGGCTTCTTCTTACAACACTGTTCATCACTGGCTTCTCTTTACAACAATGTCATCACTGGCTTCTTCTAAACACTGTCATCACTGGCTTCTTCTTTACACACTGTTCATCACTGGCTTCTTCTTTACAACAATGTTCATCACTGGCTTCTTCTTTACAACAATGTTCATCACTGGCTTCTTCTAAACACTGTTCATCACTGGCTTCTTCTTTACAACAATGTTCACACTGGCTTCTTTACAACACTGTTCATCACTGGCTTCTTCTAAACACTGTTCATCACTGGCTTCTTCTAACACTGTTCATCACTGGCTTCTTTACAACACTGTTCATCACTGGCTTCTCTTTACAACACTGTCATCACTGGCTTCTTCTTACAACAATGTTCATCACTGGCTTCTTCTTTACAACACTGTTCATCACTGGCTTCTTCTTTACAACAATGTTCATCACTGGCTTCTTCTAAACACTGTTCATCACTGGCTTCTTCTAAACACTGTTCATCACTGGCTTCTTCTAAACACTGTTCATCACTGGCTTCTTCTTTACAACAATGTTCATCACTGGCTTCTTCTTTACAACAATGTTCATCACTGGCTTCTTCTAAACACTGTTCATCACTGGCTTCTTCTTTACAACACTGTTCATCACTGGCTTCTTATAAACACAGTTCATCGCTAGCTTCTTCTTTACAACATTGTTCATCACTGGCTTCTTCTAAACACTGTTCATCATGGCTTCTTCTAAACACTGTTCATCAAGTGGTTCTTCTAAACATGTTCATCACTGCTTCTTCTAAACACTGGCCACCATAATTTTGTGTTTAGACACCCTTATTGTGTCAGAGATAGTAAAATTACCCTCAACGTCCTTCATTGAGCACTTCATTAACTGTAAGACTAAACAGCTTGGAGGGTTCGTCTCCACTATCTACGGTCAAAGAAGGCACAGAACGCGCAGGCTCCTCAAGAGAAGTAACCCTCAAGAGTAACAACTTTTAAGAACTATTTCTCACTTTGTCATCTACGAGGCGCGCACACACGCACGCACACGCGCGCGCACACACACACACACACACTCGAAAATAACCTATGGCGTGGGAACCGAGAGTGGAAGGGAAGAGACAAAGAGGTGGTTATACAGGATGTTCTAACCTATCACTGTAAGACAGGGCTCAACTCCATCGCTTTACTCAGCACCAGCGGGTGCGTGTTCAAATACGAGATATATGCCTACGCTCGGTCGGAAAACAGTGCTAGCAGAATAGCGAGTTAACATCAAGTTTCTTGTCAAGCTGAAGAAATCCGCACCGAAAACTTTTCAATTTCCGACACAGACTTGCAGCGATGAGTGCATGTCTCGTGCACCCATTCTGAATGGCACAAATGATTTTAGGAAGGCAGAAAGCCTGAAAGATGATCATCGAACGGATTTTGTACCAAGACAATGCGCCAGCCATAGCGCGTTGTCTGTGAGGCAGCTTTAGCACATCACAAATCGTGTGTTCGAACACCCACAGTATTCGCCAGACCTGATTCCTTGACCTCTACCTATTCCAACATATCTAAGACTGACCATGAATGCTATAAACATATCTAAGACTGACCATGAATGCTATAAACATATCTAAGACTGACCATGAATGCTATAAACATATCTAAGACTGACCATGAATGCTATAAACATATCTAAGACTGACCATGAATGCTATAAACATATCTAAGACTGACCATGAATGCTATAAACATATCTAAGACTGACCATGAATGCTATAAACATATCTAAGACTGACCATGAATGCTATAAACATATCTAAGACTGACCATGAATGCTATAAACATATCTAAGACTGACCATGAATGCTATAAACATATCTAAGACTGACCATGAATGCTATAAACATATCTAAGACTGACCATGAATGCTATAAACATATCTAAGACTGACCATGAATGCTATAAACATATCTAAGACTGACCATGAATGCTATAAACATATCTAAGACTGACCATGAATGCTATAAACATATCTAAGACTGACCATGAATGCTATAAACATATCTAAGACTGACCATGAATGCTATAAACATATCTAAGACTGACCATGAATGCTATAAACATATCTAAGACTGACCATGAATGCTATAAACATATCTAAGACTGACCATGAATGCTATAAACATATCTAAGACTGACCATGAATGCTATAAACATATCTAAGACTGACCATGAATGCTATAAACATATCTAAGACTGACCATGAATGCTATAAACATATCTAAGACTGACCATGAATGCTATAAACATATCTAAGACTGACCATGAATGCTATAAACATATCTAAGACTGACCATGAATGCTATAAACATATCTAAGACTGACCATGAATGCTATAAACATATCTAAGACTGACCATGAATGCTATAAACATATCTAAGACTGACCATGAATGCTATAAACATATCTAAGACTGACCATGAATGCTATAAACATATCTAAGACTGACCATGAATGCTATAAACATATCTAAGACTGACCATGAATGCTATAAACATATCTAAGACTGACCATGAATGCTATAAACATATCTAAGACTGACCATGAATGCTATAAACATATCTAAGACTGACCATGAATGCTATAAACATATCTAAGACTGACCATGAATGCTATAAACATATCTAAGACTGACCATGAATGCTATAAACATATCTAAGACTGACCATGAATGCTATAAACATATCTAAGACTGACCATGAATGCTATAAACATATCTAAGACTGACCATGAATGCTATAAACATATCTAAGACTGACCATGAATGCTATAAACATATCTAAGACTGACCATGAATGCTATAAACATATCTAAGACTGACCATGAATGCTATAAACATATCTAAGACTGACCATGAATGCTATAAACATATCTAAGACTGACCATGAATGCTATAAACATATCTAAGACTGACCATGAATGCTATAAACATATCTAAGACTGACCATGAATGCTATAAACATATCTAAGACTGACCATGAATGCTATAAACATATCTAAGACTGACCATGAATGCTATAAACATATCTAAGACTGACCATGAATGCTATAAACATATCTAAGACTGACCATGAATGCTATAAACATATCTAAGACTGACCATGAATGCTATAAACATATCTAAGACTGACCATGAATGCTATAAACATATCTAAGACTGACCATGAATGCTATAAACATATCTAAGACTGACCATGAATGCTATAAACATATCTAAGACTGACCATGAATGCTATAAACATATCTAAGACTGACCATGAATGCTATAAACATATCTAAGACTGACCATGAATGCTATAAACATATCTAAGACTGACCATGAATGCTATAAACATATCTAAGACTGACCATGAATGCTATAAACATATCTAAGACTGACCATGAATGCTATAAACATATCTAAGACTGACCATGAATGCTATAAACATATCTAAGACTGACCATGAATGCTATAAACATATCTAAGACTGACCATGAATGCTATAAACATATCTAAGACTGACCATGAATGCTATAAACATATCTAAGACTGACCATGAATGCTATAAACATATCTAAGACTGACCATGAATGCTATAAACATATCTAAGACTGACCATGAATGCTATAAACATATCTAAGACTGACCATGAATGCTATAAACATATCTAAGACTGACCATGAATGCTATAAACATATCTAAGACTGACCATGAATGCTATAAACATATCTAAGACTGACCATGAATGCTATAAACATATCTAAGACTGACCATGAATGCTATAAACATATCTAAGACTGACCATGAATGCTATAAACATATCTAAGACTGACCATGAATGCTATAAACATATCTAAGACTGACCATGAATGCTATAAACATATCTAAGACTGACCATGAATGCTATAAACATATCTAAGACTGACCATGAATGCTATAAACATATCTAAGACTGACCATGAATGCTATAAACATATCTAAGACTGACCATGAATGCTATAAACATATCTAAGACTGACCATGAATGCTATAAACATATCTAAGACTGACCATGAATGCTATAAACATATCTAAGACTGACCATGAATGCTATAAACATATCTAAGACTGACCATGAATGCTATAAACATATCTAAGACTGACCATGAATGCTATAAACACAGTTCATCGCTAGCTTCTTCTTTACAACATTGTTCATCACTGGCTTCTTATAAACACTGTTCATCAAGTGGTTCTTCTAAACATTGTTCATCAAGTGGTTCTTCTAAACGTTTATCACGTGCTTCTTCTAAACACTGGCCACCATAATTTTGTGTTTAGACACCCTTATTGTGTCAGAGATAGTAAAATTACCCTCAACGTCCTTCATTGAGCACTTCATTAACTGTAAGACTAAACAGCTTGGAGGGTTCGTCTCCACTATCTACGGTCAAAGAAGGCACAGAACGCGCAGGCTCCTCAAGAGAAGTAACCCTCAAGAGTAACAACTTTTAAGAACTATTTCTCACTTTGTCATCTACGAGGCGCGCACACACGCACGCACACGCGCGCGCACACACACACACACACACTCGAAAATAACCTATGGCGTGGGAACCGAGAGTGGAAGGGAAGAGACAAAGAGGTGGTTATACAGGATGTTCTAACCTATCACTGTAAGACAGGGCTCAACTCCATCGCTTTACTCAGCACCAGCGGGTGCGTGTTCAAATACGAGATATATGCCTACGCTCGGTCGGAAAACAGTGCTAGCAGAATAGCGAGTTAACATCAAGTTTCTTGTCAAGCTGAAGAAATCCGCACCGAAAACTTTTCAATTTCCGACACAGACTTGCAGCGATGAGTGCATGTCTCGTGCACCCATTTCTGAATGGCACAAATGATTTTAGGAAGGCAGAGAAAGCCTGAAAGATGATCATCGAACGGATTTTGTACCAAGACAATGCGCCAGCCATAGCGCGTTGTCTGTGAGGCAGTCTTTAGCACATCACAACATCGTGTGTTCGAACACCCACAGTATTCGCCAGACCTGATTCCTTGTGACCTCTACCTATTCCAAGAGATCAAGCTGGTGCTCAAAGGAACCCATATTTTGTCAGCAGAAGATGTGAAAGCAAAATCGACGGAGGTTCTCAACAACCTTTCAAACAATGATCTGCAGAATAGATATGAACGTTAGAACAACATCGTGTGCAGCCTTGTGTCACCTCAAATGAGAAATTTTTCTGAGAGAGATCAAATTTGATTTTCTCATCTTGTTCAGTGACATGAGATACAGGTACAGTCTCGTTATTTCTGTGTCGCACCTCGTATAGCACAAGCGGACAGACAGGAATCTAAAACACTGACCTTGAAGTCAATAAGATCTCTGATATATCAGTTCTGTCCAAGTCTTGATCTCGGATAACTCTTACGTTTGCTATAAACGTTAAATAAAAAAAATATAAGTGGGCAGTCCAAATGCAGTTCTATAACAGATTTTATATGGACATAAAGCATTTGATGTAAATCATTTTATTAAATATCTCCAGCTCAATGGTCGCAGATATTTGTCAAAGATCTACTTTTTTTTTAAATACAAGAAGGACGAAAGCTTATACTAGGCATTTATGTTTTGCTGTACACTAAACTAATATTGGTTATAGTGATTCCTATGATATTTCACAACAATGTTCATCACTGGCTTCTTCTTTACAACAATGTTCATCACTGGCTTCTTCTAAACACTGTTCATCACTGGCTTCTTCTTTACAACACTGTTCATCACTGGCTTCTTATAAACACAGTTCATCGCTAGCTTCTTCTTTACAACATTGTTCATCACTGGCTTCTTATAAACACTGTTCATCAAGTGGTTCTTCTAAACATTGTTCATCAAGTGGTTCTTCTAAACGTTTATCACGTGCTTCTTCTAAACACTGGCCACCATAATTTTGTGTTTAGACACCCTTATTGTGTCAGAGATAGTAAAATTACCCTCAACGTCCTTCATTGAGCACTTCATTAACTGTAAGACTAAACAGCTTGGAGGGTTCGTCTCCACTATCTACGGTCAAAGAAGGCACAGAACGCGCAGGCTCCTCAAGAGAAGTAACCCTCAAGAGTAACAACTTTTAAGAACTATTTCTCACTTTGTCATCTACGAGGCGCGCACACACGCACGCACACGCGCGCGCACACACACACACACACACTCGAAAATAACCTATGGCGTGGGAACCGAGAGTGGAAGGGAAGAGACAAAGAGGTGGTTATACAGGATGTTCTAACCTATCACTGTAAGACAGGGCTCAACTCCATCGCTTTACTCAGCACCAGCGGGTGCGTGTTCAAATACGAGATATATGCCTACGCTCGGTCGGAAAACAGTGCTAGCAGAATAGCGAGTTAACATCAAGTTTCTTGTCAAGCTGAAGAAATCCGCACCGAAAACTTTTCAATTTCCGACACAGACTTGCAGCGATGAGTGCATGTCTCGTGCACCCATTTCTGAATGGCACAAATGATTTTAGGAAGGCAGAGAAAGCCTGAAAGATGATCATCGAACGGATTTTGTACCAAGACAATGCGCCAGCCATAGCGCGTTGTCTGTGAGGCAGTCTTTAGCACATCACAACATCGTGTGTTCGAACACCCACAGTATTCGCCAGACCTGATTCCTTGTGACCTCTACCTATTCCAAGAGATCAAGCTGGTGCTCAAAGGAACCCATATTTTGTCAGCAGAAGATGTGAAAGCAAAATCGACGGAGGTTCTCAACAACCTTTCAAACAATGATCTGCAGAATAGATATGAACGTTAGAACAACATCGTGTGCAGCCTTGTGTCACCTCAAATGAGAAATTTTTCTGAGAGAGATCAAATTTGATTTTCTCATCTTGTTCAGTGACATGAGATACAGGTACAGTCTCGTTATTTCTGTGTCGCACCTCGTATAGCACAAGCGGACAGACAGGAATCTAAAACACTGACCTTGAAGTCAATAAGATCTCTGATATATCAGTTCTGTCCAAGTCTTGATCTCGGATAACTCTTACGTTTGCTATAAACGTTAAATAAAAAAAAATATAAGTGGGCAGTCCAAATGCAGTTCTATAACAGATTTTATATGGACATAAAGCATTTGATGTAAATCATCATTTTATTAAATATCTCCAGCTCAATGGTCGCAGATATTTGTCAAAGATCTACTTTTTTTTTAAATACAAGAAGGACGAAAGCTTATACTAGGCATTTATGTTTTGCTGTACACTAAACTAATATTGGTTATAGTGATTCCTATGATATTTCACAAAAAGCGTCAACGTACCTGTCAATACTACAAACAAATCTAAGACTGACCATGAATGCTATAAACATATCTAAGACTGACCATGAATGCTATAAACATATCTAAGACTGACCATGAATGCTATAAACAAATCTAAGACTGACCATGAATGCTATAAACATATCTAAGACTGACCATGAATGCTATAAACATATCTAAGACTGACCATGAATGCTATAAACATATCTAAGACTGACCATGAATGCTATAAACATATCTAAGACTGACCATGAATGCTATAAACATATCTAAGACTGACCATGAATGCTATAAACATATCTAAGACTGACTGAAACACCACAATATCCATCAATGCTACAACGTCATGAGAATTTGGAGGAGACAGTCTTGGAAGGGTGCATAATGGTAAAACGAAAGAGAGGAAGACAAAGGCAAATATGGCTGCAAAGACATCGATGATAATCTGCGAATGGACGCATCAGCAGCGTGGCATCTTGCTTACAACGGAGAGGTCTACAGGAGAGTTGTTAGGGAGGCAAAGTTCCGCAAGAGACATGCAAATGACTGACTGACTGCTGCAACCAAATCTAAGACTGAATGAAAGCACCAGCTTAGCACACGTAGTGGATTGTGATAAATGTGCACATAGCTTTATGGTGAACAGAAGAACTTACTACCACATTCCAAGATATGAATTATTTATCATCCTACGAGTGGGCAAAGCTAATCGCATCGGTCATGGAAACACTGAGAAGCATCTATTTGCCCAGTTATATCTTAAGAAGCGAAGCTCTGTCTTTCTATACACTAAAAAAAAAAATAGTCTCATTTATCCAAGAGACATAATGCACATACATACTTTACTGACGAGTGAATAACAGAAAGTAGACGACATTTACCGTGAAATTAGTAGAAGAAACAGGATGTGAAGTGGTAAAAGTATCCTTATCTTGTGATAAACTGAAATGCTCCAGATTAAAATCCTGGCGATGAAATCAAGAAAAAAAAGATGCTGACAGGTATGGGCTTCACGCGGATCATCAAAGAACGAAGAAAGTTTGACTGACATATGTCTCACAGGGTTTTGAAATGACGCGTCGATAAATGTTCATAACTTTCACCTCCGTAAATGAAAAGATTAGTAGGCAAAACGTTGGTCTAGAAATTATTTAAAAAATGAAGGCTTTGACACGGAAAACTGAAAGCCCCTACACCTTGCGAGCCTGGAGTCTTATAAATTATACTGGTCAACTTCTGCATGGGAAATGATATGACTCTCGCAGAAGCATTTAGATAACTGCAAGTGATGGATGGCTTCCATTGCTCCTACCTGCCTTACCCGGAAGAAAAAAACATTGCTACGTTAGGTCAGCATAACCGACAGATAACTCTGGTCGGATCCTGGGCTCTAATCAAAAGCACTGCTACTGTTGTTCCATATCTGTAGAGCAGTGTTTCCCAGGCTTGTTCGGGCTGGCGCCCCGTTTTCTCCCAGGCCACATCCAGCGCACCCCTCCCCGTTATGCGCTATTCGTACAATGACCTGCATTGTGCAGTACATAAACTGCAAACTTTAGCAAGCATACCAATTTAACAATATGAAGGAGCAGGTTTATAACTCACCTACTACATTATTTTCTCAGCTTTTAATGTGATGGGTGAGTTTCATGCAGGGACACAATTTTCTCAGTATCAGGTTGAAAAGTGCTAAGAAGGGAGGTATTACTGTCCCCGTCTGCTGCTTCATTTTCCCTCCACGTACCCCCCTCCCCCCCCCCGCGGCGACCCATTTTTCTTCCACCGCCCACCTGGTACTTTCCAACCCCCACAGGTGGCGCTATCTCCCACTATGGGAAACACTGCTTTAGAACATCGAGTAAGGGCTTATTAGCACGCAGTGCCGTGAAGATGTTGGAGGATCTTAACGGATTAAGGTGTTAGGTTATGGTGACCTGCTTGAAGGTCCAGAGCAGTCAGTCAGTCATTTTGCATGTCCCTTGCGGACTTTGCTTCCCTAACAGCTTTCCTGTAGGCCTCTCGGTTGTAAGCAAAGATGGCCTGCTGCTGATGCATCCATTTGCAGATCATCAACAGCCATTTCGCCTTGGTCTTCTTCTATTTTTTCCATTATGTAGACGGTCTTCTCTAGATTATCAAGAAGTTTAATATGTCCAAAATATTTAAGTTTTCTCTCTTTAATCCTCTTTACTAGTCAACCTTCTTCAATATTAAGTTCCTGTAGTAGGGATATATATATATATATATATTTGTTCTTTTTTTGTGACCATGATATATGAAGAACTCTTCTGTAGCATTTATGCGTTTCTCAGCTGTTTTGTTAAGTGTCCAGGTCTCACAGGCATATGTTGCGATGGTAAAGATGCATGCCCTTAAAAATCTTATTTTTGTAGTTCTGTCTTTTCCTCTCCACAGCTTCTTCAGTTGTTTTACTTTTTGAAGAGCGACAGATGTCCTCCTTTTAATTTCCCTCCTTGTATCTCCATTATTAGTAATAATGATCCAAGATATTCTAAACTCTCCACCTACTCGAATTTTTTCTCACTGATATATACAATCAACTGCCTCATTTGTTTTGTCAGTTGTCATCAATTTAGTCTTCTTCGCACAAACTGGGCAATTACACCGCCGAAATGACCACGGCAAGTCCTACTTCGCCGGGGTAACTGAGTTACTGCACGTACCTAAGGATAAGTGAAGCAGTGCATGGTACCAAGTGAAGTGCTATGTAAAAAGTAAAGGTAATCCTGTCATGCCTTAGAGGCACATAGGGATATGGTGTGCTATGCGCCGTACCAATATATAACAGTTACTCACTGGTTCGGCAGATCACTGTATTAAACTGTAACACAAACGTAAAGTCCTGGCATGATGAAGCAGGCAGCCCAGGAATAACACTCTCAACGACGGACGAACAAATATCTTCAAGTA
The DNA here is from genome assembly GCA_009760885.1 of Achatina immaculata. Taxonomy (NCBI): domain Eukaryota; kingdom Metazoa; phylum Mollusca; class Gastropoda; order Stylommatophora; family Achatinidae; genus Lissachatina; species Lissachatina immaculata. The sequence continues at coordinate 8,121,756 of CM019701.1, forward strand.
GTCAAGGCATGCCTTCACAACAAGTTGTTTACTACATGCATCCAGATGGTGATGAAGTAGGAGGCGGAGAGAGATTTATCAAAATATGTCATTCAAACTAATCATAATAACATGCAGCGGCCCTGGAACATAACGTTGCATGCGCCGCCATAAGAACTATAAATATCTGTCACACAACCAACTTCTAAACTGCTCAAGCACAGGTGAAAAAAACTACATCTTAAATGACAACAAAAACAACGACTGCATGACTCAGACTTCCAACTCAGACTGTCTAGCAACTCAAGATTTCTTGTATAAGGTTCTAAATCAGACTCCGGCGTCATTGCATTCACCATGCCGCAGCGTCCATTATTAAAGAGTGTGTTTGCTAATAGTTCCCACAACAATTCAAGGGCTTTAACTTACAATAACTTAAGCAGGGTTGATCACCCTATCCAGCACATATTCTTCTACAGAGGCGAAACAAGATATTGGTCAATTCTGTTCCTGCTAATAGTGCAGCCTGTATAGTATGTTATCTTTGCTGTCACAGTAATCCACCGCAACCAACTTCTTGTTATAGTTGACTGCGACAGAGAACTTTATCACTGAGTAGACTATTGAGATTCCAAGTTCTAAATTGTAGGAGGGACACTCATCATCAAAGAACAGATCTCATCATAGATGACATCATCAAACAACTGATAATATATAAACAATAGTTTCATATTTATACAGTTCATCAAACAATAATCAAAGAGCCAGTCTCATTTTAGTGTAAAGATCATCAAACAATAATCAAAGAGCCAGTCTCATTTTAGTGTAAAGATCATCAAACAATAATCAAAGAGCCAGTCTCATTTTAGTGTAAAGATCATCAAACAATAATCAAAGAGCCAGTCTCATTTTAGTGTAAAGATCATCAAACAATAATCAAAGAGCCAGTCTCATTTTAGTGTAAAGATCATCAAACAATAATCAAAGAGCCAGTCTCATTTTAGTGTAAAGATCATCAAACAATAATCAAAGAGCCAGTCTCATTTTAGTGTAAAGATCATCAAACAATAATCAAAGAGCCAGTCTCATTTTAGTGTAAAGATCATCAAACAATAATCAAAGATCCAGTCTCATTTTAGTGTAAAGATCATCAAACAATAATCAAAGAGCCAGTCTCATTTTAGTGTAAAGATCATCAAACAATAATCAAAGAGCCAGTCTCATCCTAGCAAAGGTCATTAAACAATAATCAAAGAACCAGTCTCAACCTAGCTGAGTTCATCAAAATATAATCAAAGAACCAGTCTCATCCTAGCAGATGTCATCAAAATATAATAAAAAAACTAGTCTCATTCTAGCAGAGATCATTAAACAATAATCAAAGAACAAGTCTCATCCTAGCTGAGGTCATCAAAATATAATCACACTAGTCTCATTCTAGCAAAGATCATTAAACAATAATCAAAGAACCAGTCTCATCCTAGCAGATGTCAGTAAACAATTAAACAAAGATCAAGTTTCAACAAAGCAGAGATCATTAAACAACTGATAATCAAACAATGAATTTCATCAGAGCTGAGATAACCTAACTACTGATTATGAAAGAACTCATCTCATTCTAGAAGAGATCAACCAACAAATGATAATTAAAGAACTTACAGCATCTTGGTAAAGGCCATCAAGTAACAGATAATTAAATAATCAATCTTCAAACATGATATCACTGGTAACTAATAACAAACGGATCAATCTCATGCTAAAGACATCATCAAAGAACTGATAACCAAAGGATCAATCTCACACTAAATATATCATCAAAGAACGGATAATCAAAGGCTCCATCTCACACTAAATACATCATCAAAAAACTGACAGTCAAAGGATCAATCTCACACTAAAAACATCATCAAAGAACTGATAACCAAGAGATGAATCTCATAATAAAAACATCATAAAAAACTGGAAAACAAAGGATCAATCTCACACTAAAGACATCATCAAAGAACTGATAACCAAAGGATCAATCCCACATTAAAGACATCATCAAAGAAGTTATAGCCAAATGATAAATCTCAAACTAAAGACATCATCAAAGAACTGATAACAAAAGGATCAGTCTCACATTAAATACATCATCAAAGAACTGATAACCAAAGGATTAATCTCACATTAAATACATCATGAAAGAACTGATAACCAAGGGATCACTCTTACACTAAAGACATCATCAAAGATATAATCAAAGATACAGGATAAATATGACACTGAAGACATCATCAAAGAACTGCTAACAAAAGGATTAATCTCACATTAAAGACATCATCACAGAACTGACAGTCAAAGGATTAATCTCACATTAAGGACACCATCAAAGAATTCATAACCAAAGGATCAATTTCACATAAAAAATATCATCAACGGATGGGTCTCAGCACTAAAGACATAATCAAAACACTGACAACCAAACTATCAATCTCACAGTAAAGATATCATCAAAGAGCTAACAATCAAAGAATCAATCTCGCGCTAAAGATATCATCAAAGAACTAACAATCAGATAATCAGTCCCGAGCTAAAGATATCATTAAACAACTGATCAATTTCATCCAAAAGATTTCACACACACACAAAAAACTAAACAAAAGAATCAATCTCCTTCAAGCAGAGATCATATACTTCTTATCGTCGTCCTTATCATTAGTTTGAAATAAGAACATACACTCAGTAAAACAGTTCATTGTATTTCATGAAACATAACACAGCCATTACGAGTCAATGAGATTTTTTACTGAAACTACCACAGAGAATCACATCAATAACTTAAAAGAATCTCTCGTTTACTCCATTCACGGTATACCGCACACAATTACACCTTGAATAACGCCGTCTGTAAAACTGAAACTCAATACAACACCGGGATTCGCATAACGAATCCTACTAGGGGAAATGTTAACAGCAGGATTGTGTAAACGTTAACAATATATCAATATGTGGTAAATGTTCTATCGCTCCTATAGAATAAAAAACTGTATTTCAATCATATTTGCAGATTTCACGCTGACTGGTCCTTGATATGAATGCCGGTAATGGCCTGGGACGGTGGAAAGATAATTATTTCTAGGACTTGGAGCATTTATACGGGACAAAGCATTTTTTGTGTGGAGTAAATTAAAACCCAGACTTCGCAGCTAAATGTGATGGGTTTTTATAAAACTCTTGTTTTTATATATATATATATATATATATATATATATATATATATCCTTCCCGTGCCGTTAGACGTCACATAGGGCTCGCAAAGTAGTTCACCAATTTTTCCTGTCTTCGGCGAGTCTTTCAACCTCATCAGGGGATTTTATGCCTGTTAATTTGGCCTCTCTTAACAATGACCTCTTCAGAGTTTCACGTGGTCTGCTTCTTTTTCTTCGGCCTCTTGTGTTCCAGTTGATAGCTTGTTTTGGGATTCTCTGATCATTTCTTCTCATCAAGTGACCAACATATGTCCATCTCCTTTTCCTGATCACCCATGAGACTGGTTGTTGTTCAGTCATCTGTCTTATATCTGCATTATTCTGAAATTCGTTCCACTTGATGCCGAGTATTTTCCTTAGGCATTTGTTTTCAAAAGAGTCTAATTTCTTGTTCATTTCTTTAGTTGTTTTCCAGTTTTCGCATGCATAAATGAGGGTGGATATTACATTTGAATTGAATAGTCTTAACTTGGTTTTTGTGCTTATAACTTTTGAATTCCATATGTTCTCAAGGTTCTTGAAGATCGAAGCTGCTTTTGTAATTCTGATTCTAACTTCTTTTCTAGTGTCACCATCCTGGTCTATGTAGCTGCCAAGGTATGCAAATTGATTGACTTCTTCCGTCCCTTATATGTGTATTTTTCCATTTTGATTAAGGGGAATTTTCATTATTTTTGTTTTGTCCTTGTTAATTTCAAGTCCTATTTTGCTAGCCAGTGAAGACAGGCTATCTGTTTATCTTGCATGGAATTCACATTGTTACTGATAAGAGTTATGTCATCAGCAAAATCAAGATAGATATATATATATATGAGAAGACTGGGAAAGAGTGTTATCAGAAACTTGCCTTTATTGGGCAGAACATTTGTTTTAGTTTATCTTTACAATAAACAGGTAATAAATCTGATGGTGATCATTTTGTCCAGAATAGACGCTATAAATCTGGTGGAAACTGATAAACAGACTTTTTAAGACAGTGGTTCCCTTATCGTTTCCACGTTGCAAAAACCTTAAACCCAGTTGGGTCGTGTGATCAGAGGTTAGCTGCGGCCACCTGTGATGCAACGTAGCGTTAAATATCTTCGTACACTTCTAGACTTCTACATGATTTGTACATACCAGGCAAATCACCGCTTGACAGCTGTACACGTGTGCCACTCATACGGGTGGTTTAACGGTGGATTAGTGTGTGTGTGCGGTGGTTCATGTTATAAGTAGTGACAGCCCAATATACGGCAACATCCAGACAAAACAAATACCTCATGTTGATTCTGGCCGCAACTCATGAACGATTAAACGTTAAAGAACAGGTCCAAGCAAAAGCCCAACTAGAAGATCTCACATACACTCCATGTTTAATACTTTCTCAACACTCATCCAGACAGACGAATATCTCATTTATTTCCATGCGTACATCCTCTAGATTTCACGCAACTTCTCTCTCTCTCTCTCTCTCTCTCTCTCTCTCTCTCTCCAGAAATCCTGCAAAAAATCTCTTGACCAAGTTCAATAGCAACTCAGTCACATGACCAACGCTGACATCGCCAAGTGCTTTAACCTGTGTTATACTAAGGCGTGTACGGTCACGACACGCCTGGTAATCCATACCCTGCTGAATAGTTCCAGGACACTCCGGGGTTCTGTTTGAGAACCGCTGCTGTAAGCGGTTTTAAGCCTCCCATTATCTGGTTGTGTTAGTGAAAGATGACACATGCCGGGGTCAATTTTTCAGCGTGGTAATAGAGGATTACGGAAGAAGCCGGCAGGAAAACACTAATAAAAGAAGCAGAAATGACTCGACTGAAGCTCAGGGAATGGAAGCCATCACACGTTTCAAAAGTAAAAAAAAAAATGAAAACATAAGGAAAACTCTGAAGACGGAATAGCTTACAATGTACACACATAAAAAAAGCAGCTATACTATATGGAGGCATCAGAACGTGGATGTACAGATGTATATGCAAGTAAACAAGATGAGAACCTACCACTATCAAGCCTTACATGCTAACTATGAGAACAATAATATCCCTTTATATTTCATATTGAAACTTACACGTGTCCTTTAGAATAAACCTGAAGCTATCTATTTCTTCTTTCTGCGTTCTTTTTCATCTTTATTATACATGACCTGTCTCCTGGGTGATCAGAAAAAGAAGATGGACATATGTCGGTCATGTACCGAGAAGAAACAACCAGGGAATCTCAAAAACAAGCTATCAAGTGGAACACAACAGGCCGAAGAAAAAAAAGTCGACCACGTGAAAGTCTAAAGAGGACATTGTTAAGAGAGGCCAGTTTAATAGGAATAATACCCCGTGATGAGGTTGAAAAGCTCGCCGAAAACAGGAAATCTTGGCAAACTACCTTGCGAGCCCTATGTGATGTTTAACAGCACGGGAAGGATATAAGACATAAGAAATGTCATTCAAAGTCTACTCAAAACTTCCACCTACTTTTTCCTCCTCTTTTCATGGGACTGTCTCAGACTAGAAGAAAGGTGCTGTGGTTATGTTAGTTTGGAAGGACCATCACCCATGCTATGTGACAGAATTAGCCATAGGTAAAACGTTAGACATGGGAAAAAGGAGAAGTATTCCTTTAAACGGAGTAAAGAAAGAGTAGCTTCCCTTGTTAGAAATCTATTTTAGGAAACTTAGGTGTCAAGGTAAGTTTATGCAGTGCGATGATCGAGAGCTGTAAAGTCGCATGAAAGAACACAGAGTGTGAGCAGATAGGTGTAAAATAGTATGTAGTCTTATACTACATAGGAAAAAACGGTTAGGTCCGGATAGAAGCGAGGTAGTTGAGATATAGAGCAGAAGTGAAGATTATATTTCAGCAGTAGTAGTAGTTCAAGTTAATGTAGTTCTCGTGTTGGTAGTTTCAGTCAGGCGTTGCTGATGTAGAGTGTAATTGTCGTTTGTCCTTTTTCAGGACAGTTGGTAGCATGTAACGTGCTAGTTTTTTTTTCTCTTAGGACATTTTGGATAAACAGTCATGATATTACCCAGTTTGCTGGTGTATTTGTGCACACTAAGCTACTGGTCAGTTTTTACATTTGTGGAAATTTCAGTGATGGGTGTGAATTTCAGTCGTGCTGGTATTTTTCTATACATCTGTAAGTATGGGCGCTTAAGTAATATTTGTGCTGGTCATTCTGTTTTAGCCTCTCTCTCTCTCTCTCTCTCTCTCCCCCCCCCCCCCCCAAAAGGCAAACAAGTTCTTGCCGGAGAGTTGAGCAGTCTCCTGTAATTATCAACTCTGTCACGTGGCAGTACTTTGTTTCCATCTTCTTAAAATCACCTCTCATTTTGCCATCAGTAAACTTATGTCCTATGTCTTAAACCTACGCTGTTCTTCGTTACTCCTCTCTGTTGACATTCTGTCAGGTTGGGAGACTGCCAGATCTAGTTTACTCCTACTGTTGTTTGTCCTAGTGGGAGAAGTCGTGTACCTGGGTAACTGTTTTGTTTCTCAGTGTTTAACAGAGAAACAGATTTTGAGAAGATCCTGGATACCATCCACTAAAGTTGAACTAGAGAGAAATTATATTTAAACAAAACAGTTATTCATCTAGGAAGATCAAGAACCGCGGTACACTTCTTGATAGCTAGCGCCGATCTCAAGCACGCATTGAAATCACACAGACAGACACGAGCTCAGCGAATGCGAGTTCTCTTGCTGCGCATCATCAGCAATCACTGCAGCTTTCTTTAGCATGTATCCCTTTTCTTAGACAGGCTAATGCTCCAGTGGTGCAGTGGCATCATTCTTCTTCTTTAGCACTCCGGACACTTCCATGGTTGTTCAGATCACCTCATTATCTCCTCCAGCATACACTTACTACACGTGCTCTTTATTGGTTGATCATCCGCCTGGAGATGAGTGGTTTCTTTTTTTGGGGGGGGGGGGGAGGGGGAGGGGGCGCGAACATTTCACCCCCAGTTCCTTCACCCTTGACAAGAAAGCCGACTCACAGTTTTTATTACAATCTTTTGTTCGACCAGCTTCTCTTACAGCACATACGAGGGTTGATTGATAAGTTCTCGGCATAAGGTACAAATAATTGAAACAAACAGTTGATATTAGATGCATTTGTAGATCAGGTTAATGTAAGATTAAACACCAAGTTTCAAGAAATTAACTGCAACCAATTTTTATTTACAGGCCACTGAAGTGGCAAGGGTGGCAGAAATTGAGAAAATGGATATAATTTCTCACTGAGCAATCATTTGCTACCTCTGCACTAAGGGCTTATCATTGAAGGAGATCCATGAGGATATGGTAGAGATTCGGGAGGGGGGGGGGGTGGAGTGCCCCTTCTTACAGCACAGTGAATGAATGGGCATCTCAATTCAAACATGGAAGGGAGAATCTGGAAGATGATCCCCGTCAAGGAAGACCAAGAACATTAACCACCGATGAAACCACAGGCAGAATTCATGACATGATAATGAAGGATCGACGACCAACTGAGCGGTACACTGCTACTGAGTTGATATATCCCAGGAGCGTGTTCATGCCATTATTCACAATGATCTTCAAATGACAAAGGTCTCTGCTCGATGGGTCCCGAAACTTCTTGGAGCTGATCACAAACGACAGCGTCTCAACATGTCAAGAGACAATCCTGGCCATTTTTACTCAGATTCTGAAAAGTTTCCTCAGCAATTTGTGACTACTTATGAGACTTGGGTCCATCATTTTCAACCAGAAACTAAATAACAGTCAAAGCAGTGGAAACATCATGGATCCCCACCTCCAAAGAAAGCAAATGTGGTTCTGTCTGCAGGCAAACTGATGGCTTCCATCTTTTGGGATTCAAAAGGTTTCCTATTGGTAGACTATCTTCAAAAGGGCAGAACGGTCACCGGGGCCTATTACGCTAATCTTATGAAGCAACTGTGGGTCAAACTGAAGGAAAAGCGTAGAGGGAAATTGACGAGGGGAGTCATCTTTCAGGAAGACAATGCTCTAATTTACAAGTCGGTGGTGGCAATCGCTGCCATTCATGAATGCGGCTTCCAGCTTCTTGAACATCCTCCTTATTCCCCAGATTTGGCCCCTCTGGACTACTACCTGTTTACCAAACTCAAAAAGGAGCTGGGTGGTTGCAAATTTGCTTCAGATGATGACGTCATTCATGCGGTAAAACATTTTCTACTGGCACAAGATGCTGACTTTTACAAAGAAGGGATCCGTGTGCTCCAGGATCGCTGGATTAAGTGCATAAACTTGCAAGGGGACTATGTTCAGAAATAACCAAAAAAAGTTATCCACAAATAATCCGTTGTACCTTATGCCGAGAACTTATCAATCATCCCTCGTATGATGTTTGTTCAGTCCAACTGTCTGCTCTTCCTCTGTGACAGATGAATGGCCAAATGATCTGATTTTCCTTTTCCCCTGGCACCTGCGTGGCCGGGTACCAAAAAATGCACTTCAGTCAAAAGATCTGCGACATCTGCAGGGATTCGAACCACTGTTGCCTAATAAAGCTAGCCTGAATCTTCTTTCGTATGTTCATCGAGTCACCAAATTTGCATGCTTGTGTGTCTTCTTGTGATCTGAGCCATCTCGGATCTTTTGTCACAGCCATAATTTCCATTTTCAGGCTGTTTATTTATATACCACCAGGTAAAATGGCTTTGTCATAAGGCCGTAGTAATCTCGAAATGATATGATGCTAGAATCTTGGATATCTAAAAACAAAACAGTTAACACTACAACTATTATGATTCTGTGACAGCTTTTAGTTTGAGAACTTTTGCTTTAACTTTTAAACTGTCTTGGTTGGACTGCCTACATAACTAAAATTCATTTTATCTTGCTATTTTACTTGCACAAAACAATGTCATATACCATCCTCAGCGTGATTACGCATACATCCCCGTCGGGTGAGAGGTGGTTGCCTATCTAGACTGCCCTGGTCCAGTGTCTCCGACTTCAGCATTTTGTGGTCGTGGCCGCTACCCTTCCTAGTTGTGACCAGGACGGGCTTTTGTCCAGGAGGACGAATTCTCACCACTAGTAAGTTTCACCCCTGGGTTAAGCCGGTTTAGGCGTTTTAACCCAGTATGGGCGTATTTAGGAGGTGACCGACCTCTAGAGCGGAGGTACCGTGACATGAGTAATCATCAAGTTTCATCCCTGGGTTAAGCCGGTTTATGCATAGTTCACCAGTATGGGTGTATACAGGACGTGGCCGGCCTCTAAAGCAGAGGTGCCGTGGTATGAGTAGCTCTCGCCGCGAAACTACTGGACATACCGATTAAACTTCACTTTATCCTTTCCATCACCTTTTCCACAGCGGCACCGCACGGCAACCCTAATCGCATTTTCGCATTTCCTTCACTGGCCGGGATGAGTTTCACCCCTCGAGCAGCAGCGGAAAAATCTCGCTATCAGTGTCTTAGTTTAACCCCTGGGTTAAGCCAGCTTAGGCAATCTGCCCCAGTATGGGTGTATTTAGGACGTGCCGGCCTCTAGACCAGAGGTGCCATGATTTGAGTAGCCCTGACCTCGAGACTACTGGTTACTTCACTTAATCCTTTCCTTCACCTTTTCCACGGCGTCGGCTCGCGGCAACCCTGATCGCATTTTTCTTCACTGGCCGGAAGGAGTTTCAGCCCACGCACTGCAGCTGAAGAATCTCGCCAGGAGCGGTTATCTTTGTTGAAAGCTAACTCACTTTCATGAGGAGAAGGAAAAATGCGTTTACAAAATCTGATGAATTATGCCTACAGTTTAGTTATACATAGGATGAGATGAATACCCAATCTAAGTCTAATCTAAGTGCCATGCCGCGTGGCATAGGCGATCGTTTCTCTACACAATTTCCTGTATTCTGCCTTTGATTATGAGATCACCAGTGACTTTCTACCTAGCCACACTGACAGCCCATCCAGGAACTTCTCTCTCTGTCTTCATCTGTCTCTTCAGGATGTGTGCCTACATTTCAGTTATACATGGGATGAGATGTATGCCTACAGTTTAGTTATGCATGGGATGAAATGTATGGCTACAGTTTTTAGCTGTACGTGGATGAGATGTATGTTACAGTCTAGTTATACATGGGATGATGTTTTAGTTACATATGGGATGAGATGTATGCCTACAGGTTACTTATACATCTAATGAATGCATGCCTACAATATAGTTATGCATGGGATGATATATGTGCTTACAGTTTAGCCGTATGTGAGATGAGATGTATGCCTACAGTTTAGTTATGTATGAGGTGAAATGCAATGCTACAGTTTAGCTGTAAGTGGGATGAGATGCATGGCCACAATTTAGCTGTACTTGAGATGAGATATATGCCTTCAGTTTAGCTGTACATGGGATGAGATATATGCCTTCAGTTTAGTTGTACGTGGGATGAGATATATGCCTTCAGTTTAGTTGTACGTGGGATGAGATATATGCCTACAGTTTAGTTGTACATAGAATGAATTAAATTAATTTCAACTCTGAGTGTTATGTGTGTGGAAGTTTCTTATTAAATCAGTCGATGATGTTGGAAAACGTACAAACTAACCTCTTTTAAATTTGCTTGAAAAACTGCGACCTTTTTTATTTCGTATTTTTACAGTTTCAGCATACAGCACAGAACTGGAATATTGACTGCACATCATCAATTTTTTAAAGTGCAGAATTGATCATCCAAGACCTAATAAAACATATAATTCCCTCAAGTTTCGTGACATAGTGATTGAGCGTCGCTGGCCTGGATGTTCTCCTGAACCTCTTTTGGATTTATACGCACATTCATATCCGGAAAATCTAGTTATTTAAGAACTAATTATGTCAGTCCGTAAGAACAGCGAAGAGCACAATCTCTATCTTAATGCGAAGAAAACTAAATTGATTACAACTGACAAAACAAACAAGGCAGCTGAAATATGTATCAGTGAGGAAAAACTAGAAGAAGTGAAGAGTTCTGAATATCTTGGATCACTACTAACTAATAATGGAGATACAATGATGGAAATGAAAAGGATGACATTTATCGCTGTTCAGAAAGTAAAACAATTAAAGAATCTGTGGAGAGGAACAGAGAGAACTACAAAACTAAGATTTTTAAGGGCATGCATCTTTCCCATCGCAACATATGCCTGTGAGACCTGGACATTTAACAAAACAACTGAGAAACCCGTAAATGCCTTTGAATGTAAATGCTACAGAAGAGTTCTTCAAATATCATGGACACAGAAAAGAACAAATATATCCAAATTACAAGAACTTAATATTGAAGAAGGTTGAGTAGTAAAGAAAATTAAACAGAGAAAACTTAAATATTTTGGACACATTAAACGTCATGATAATCTAGAGAAAACCGTCTTGGAAGAGTATATAATGGGAAAAAGAAAGAGAGGAAGACAAAGGCGAAGATGGCTGCAAGACATCGTTGATGATCTGCAAATGGATGCAGCAGCAGCAGGCCATCTTTCTCACAACCGAGAGGCCTACAGGAGTGCTGTTAGGGAGGCAAAGTTCCGCAAGGGACATGCAAATGAATGAATGAATGAATGGGTTGTTTAAGACAGAGCCCGACTAGCTTCTTTGAAAGTTAAAACAAACACAAATTACTTTTTTCAAACTATGAAAACAATTAGCACAATGTAGGTCAGGGGTTCTTAACTGAGGGTAATCATACTCACATGGGAGAACTAAATGAAGGGGGTATGAGAACTAAATGATGGGGATATGGGAACTAAATGATAGGGGATATGGAAAACTGAATGACTGGAGGAGGGGGGGGGTATATGGAAACCATATAATGGGGATATGAGAACTAAATGACGATGGTATGGGAACCAAATAACAGGAGTATGAGAACCCAATAATGGGGTTATGGGAACCAAATGATAGTGGTATGGAACTAAATTACAGGCTACATGGAAACCAAGTGAAAGTAGTATGGAAATCAAAAGACAAGGGTAGGAATCCAAATGACGGGCGTATGAGAACCAAATGATGAAGATAAGGGAACCAAATAATAAGAATATGGGAACCAAATGATCAGACATGTTAATATGTTTTGAAATCACCTTCTACTATGAACGGCGATGATAATACTTTCTGCAGTCTGGTGAAAGCGGCATTTAAGTAATCCAGATTGAAGGGGAGACTTCATTTTTCTGCACAAATGTCCAAGCGGTATGTCTAGCTATTCTTCTGAACTGGTTCAATGAAGTCTGCAGAGAGGCAATCATAAAGAAAAGAACACCAAGACAGATATGGTTAAATGACATGAACAACAAAACAAATGAGGAGAAGTACCGCACACAATGTAATGAAACTCAAAATGTGTTTCGCTAATAAAAACAACAATATATGAAAGACATTGTAAGGGAGATGCAGACATGCCATCAGAATAAGAAAAGAAGGGAATTCTATAAAGAATTGCGAACAGTAAAGGAAGGGTATAAACAACTTCTGCAGAGTATAGCAGTATACTGAATGGTAGGTTGTAAGATAGATAACTCATCTGAGAATCGTAAAAAATTAATATAAAATGAGTTATCTTTTAAAGTAATCAGCTGTTTGTAAGTAGAGTCAATCTGCTTTGTCTCGGGTTGCACGAGGGTCATGGTTAAGGTATGACAGAAAAAAAGATCAGGTGAGAGAGAAATCATATGACTGAGGGACATTTGTCTTTTGTGTATCGTCTGAGATATACGTAGATTAGTCTGTCAGAAATGTTGTTTAGTGAAACAGATGTAGAATAGAGTGTATCAGGATGTTCAGATGGCGACAGCAGTCTGCCGGAATATATATTATATCGTGGAGATGTCCAGTCTTGTGTCCATGGATTTTGTTGATGCTTTTGGTCGTTCTCGTCATATCGCTCATCGACTCATCATCACCCCGTGCATCATTTAAAGTCATTCCAACTGTAAAGTTGCTGCTTCTGTATTACTATTTCCACTGAGAGAGAATGAACCTGGGAGCAAGTAAGTCTGCGAAGTGAATAACAAAACAGACGCAAAACAACGTAGAACAGTCGTAGATTAAATGAGATAAAATATTAACAGTAATTTATAAAGTCAACACTTGTCGTTGTAAACAGAAAGAACATTATTCCAGTGGACAATAGTGGAAATTTACAGAGAGATGAGTAACAAGTTTACATCTATATATAAGCAGACGAGAATCACACCCCTCGAGTAGCCTGCTTTAAGAGCTTGAAGGATAGTAATGGAAACATGATAAATAATAAAGAGAAAATCTGTATCAGACGGAAACAATATTTTTTAAAACTGTGAAGAGCCTATAAGCACATTGCCATACACAGAAATACAGACTTGTGAACCTGAAATAGAGGAACCAGACTTAGAAGAAGTAATCTACAGTATCATGTTTTTCAGAAACAGCAAAGCAACTGGTTCAGATGGAATTGCTGCAGGACTGATTAAGGAAGGAGTTCTGAATCTACAAGAACAGAGTCAGCCGCGCAGAGCTGCGCCGACCTGCACAGCGCGGGCGGTTGCTGTTGCGTAGGCCGACCGTTCTTTTGGCGAAAAAGCGCTCTCGAGTTCCGTGCGTGGGGAGACAGGCTTTCGCTCCCTTCCCGGACGGCGAGAGTTAAGGTGTTTCGATGCAGAAGCAAGTGGTTTGTCCGTCGAGCGAAGCATGTAAACGGCTAGCCAGCCAGGTTCGTGATAACGATGTAGTACGGTTTTGTCGACCGATGGTCTCGAAATTGGCCCATCTCTCGCAAAGAGTATCGGGTCTGCAGTATGTAACGTGTGTTGTTTGTGGGTGGCCAGGCTTTCTTTTCCGCTCGTTAGAGCAGAGAGAGCCGCCCCCGCCGGTTAAAGGAAATGAAACGCCGCCGGGGTCGAAAGGGATCCGCTCTGAGCAGAGCGCTGTCTCCCTTGCCCCGCGTCGGTCTGTCGGCAGATATCCGACAAAGGTTCGGTGAAGAAAGCTATCTGGTTGATCCTGCCAGTAGTCATATGCTTGTCTCAAAGATTAAGCCATGCATGTCTAAGTTCACACTGTCTCACGGTGAAACCGCGAATGGCTCATTAAATCAGTCGAGGTTCCATAAAGCGAAGCAAACAGTCAAATCACGGCACCTCTGGTTTGGAGGTCGGCCACGTCCTGAGTACAGTCATATCGGGTGAAATGCATGAACCGGCTTGTCCCAGAGGTTAAGACACTGCTGGCGAGACTCCTCAAATGCCGCGCGTGGAGTGAAGCTCCTCCCGGTTAAGGAAGTAAATGCGGAAAAGAAATAAAGGTTGCTGTGCAGAGCCGATGGGAAAAGGTGGTAGAAAGTGAAGTTTAACCAGTATGTCCAGTAGTATCGGTACGAGAGCTATACCACGGCACCTCTGCTCTAGAGGCCGGCCACGTCCGAAATACACCTACACTGGTGAAATATGCCTAAACCGGCACACACCAGGGGTGGAACTCGATGGCTAGACATGTCATGCCACCTCCGCTCTAGAGGTCGGTAATGCCTGATAAACACCCATACTGGTGAATTTTGCCTAAACCGGCTCATACCAGGGGTGAATCTTGAAGGCTATGCATGTCACAGTACCTCTGCCCTAGAGGTCGGTCCCGTCCCAAACACACCCATACTGGGAAATGCCTAAACCGGCTCAACCCAGGGGTAGAGGTCACTAGTGGCGAGGATTCGTCCTCCTGGACAAAAGCTCCATCCTGGTCACAACTAGGAAGGGTAGCGGCCACGACCGCAAAATGCTGAAGTCGGAGACACTGGACCAGGGAAGTCTAGATAGGCAACCACCTCTCACCCGGCGGGGATGTCTGCGTATCCTAATCACGCTGAGGTTTTCCGGTGAGAAAGTCCAACCCTGGACTGGATGGGCAACCACCTCTCACCTGGCGGTGATACACGGGTATCTCAAAACACGTCGAGGTTTTCCGGTGAGAAAGTCCAACTCTGGCCTGGGTGGGCTATCGCCTCTCACCCAGCGGGGATGCACTGATATCCTAAACACGTCGAGGTCTTCCGGTGAGAAAGTCTAACCCTAGACTAAACTGGTGCAATGAAAACCATGGTGTCACGCAATCCCGCTTCCGAGACCGACCAAGAATACAGGCTAAAGCACTGTGATACTCTGAACCCCTTGTGGACCTTTCGTGGATCTCGTGTGGTCTATTTTAGACCACACAGGGGACCACGGGACCTAACGAGGATCACAGGCGTGAATTCAGTAGGATCACAGTGCGGTTTTTGGTGGTAGAAGTGAACGAAGAAGAAGAAGAAGAGTACAAGAACAGATATGTGCACTAATACAACAAATATGGAGTGAAGAAAAACTCCCTAGTGAATGTTTAGCTATGCAGCTTTATAAGTGGAATCTTCATATCGCGATATGAACATTCCAATTATAAAGCTGCATAGCTACATACTTCCGGGAACATATATAAAAGAAAACAACGAGTATCTACAAACAGTTACCTACATACTTCCGGGAACATATATAAAAGAAAACAACGAGTATCTACAAACAGTTACCTACATACTTCCGGGAACATATATAAAAGAAAACAACGAGCATCTACAAACAGTTACCTACATACTTCTGGGAACATATATAAAAGAAAACAACGAGCGTCTACAAACAAGGTAAACTGATAAGTTACTGGATACGTATGTGATTCTCTCAAACATAAGTGGATTTTTATTTACTGAATACCACGGGTGGCATTAACAACGCTATGCTAAAGGATGCGATAATTTGTCTCCCTTTATGAAATAATCTCACTTTACACGATGGTTATTACTGTACTGATCCTTCCTCTCAGGCCGTCTACTAACATCATGAGCACTTGCCCCGTCCTCCCCTTCACCACACAATAAAAGATCACGCCCGCCTGTTCCTGCTGAATTCCTGCACGGTTGGTGGGGTGGGGTGGGGGCTTATTAGTTCTTTATGGCTTCCTTTCTCTCTCAGGACGTCCACTGCATTCTTCCTGCTTCTTACTCACGTCAATCATTCTAGCAAATGACTGCCCCTCTGCCCACGTTGTTCTTTTGTTTCTTCTTTATTCAAGACTCCAGCAAAATTGCTGTTATTCCCCGCTGCTGATGTTCCTCTGACTGAACTTGGGACTTGCGTTAGTTCAACTTCTGCAGTACAAATCGCAAAAAACACTGTTAAATATGCAGGGCTGGTGAACTCAAGTGAGGAAATCGTCCGTGGTTGTGTGCTAAAAATTAACGCCTGGTACTTCTTTTTTTTTCCTTCAAAACTAGGAAAGCTGGTTCTGATATTTAAAGCAAGCGCAAAACAAATAACTGTCAAGAAGTTTATTCTTTACCGTTATTAAGAAACAAACACAAAAATTGTCGAGCCAGACACTAAAGTCACAACTGCACTCTTTTCCCGATTCCAGCGTATCAGACCTAGGTACAGTCACAACTCCACTCCTTTCATAATACCAGCATATCAGACCTACATACAGTCACAACTCCACTCTTTTCATAATACCAGCATATCAGAACTACGTACAGTCACAACTCCACTCCTTTCATAATACCAGCATATCAGAACTACGTACAATCACAACTCCACTCCTTTCATAATACCAGCATATCAGAACTACGTACAGCCACAACTCCACTCCTTTCATAATACCAGCATATCAGAACTACGTACAATCACAACTCCACTCCTTTCATAATACCAGCATATCAGAACTACGTACAATCACAACTCCACTCCTTTCATAATACCAGCATATCAGAACTACGTACAATCACAACTCCACTCCTTTCATAATACCAGCATATCAGAACTACGTACAGCCACAACTCCACTCCTTTCATAATACCAGCATATCAGAACTACGTACAATCACAACTCCACTCCTTTCGTGATACCGGCATATCAGAACTACGTACAGTCACAACTCCACCCCTTTCATAATACCAGCATATCAGAACTACGTACAATCACAACTCCACTCCTTTCGTGATACCGGCATATCAGAACTACGTACAGTCACAACTCCACCCCTTTCGTCATACCAGCATATCAGAACTACGTACAATCACAACTCCACCCCTTTCGTGATACCGGCATATCAGAACTACGTACAGTCACAACTCCACCCCTTTCGTCATACCAGCATATCAGAACTACGTACAGTCACAACTCCACCCCTTTCGTCATACCAGCATATCAGAACTACGTACAGTCACAACTCCACCCCTTTCGTCATACCAGCATATCAGAACTACGTACAGTCACAACTCCACTCCTTTCGTGATACCGGCATATCAGAACTACGTACAGCCACAACTCCACTCCTTTCATGATACCGGCATATCAGAACTACGTACAGCCACAACTCCACCCCTTTCGTGATACTGGCATATCAGAACTACGTACTTGTAATACGATGAAGGACCTAAACATTTACTGTTCTTCAAGGCATCATCTGAATCACATGGATGTCCAATGAGGAGATCTATGACTACAAAGAACGTATCGTATACAGACATTAAAGACGATCATTCTCTCTCAAGTATATATAACCTGCGAGCAAACAGTTTGTTTTTTATCTAAATACTTCGTTCGGCGATGAATGTTACACGGAGCCATACTTGTCTGCATTAGACAATCATATCATATGCTCTTTCACGCGTATGTGCATATTATCATCACACATCGCCAAGTTCTCTGTCTTAACCCAGCGCAGTCTTTTACCGCAAAAAAAAAAAAGGAGACCTGAAACTGTTGGGCAGTGCTGCTTGAGTCTCAGGATTTAGAAGGCATCAGTTCTCATGTTTGAGTCCTTATGTTCTCTTAACACCAACAATAACAAAACAACAGAGCCTTTACTTCTCCCCATACACTCTCTCCCTCCTCCACTAATCTCTCTCTCTCTCTCTCACACACACACACACTCACAAATACTTACTCACACATATTCTTCCTGTAAGAATCTGTCTTATTTAATGACACACGAGATAGCTAACTGTACAAAAGAAAAAGACGGGATCAGTCTGCACGCATTTTTATCATTAAACTTCTGTCAAACTCTTCCCAAGTAAACCAAGATCCTAACAGATGAAACAGCTGCTGGTACTGAGAAAGAATAAACTATGAATTACAAAATCACTGTCATGGTAAGGCTGGAGCATCCATTTCAAGATTACACGATGGCCAAAACTGAAGACAAATCGAACACACACAAACACACACAGACACAAAAAGACTGGACCTTATGACACAAACACTGTGTGAAGTCACTGTGGCCAGTTATATAGATATAGCAAAGGTAACATACAGTCCAGACAGGCGCTGTACAGACGTAGCAAAGGTAACATACAGTCCAGACAGGCGCTGTACAGACGTAGCAAAGGTAACATACAGTCCAGACAGGCGCTGTACAGACGTAGCAAAGGTAACATACAGTCCAGACAGGCGCTGTACAGACGTAGCAAAGGTAACATACAGTCCAGAGAAGCGCTGTACAGACGTAACAAAGGAATTACATATAGTGGGGAGAGGCGCTGTACAGATATAGCAAAGGTAACATACAACTGTGATAGGCGCTGTACAGATATAGCAAAGGTAACATACAACTGTGATAGGCGCTGTACAGATATAGCAAAGGTAACATACAGTGATGATAGGCGCTGTACAGATATAGCAAAGGTAACATACAGTCCAGATAGGCGCTGTACAGATATAGCAAAGATACCATACAGTGGTGAGAGGCGCTGTGCATAAATAGCAAAGAAAACATACAGTCGGGAGAGGCGCTGTACAGGTATAGAAAATGTAACATACAGTGGTGAAAGGCGCTGTACTGATATAGCAAAGGTAACATACAGTGGTGAGAGTCGCTGTGCAGGTATACCAAAGGGAACACACAATGGTGAGAGGAGCTGTGCAGGTATAACAAAGGTAACATACAATGGTGAAAGGAGCTTTGCAGGTATAGCAAATGTAACATACAGTGGTGAGAGGGGCTGTGCAGGTATAGCAAAGGTAACACGCAGTGGTGAGATGAGCTGTACAGATATAGCAAAGGTAACATACAGAGGAGTTGTGCAGGGACAGTCTAATGCCAGAATCTACAATATGCCTGCGAGAAAACGTAAAAACCTGTGTAAAATGTGTTTTGTATTTTATATGTTCTTCTACAAGAAAAACAAAGAAATTCAAATCCCCGTGTTCATATCATTAAGGGATACTGGGTATACGGTGTTAGGCTTGTTATATCCGAGACCTTCGGCACATGAAAGTGTGATGTGGTCTGTGCCACGCCTGGTCCCATTTATTTTCCCAGATTTCTCTGGTACCCATTTTTAGAGGCAGAGTGGACCCTGGGGTCTTTTTTTGGTGTGTACCAGGAAAAATCCCATTGCTGGGATTTGAACCCGGTACCACTGGTTTCGTAAACCGAGCGTCTAACACTCAGTATATCTCTCCCTCTCTCTGAACCTTAAGCGCACAGGGCACATGGGGCTTCCGTAATGGTTTTCCACAAATGCCTGTCCTTTGCCTTTTTTTTCTGCTCTTGCCTAGGTGAGCCCTCTATTGCTCAACATCCTCTCTGTTGTTCTTCTACATGTTTCCTTTGGTCTACCCTTACTTCTGTTCCCCTGTGGTGTCCATCTTAGTGCTATTTTTGGTAGTGAGTTGTCAGTCACTCGGAGCATATGTCCCAACCATCGCCAACGTCTTTCCTCAATAACTGATGTCAATGACTTCATCTACAATTCTCTCAGTATATATAACTTCAATATTACATGAAGCCAATACTGTTTTATGAATGTGAAGCATGGTTTATGAATATGAGAGTACAGCGAGAGATGGAGGCCATGGAAATGTTTATTAGAAGGATGTTGAAGGTACTATGGACAGCCAAGAACTGAAGAAGTCTTAAGAGAGGCTGGAGTTAAAAAGCAATGATCAGAGGCAAACAAGCGAGATTTATAGGATATTTCCTGAAAATAGGAAAACTGAAACACACTGTGGCAACTGGAAAAAACTGAGGGAAGAAGAGACAGAGGAAGACAGAGAAAGCAGTTACTAGATGGGCTGCCAGTGTGGCTAGGAAGAAACTCACCGCCGGATCTTATAATCAACGCAAAAGATAGCGAATTGTGGAGAAAAATGATTGCCTACGCCACGCGGCATATATATATATATATATATATATATCACCAAAAATCACCAAAAACCATAGAAAGCACGCTGAATTCTTTCCAGACTAAATGTTTACGAAGAATTAGAAAAATATGTTGGCCAAATACCATAAGAAATAATATCATGTTGGCAGAAATGCAGATGAAGCCACTGAAAGCAATTACTGAGGAAAGACGCTGGCGATGGTTGGGACATGTGCTCCGAATGACTGACAACTCACTACCAAAAATAGCACTAAGATGGACACCACAGGGGAACAGAAGTAAGGGTAGACCAAAAGAGACATGGAGAAGAACAACAGAAAGGATATTGAGCATTAGAGGGCTCGCCTGGGCAAGAGCAGAAGAAAAGGCAAAGAACAGGCATTTGTGGAAAACCCTTGCGGAAGCCCCATGTGCCCTGGGCATTTAAGATTCATATATATACACGCATACACACATATTTATAACTATCACAACTTCAGTTCATTGCATTATTCATTCATTAATCTGTATGTATCTTGCGGAACTTTGCCTCCCTAACAGCTCTCCTGTAGGCCTATCGGTTGTGAGCAAGATAGCCTGCTTCTGATGCATCCATTTGCAGATCATCAACGATGTCTTGGAACCATCTTCGCCTTGGTCTTCCTCTCTTTCTTTTCCCATTATGTACTCTTCCAGAACGGTCTTCTCTAGATTATATGACGTTTAATGTGTCCAAAATATTCAAGTTTTCTCTGTTTAATTTTCTTTACTAGTCAACCTTATTCAATATTAAGTTCTTGTAGTATGGATATATTTGTTCTTTTTTTGTGTCCATGATATTTGAAGAACTCTTTTGTAGCATTTAAATTCAAAGGTATTTATGTGTTTCTCAGCTGTTTTGTTAAGTGTCCAGGTCTCACAGGCACATGTTGCGATGGGAAAGATGCAATGCTATTAAAAATCGTATTTTTGTAGTTCTGTCTGTTCCTCTCCTCAGATTCTTTAATTGTTTTACTTTCTGAAGAGTGATAGATGTCCTCCTTTTAATATCCGTCATTGCATCTCCATTATTAGTTAGTAGTGATCCAAAATATTCAAAACTCTCTACTTCTTACAATTTTTCCTCATTGATACATATTTCAGCTGCCTTGTTTGTTTTGTCAGTTTAGGTTTCTTTGCATTGAGATAAAGATTTTGCTCTTCGCTGTTCTTACGGACTGACATAATTAGCTTTTCCATTCCTCTTTTTGTTGTGGACATTAACACTGTGTCATCAGCATATCTAATCTCTGGTATTTCATAACCTCCAATTGTTATGACATCGTAATATTTTTTGTCTACATCTTCTCTAACATTCCTCGTTATATTTTCAGTATACAAGTTAAATAAGTAAGACGACAATATGCACCCCTGACGGTTCCCTTGTTTTATGTCAAACCAAGTTGTTGTTTCACCATTTATTCTTACTGCTGCTTGTTGGTCTAGATACAGCAGTGATGTTAATCGTATCAAATGTGTTGGAAATCCCATGTTCTCCATTATTTCCCAACGTTTCTGGTGTTGTACACAATCAAATGTCTTTGAGTAATCTATAAAAGATATATATAGAGATTCACATTAAACTCTCTGCATTTCTCTATTATTAATCTTATATTGAATTCCTTGCCTGAAATCAGCTTGGACCATATTGACTTCTTCTTCTATTTTCTTAAGAAGTCTGCCCATTACGATTTTGAACAGAACTTTACTGGGCATGACTAATCAGAGCAACTAATCTCTGCATTATCCGACACAAAATTCATCCTGTTTCTTGCCTGCATCTCTTGTCTGTTTCTCATCTAAGATTTCATGCTGCTTTACACTGCACTTACTACACCCTGACAATTCTAATATCATGAAGAAGATGTCACCAAGCGGGTCTGTGAACCAAACAACATCAAGCCCGGCAAGGAACTGGTATCTGTGCCTCCAGCGCCTTCTCTTGCATCGTCAGACTTGACAAGAGAGCGCAGGGAGCAGAATCCACTTGTTGTGAATGCTGAGATCAATGCCCTCATCGGTGAAAACTCCAGTGAGGTAGATGCTGTGATTTACACAGATGGGTCCGTTGTAAGACATCAGTGGAAACCCCAGTGAGGTAGATGCCTTGATTTACACAGATGGGTCCGTTGTACGACATCATAGGAGTGCACGTGTACTCACAGCACTTTCCGCGGGCACAACAATTCAAGAATCCAGCGATGCCTTTGCTATGACCACAAGCAGGATGACGATGAAGGTGATGGTAGCAACGAAAGCTTTCGTCTGGCTGGAGTCATAAGACTACACCCGTGTCTAAATACTAAGTGATTCAATGGGTATGATCTGGAAGGTTGAGGCAGGTTTTGTACGCAGGCAGTGGCCCCAGTCATTGCAGAAATCGACTCGACGATTCGCAGTCATCTTCATCTATGTTCCAGGGGACGTGGCCATATCCAGGGAAATGAGAGAGCTGCTAGGCTGGCCGGCTCTGCCATCATCACAGACGGACAACTACTGGATCGAGCTGATATTGTTAACGCGCTTAGAGAGAGAGAGAGAGAGAGAGAGGAGGAGGACTTCGAGAGCAGTGAATTTACATAGCCACTCAAAATGAGTGAGCTGGGAATACAGACCAGCAAGGCTAGGAGCGAGAGGCATACTAGACATGCGAGACAACTGGTCAGCCAACACAGGACAGGTACTGTCAGCAGCAGGATGCTGATGGATATGTTGGGGGGGGGAGGTCTGAGCTCCTATGGACATGTCTGGAGTGCAATGATGATGATCCAGACCACAAATTCTAATATATTGATATCGTCCTTGATGTTCTCTACTAGAACTAGTTCCTGTCTCTTTCCTTCCTCTGAATGACTGCCAATATAACTTGTGCTTCATTGAACTAGGACGGCCAGCAACATCCTTCGACTCTTACTACGCCATGAAAACAAACAACACTGCCAGTTTTGTAGCTTCGCGCCCGAACGTTGAATATGTAGATGAGCGGTTTTATATTTGTGCTGCATTATGTTTTATTTCTAGACGTGAGATTTTGTGTTCGCATCTACATGCGTATTTGTTTCTTTTATGTACAGATGGCCATTCTACTTTCTCCAAGCGCTGGCCTCGTTTTCAAGATTCTGAATTTTACTAACCTCATCAAGTTGTGTGCGTGCGTGCGTGAATGCGTGCGTGCGTGGTTGCGTGCGTGTGTGTGTGAAAAAAATTTTAATCAGGAAACAATCCCCAGTTATCTGAGGTCTACCAGGTTTAAAGGATCACGTGGCAGTTTATCTTTATGTATCTTTATATGTCTAAGATACTGCATCATTACTCTGGCTTTTTTATTTAAAAAAATCAACGAAAACATTGCCACGTAACAAAATCCGTCAGACACATTATTAAAACACATACTGCGAGCTAGAGTTACTTACTTTTCCACTGTCAGCAAAAGCAGATGCTAAAAGTAAACTACCAGGACAAAGAAAGTGGAAAACACAACACTGAAAGTGGAAAACAAAACCCTAAAA
Source organism: Achatina immaculata (assembly GCA_009760885.1). Taxonomy (NCBI): domain Eukaryota; kingdom Metazoa; phylum Mollusca; class Gastropoda; order Stylommatophora; family Achatinidae; genus Lissachatina; species Lissachatina immaculata. The sequence continues at coordinate 8,145,650 of CM019701.1, forward strand.
GTGGAAAACTATACCCTGACAGTGGAAAACAAAACCCTGAAAGTGGAAAACAAAACCCTGAAAGTGGAAAACAAAACCCTGAAAGTAGAAAACAAAACCCTGAAAGTGGAAAACTATACCCTAAAAGCGGAAAACAAAACCCTAAAAGTGGAAAACTATACCCTACAAGTGGAAAACAAAACCTGAAAGTGGAAAACTATACCCTGAAAGTGGAAAACAACCCTGAAAGTGGAAAACAAAACCCTGAAAGCGGAAGGACTGCTAACAAAACAGATATGGAAGATATTCTCACCATCTGAACATTCAACCGATGCATGGTAAAGAAGTTGAAAGGTCACCACACGCACAAATCACAGCAACAAGACGGAAGAAAGGGCTATAAAGCCCATCGTCTTGGAATTCACGCGCCCCTCAAAGTACTGGGCTAATTCACCAAATCAGGAAGCCCCCGCGCCTCGGAATTCACGCGCCCCCAAGTGTTATCTCGGCTTCTTGAAGGGCCAACTCCCGCGTCTAGACGGAGCTTAAGACCGGATGGTCCTTGATGAAAAGTGCATCCTTGACTGCAGAATCCTGGGCCAGTATTGCTAATGTGTCTGACGGCTGACGAGTGCTAAGCAAGATCGTGGGGGGACTGAATACACTATGTCAAAATCAATAAAGCCTGCAAGGAACAACATCGGGACTTCAGCAATGTTAAATTAAGCAAGACGAGGCTTATGGAGAATATTTGAAGAACTCAACTGACAGAAGCGAAAATGGGTTTTTCGAATGTAATGTAACTAGATTTCGGGGGGGGGGGAGAGAGATCTTACGAGAAAATTATAAAACTCTATATCAAAATTTAATTTCTATGCCCAATTTATTTGTATAAATTCACTCAGTTACAGAAGGAAATAAATATTTGAACGATTCAGAGGGAAATGTGAAATATAATAATCAAATCAGGGATACAATAACACGGATTACTAGCGCGTTCTGCTGCGTTACCGACGTCTGAAACACTTTCAACTCGTTCTCTTTCTCTTCTCTCTTACTCTCTTTTTCACTCTCTCGTTCTCTCTCGCCCGCGCTCTCTCTCTCCTTCTCTTTCTCTCTCTCCATCTTTCAATATCAATCTTTCACACTCTCTCTCCTTCTTTTTCTATCTCTCTCTCTGTCTCCTTCTTTCAGTATCATGAGTCTCTTTTCACTCTCTTTCTCACTCTCTCTCTCCTTCTCGCTCTCTCTCTCTCTCTCTCTCTCCTTCTCTCTCTCTCTCTCTCCCTCTTTCAATATCATGACCCATACTAGATGTAGTTTTATTTTTAATGAAAGTCAGAGGTCTCAACAGCTCAACTATTATATTTGTGTTTATTTTTTACGTATTTGTTATATTTTATATATTTATCTGTTTTTATATGTGTTTGTGTATTTATATATGTAATAAAGCAGCTGAGCGTTATGGAAACACGAAGAGAACCCAGACCTACTTGGAGAAGAGAAGTTATGACAGTGCTCAGAGACAAGGGATACACATGGAAGGAAGCAGAGAATAATTCCAAGAACAGAGATGACTGAAGAGCCTTTATCGGTGGCCTATGCTCTCAAGGGAGTGAAAGATGATGATGATGATGATGATGATGATTTATGGTTGTTGAGAAGAATTCTGAAGGTATCATGGACTGAGAAAACGAAAGAGGAAGTTCTGAAAGAGGCACAACAAAGAAAATGATAAAGAAGATTAGGAAACGACAATCCAGATTTGTGGGGCATGTTTGGAAGAGAGGAGGGCTAGAACACTTAGTGTCAACAGGGAAGATAAAAGGTAGAAGAGACAGAGATAGACAGAGAGAAAAGATGTTTGATGATGTTGCAATTCTGGCACAGGAATTACTCAGTGACAATAATGTTGGAGATGCACATGGGATCGAAGGATGTGGAAGGACATGGTATCCTAATCCTGTCGGTAGGGACCTTAAGAGAGAGAGAGAGAGAGAGGATAGAGAGAGAGATGTATGAAAGATGCATACACTGAACAAATGCATCCAGTCTCCCATTACGATATTACTGGCATAAGACAAACGTTGACACAAGCTGACATTGCAACAATGGTAGTAAAATTCTCAAGAGAGAATGAGTGAAAGGGAGAGAAGAGAGAGAGAGAGATGGGGGAGAGAGAGAAGAGAAAGAGAACCAGATGAAAGTGTTTCAGACGTCGGTAACACAGCAGAACGTGCTAGTAAATCCGTGTTATTGTATCCCAGATTTGATTATTATTATATCCGTGTTATTGTATCCCAGATTTGATTATTATTATATCCATGTTATTGTATCCCAGATTTGATTATTATTATATCCATGTTATTGTATCCCAGATTTGACTATTATTATATCTATGTTATTGTATCCCAGATTTGATTATTATTATATCCATGTTATTGTATCCCAGATTTGATTATTATTATATCCGTGTTATTGTATCCCAGATTTGATTATTATTAAATCCGTGTTATTGTATCCCAGATTTGATTATTATTATATCCATGTTATTGTATCCCAGATTTGATTATTATTATATCCGTGTTATTGTATCCCAGATTTGATTATTATTAAATCCGTGTTATTGTATCCCAGATTTGATTATTATTATATCCGTGTTATTGTATCCCAGATTTGATTATTATTATATCCGTGTTATTGTATCCCAAATTTGATTATTATATTTCATATTTCCTCGAACCATTCATATATTTATTTCCTTTCGTAACAGAATGACTTTATACAAATAAATTTGCCAAAGAAACTAAATTTTCATAGAGTTTTAGCCCATAAGTAGTTACGATCAAATAACTCTTTTTATCATGAAGGGCACCGATAATGTGATATCTAGTAGAATTAATACTTAAAACAATTTTTGTGTACAGGTATATATACTTAAAGACATAGGTTTCAGTCAGTCAGTCATTTGTATGTTCCTTGCGGAACTTTGCCTCCCTAACAGCATTCTTGTAGGCCTCTCGGTTGTAAGCATGATGCCCTGCTGCTGATGCATCCATTTGCAGATCATCAACGATGTCTTGCATCCATCTTCGCCTTGGTCTTACCCTCTATCTTTTTTTCCATTATGTACCCTTCCAAGACGGTCTTCTCTAAATTATCGTGACGTTTAATGTGTCCAAAACATTCAAGTTTTCTCTGTTTAATCCTCTTTACTAACCAGCCTTCTTAAACATAGTTTTAAATACATAAAAATATAACATAACATATCCTAATATAGACATTCTCTTCTTTTGTACATTTTCTTCGTCCTGTATGTTTTTATATGAAAAAGGCGAAAAACTGAAACTATGTGTGTGTGTGATTTTCAGAAAAAGTCAATGAAGACTGCATGTCAAAGAGGTCCCAGTGAGTAACAACTTGAGAGGCATGAAGATTGATGCATGTATAAAAGACTCTAAAGAGAGTTTATACCAGAAAAAAAATCTGATATAGGCAGGCAGTTTCAAATAAAATACAGGAAATCAGATCGAGGATAGAAGACCATTCTGATGTGAACGCTTTGAGTAAAGCAATCTTATCTGGGACGTTTTGGGTGGGAAAACTAAGAACAAATTGTTCTTAGATCAGAGTGTCTAATGTGAAGGTTCTAAATAAAGTTTTATTATCTGACGACACATTCATAAGAAAACTATGAGTGAAATATTCGTATCTCAGATCCCTGTTATGTTGAAAATTTGAACTTCGCATGATACGATTACTTCTATTATATCCACCACTGCAATCCTTAATCTTATTCCATGTCCTAGTTCTCCAAACGCTCTTTCCTGTGCTTTTCTTTTCGAAACTTTCTTTCTTTCTTTCTTTCTTTCTTTCTGCTAAACTGACCGTTTTTTGGTAATTGTTTATCCAAATATTTTGATATAAACTTGTCCAGTCATCTGTCTGTCTTGTCATTCTAGAATACCGCCTCATTGTCTCTGTTTTGCTGTTTAAAGCTAATACAAAGATTTTGAAGTATATTTTCTGGTCAATCCAACTTTCTGTAATGCTGAATGTTATTAAGTTTATGTTCTTTACAGTAGCATTACATATCGATCTTTAAGTTTTCATCTCTTCTTTCTTTGCTTCTTCCTTTGTTTCGTCCTTCCTCTACTTCGTATTTTTTTTTCATCATTATTATTATATGTTTCTTTTTCTCACTTGCGAGTGTGAATGACCACATTTGTAGTGAGTGGGTTTCTTGGGCTGTTTGTCGTGGGATTTGATCTAAGTTGTCAAACTGCCGCTTCCATTAATCAAGATTTCTGTTGGTGCTGTGTAGTTCGTGCACTGTGCTGAGACCTACCTCCGGTGAAGATGACTGGAGAATATATGAAGCTGCTCTGTATTTAATGATGATAATTATTTAACATTTTAAACACTGTTTTCTATCTCTTATCATTCTATGTTTTCTCATAATGTCATCTCTTAATGTGTTTTCTCATAATGTTATCTCCTCCAGTGTTTTGTCATCATATTATCCCTTCCTATTTTTCCTCTGGTTATTTCTTCTTGTGTTTTCTTACAATTTTATCACTTTCTATTTTTCTTTAGGGTATCTCTTCTTGTTTTTTCTTACAATTTTATCACTTTCTATTTTTTCTTAGGGTATCTCTTCTTGTTTTTTCTTATAATGTTATCTCTTCCTATGTTTTCTCACAATGTTATCTCTTCCTATGCTTTCTCACAATGTTATCTCTTCCTATGCTTTCTCACAATGTTATCTCTTCCTATGTTTTCTCACAATGTTATATCTTCCTATATTTTCTCACAATGTTATCTCTTCCTATGTTTTCTCACAATGTTATCTCTTCCTATGCTTTCTCACAACGTTATCTCTTCCTATGTTTTCTCACAATGTTATCTCTTCCTATGTTTTCTCACAATGTTATCTCTTCCTATGTTTTCTCACAATGTTATCTCTTCCTATGCTTTCATACAACGTTATCTCTTCCTATGTTTTCACACAATGTTATCTCTTCCTATGCTTTCATACAATGTTATCTCTTCCTATGTTTTCTCACAATGTTATCTCTTCCTATGCTTTCATACAATTTTATCTCTTCCTATGTTTTCTCGCAATGTTATCTCTTCCTATGTTTTCTCACAATGTTATCTCTTCCTATGCTTTCATACAATGTTATATATTCCTATGCTTTCTCACAATGTTATCTCTTCCTATGTTTTCTCACAATGTTATCTCTTCCTATGTTTTCTCACAATGTTATCTCTTCCTATGTTTTCTCACAATGTTATCTCTTCCCATGTTTTCTCACAATTTTATCTCTTCCTATGTTTTCTATCTTTCATCCACTATTTCTTTTTTACTTTTAAAAAAAATTTTCTTTCTATTTCCGTCACATTTTATCTTTATTTTTATGTATAAGAATGAAAATAGTCAGATTCGAGTTCCTCTTGTCTGTTTTATTCTATATACGCACAGCCCCTGTCAGAATCTACACACTTTGTAAGAGAAGCTCTATCCCTCAGAACTGTGAATGATCCATGCTTCAGAAAACTGCCCCCTCCCTCCACACCCTCGGAGCAGAGGCGCGTGAACAACATGCTGAGCTACACCACCAGCTTCGAGAACCAACCCTAACGAAAGCGATGTACAGAGTAATAAGAACAAACAGATTCACATGAACTACATAAACCCTGCCAGATAATCAGCCTCCTTGAATCGATATCACAGGGCTGCACGCTGTGAACTGAAAGAATGGAAGCTAATCAAGTCTGTAAGGAACAAATTAAGGTCGAAAGGCTAAATTGCTCTCTATCTGAGGAAGGCTTTCAAGTGTGTATGAAATAGTTGCGATTTATTAATTGGGGAGATGTCACAAGAGGCACAAATGAAATAAGGTTGTTGTTTTGTTTTTTTTCCTCTTTCGATAAAAGGATGTTGGGGTTGAAAACATGCATTACTTAGCTGAAAAGAAAGAAAGAAAGAAAGAACTTAAAGAAATGAAAAAGGAAAGAAAGAAAGAACTGAAAGAAAGAAAAACGAAGGAAAGAAAGAAAAACGAAGGAAAGAAAGAAAGAAGGAAAGAAAGAAAGAAACAATCTTAAAGAAAGAAAAAAGTAAGAAAGGAAAGAAAGAAAATGAAAGAAAGAAAGGAAGAAAAAGAGAAAGGAAACTAAAGAAAGAAAATCAATATCATAATCATAATCATCATCATCATCATCATCTACCGTGCTGGCAGGCTCTGGTGGCAGTCATGCCATGGCACTCGCTCCCTGCCATCTTCCGTCAGCTCAGCTGCTGCCTGTCACACCGCGTTATTCCACGACCTTTCTTTTCTCTGGACCTTCCCCTTCCTCTTCACAGAAGACAACACCAAGTTTAAAATGAAAAAAAAAACAAAAACACAAGAAACATCTGCAACACACTTCAACATAAATCTGAAAAAAAACCACACCCGACTATTAGTGAAATAATCTCTCCCGGAAAGAATGACTACATCACCAAAACTCGTAACTGAAAATAAAAAAACAAACTCCCCAGGTGGGCGAGGCCCTAATGGCGGTGTAAGGTCAGAACGAGGCCCAGACGAAGTAATGACACACGAGAGACCGAACTCAGATGTGCCTGAAAGCATGACCTGAACTGGTATAAATTATTCCGAGCGTCTCATTAGCGTGGACTTTAGATTTGAAATCAAAGCAACAGATTAGGGCAATTTCAGAAAGATAGAGAACCAAAGGCAAGAAAAAAATATAAGTCTGACATTTAGTATACACAAGGGATTTAGCACGGCCAGACTGTTCAAGAATGTACTCTGATAAAAAGAAAGATACATTTACTTTCTTTATAATCTGAGCCCGTCCTGTTTCTCATAACATAAGGCCAATCGTCACCATTTGATGAAAAAAAAAAAAGAAAATTTTCTGTGTTGTTCTGTGGTCTGGCTTTTCATTAACTTGATCTGTACTCGGGTTAAACATCCTGTCTTTGTCTGGTCACGACCTCTTTGTTGACCGTCTTCTGTCATTATGACGTCCCACTGAGCTCTAATCGAGAAAGAAACTGAAATGTAATCACGGTGTCTTTGATAGGAAATTAAGCCGTCTCAAACCTATTTTCGCACCAATAACTTCAGAAGAAGGTTTATAGAACTATAGCTTTTTTTGTTCCCCCACGAGTATCATAGAGCTAAAATGTAAAGTGGTTTAGAATTATCAAAGCTCTTTGGGCCACCAACAAAAAGCATCCTGTAGCATCATACGAGGACGATTAGAGCCAAAGTGAACAAGTCGCGTCATATTCACACTTTTATGGACTTGAATAATATACTACAATGCCATACTTCAAACTCGGAAGTTTAGCCTCTAAATTCCCTGAATGTTTCGAAAGCATCGTATTTCCTTGATTAAACGCCGGCCCGAAACAGTCGCCTGCTTCAGTTAAACGCCGTGGGGTTATGGAGTCATGTTTCGAATAACCGCATGTCTGAAATAAACGCCGGGTCAGTACATAGCTTCTGTCTTTCCATTGAAAGACGTACGGTTTAGGCTAATACCGATGCTGCAGAACAGTAATTGTCAATAAACGCCAGCCTTAGATAAACGCTGGCATCTAATAAACGCCGAATCACGACGACACTTTTGTGAATAAACGCCCCCGGCGTTTATTCAAGGAAATATGGTAGGCATATTTTCATCTCTGATGATGCCTTTAAAACAGGTTAGCTTTTTTTGTGTGTGAAACTTACAGACCTTCTTTTTATTGAGACTCTTCTCTCATGGCTGATTCTACCAACATCTGATTACTATAGTTGACAGCAGCAACATCAAACCATGTACTTGTGCGAACGTCTTTTTTTTTTTGTGTGGGTTGTTTGTCTTGAACAGGCAGCCCTCGTTTCCTCCTCACAATAATGCGATGGAAACGAAGAATACACGATACCTCTAAACGTTTCCTTGGGCTTGAAGAGAATTTTCTGCTCCTTCCATCTACTGCGGTTTTTGTTTTTTTTTCAGGTATAGTTTCCTTTGAGTTATCGTTATATCACGGATAATTTGTTATTGTTATCTAAATAAGCTTTGGCTATTCTCGGAAGAGATTCCCTGGATTTATGACAGTATTTGATCAAGGGTATCTAACCCTTGAGATAACCCTAAATTATTGTGTGAGGGTTAGGCCCATGATTGTTTTCTCTGTCAGAGTTCGTGATTTTCAAGTCATTCGTTGCACGTGGAAATGTAAGTTTTGTGTTTTGGGTCTGAGATGAAAGTTTCACCTCAGAGAGAAGAAAGGTTGTGACTGTTGAGTGAAAGGTAAGTTTAGTCCGGTCTGTGTTGAGAAATGTAGTCGTATTAAGTATGTGATAGTTGTTAGCCAGCTTGAACTCTTATGGCGCTATGCTAGTAACTTGGCTAGACAGCAGTCTGGAATTATTAGTGTTGGAGTATGCATGTTTCAGAGAAATCGTTTACATATATTTTCGTCGTCACCCATCACCATCATCATCACGTTTCCGCGATATATCGGATGTGAGTGCCAAGGTAATGCAGTCTTGATAGATATATTCAATGTGGCAGTATGTGATCATCCTGGCTGTCCTGTAAAGAGTATATCATTGTAAGGAGTGTTTCTTGGTCTTCTGTCTGTATATCAGTGATTGTAGTCAACACAATAGACAACCAGCAGCATTCATTCATTCATTTGCATGTTCCTTGTGGAACTTTGTCTCCCTAACAGCACCCCTGTAGGCCTCTCGGTTGTGAGAAAGATGGCCTGCTGCTGATGCATCCATTTGCAGATCATCAACGATGTCTCGCAGCCACCTTCGCCTTGGTCTTCCTCTCTTTCTTTTTTCCCATTATACCCTTCCAAGCATACAAGCAGAAGCAATATAAATCAACAAGAAGATTTCACTATTCATTTATTTATTTTGCTCTATTACAAAGAGAATACGCCTTCAGATTTTTCACATCTTTCCTACACCTTGTTCTCTTATTCTCCTCAAAATACATTCATACTTCCCCATCTTTCCCCCCTCCCCTCTCTTCATATTTCAATAAATGTAAGGCTCCACTCTCTCGGACCCTTCATTTCTCTACTCCTCACACTCATATCCTCACCCTCCCAGTCTGGACAGCTCCCACTCACAGTCACACAGTCATGACAACCCTTAACTCGCCCCGCCCTGCCCAGGTTATATAGAACCAAACGTGGCAGAGATCTCGCAGATTTACACGAGACCTCCTACCCCAGCCCGCCCTATCGACTCTTGATAATTTAGATTGTTTCCTGTTTCAATCAAGTCATCTTTATTCTATTTGTCTTGTCATCATTTCCTATCTTCCCTTTTCTTCTCCGTTATCATTTTACGTTGCTGGTTAGCATTTCACCTAGGGGCAAAGACCCTGTCCGTTATGGAAGTCAGCAACCCCACATGCTGGGGTCGGGTGTTGGCGAGACCACAGGTGACCAAAACCCTGGCCCCCCCCCCCCCCCATCTCTCAATTAGTACCCCTAACAGCCGGCCAAGCCTGGCTAGCGGATCAGGGATCGTCACAGTCCTCATGGTGGTGGATTGTGAAAAAGAAGTATTACACCCCCCCCCCCCCCGGCTTTTCAGCTGCACCCTGGAAATGAAATAAATACCTGGCATGACCCACTTCCAAGGCGACACGAAGTTGTGTCTCGACATCTTCATGCATCGGCTGCAAAGAACACCAGCTCGCAGTTCCAGGGAGATTGAAGAAGAAGAAGAAGAATTTCATCTGATTTTTCACATTATAATATGGACTGAAACAACTGCTTCGCTCTAGTCTCGAGTGTCCGAAACTGGAAATATTAAAATGTGTTTTTGGGGCTCCCCCAACCCCCCTTTTTTTCAACTAATGAAATATTTTCTTTTACAGCCACTATGTTGTGTATGGCCTCACCTGGGCAAGAGCAGAAAAAAAGGCGAATAGCAGGCATTTGTGGAAAACCCTTGCGGAAGCCCCATGTGCCCTGGGCACTTAAGGTTCAGAGAGAGAGAGAGATGTTGTGTATGATAGCTTGTGTATATCTGTTTGTGTACCTATGAATGTGTGTGTGTGTTCTGTGTTTTTTTTTTCATTTTGTGGGGAAGGGGAGGAGTTATTTAACTATTCAGTTTACATACACATATTTTCCTTTCTCTCTCTCTGAACTATTTCACATAACGAAAAAAAAAAGCAGACAGGAAGTCTTCAATGCTCTTTGTAAGAATACTTTTCTCCAGCTCCGGTATCTCTGTGTGCTAGAAAGATATTTCTTTTATAATGTATTCATAAGTACTGTACCCCTTTTTTTTCCTACAGGCAAAACTGAAATTCGCTGGGAAAGACCCACCTCGGTGAAGAACCCAGTAGGCGACCTTCACCAAAGGAGCGGATGTTGTATCAGTTGGGTTTAGGAGAGAGATACCATCCAGCACAGGGAGGCCGCCAAGTGTTTGCACCCCGTGGGAAACACAAGATAAACAGATCAAGTGGGTTTTCATTAACGGGATCCGTAGTCGAGCTCGTCCTGTCCCCTCTTTTTTTTCCTCTGGCCAAGTCTTCTTCTTCTTCTTCTTCCTCTTCTTCTTCTTCTTCGCTCGTCTTCTCCTGATGGTGTGGCGTTCACTGACGTGTACGCTCACTCTACGCGCCCTCATCCTTGTTTGTGGCGGTTAAATCTGATGCTCGAGATTGTGAAAAGAGTGGACATATCGATAGAAGAATAAACTATATACACTGTTTATATAAATACGGAGAGGATCACTTCACAAAGCCTATGGAAATATTTGTGTTAAAACACATAATACGCAGCGTTACATGACACAAAAATGCCATTAATTTAACGTGCATATTCTCTGCATCATTAAAATTTCAAAAAAAATAAATAAATAAAAGCGTAGGAATTTTTTAAAAAGTAGATACTGTACGTTATATAAAAGAAATTGGTGTCACCAGCTAGAGAGAGAAGATTCGGAATAGAGAAGAATGGAGGCGAGCTTTATCTGCAGCAATGAGCCTTAATGGCACGGAAAGCTGAAGGAGACGAATAAGAAGAAGAAGAAGAAGATATTATAAGTTATAAGAAATGGTTACCTACAATATTACAGGCGCATTTCATTATTATTAGCTGCAAGCAGTAAAATACATTCATTTTATTTTAAAAACTTAACGCTGAATGAGAAAACAGTAAAGCTGAATTTTTTTTTTTCAGACTATCTTTGGTCACATAATATCGATTAAAGATTGTCTTGGAACAATATTCGCCGTGGAACGAAGATTTCCTGTAAAAAGAAAATTGTAGGATTACAATCAAACACTTGTTGCTCGCCATGATTTCATTCGTAACACAATTTTCAACTCCCGGACCTGCATTTGTAGGAATGCATTACCTGGCTTAGGATACTCTGAAGCGATATCAACTGTCCCTCTTTTTGTGTTGGACAGGAAATGGATTAAAACTAAATTATCTGATACTGGCTCACCTGGGCAAGAGCAGAAAAAAAGGCAAAGGACAGGCATTTGTGGAAAACCCTTGCGGAAGCCCCATGTGCCCTGGGCACTTAAGGTTCAGAGAGAGAGAGAGAGAGAGATCTGATACTGCTGGCTGGTTCTGTTGGTTTTACAGCACTTAAGTAGGGCTATAAATAAAAATATTTTTTTCACCCCTGGGCAGTTCACTTAAGTATCTTATATCTTACATCTTATAATCTTACATCTTATATCTTATATCCTTCATGTGCCGTTAAACGTCACATAGGGCTCGCAAGGTAGTTCGACAATTTTTCCTGTCTTCGGCGAGTCTTTCAACCTCATCAAAGGATTTTATGCCTGTTAACTTGGCCTCTCTTAACAATGTCCTCTTCTGAGTTTCACGCGGTCTGCCTCTTTTTCTTTTGGCCTGTTGTGTTCCATTTGATAGCTTGTTTTGGGATTCTCTGATCATTTCTTCTCATCAAGTGACCAACATATGTCCATCTCCTTTTCCTGATCACCCATGAGACTGGTTGTTGTTCAGTCATCTGTCTTATCTCTGCATTGTTCTTGAATTCATTCCACTTAAGTTTGGGATTCGTTTATTATATTTTTGTAGCAGATGTGGGAAAACGTGTTTTTTTTTATGCCACAATCGCTCTTACTTTCAATTTGTACCTAAAACTATGCACATTAGCCATGTTCTATTATTTATCAAAGATTTATCAGACAAGCGTCCGTCATCAGGAACACTTTCTATCACCCATTAAATAAACACGCATACTTTATTCCAGTCAACCCACACGTTCAATAATAAATTCTCTTCAAAAATTTAACTTTAACGTCAGAAAACTTGGAAACTTTACAACCAGTTAAACAAAAATAACAGGCAAACAAGGCTGAAAATGAGCCAAAATTAATCAGGACAGAAAAAGGGCTCATAGAAATTTTTCATTTATGTTCTTTTTTTTCTAGCATATTAAAAAAGTACTCTAATATAATTTTTTTATATAATTTTATTCTTAAGTATGATGAAATAGATGTGGCAGATTTGGCATAAATTAAAGCTAATCTGAGCACAAGGAGATAATTCGGAAGAAACAGCGGCCAAGGAAGAGTTCATTTCTCCTGTGACTTTTTTTTTTTTTATAATGCCCCTTTCCTGCACGGGGAATTCTTGGTAGAGCTTCTATTTAGTAATGAGAGACAAGATATTTCAGGGTTATAAAGTTTTGTGAACTGGCACTGAGTTATGGTTTTTTTTTTCTTCTTGGTTTTCTAAGTGAAGCTCAGGACAAATAGTTTTTCCCGTCAGTCTGAATTTCACGGAGAGAAAGTTCAGGAAGGACGGTAGGGAAAGTCAGCTATATATATACAGGTTCAGGAAGGACGGTAGAGAAAGTCAGCTATATATATACAGGTTCAGGAAGGACGGTAGAGAAAGTCAGCTATATATATACAGGTTCAGGAAGGACGGTAGAGAAAGTCAGCTATATATATACAGGTTCAGGAAGGACGGTAGGGAAAGTCAGCTATATATATACAGGTTCAGGAAGGACGGTAGAGAAAGTCAGCTATATATATATAGGTTCAGGAAGGACGGTAGGGAAAGTCAGCTATATATATATATAGGTTCAGGAAGGACGGTAGGGAAAGTCAGCTATATATATATTCAGGAAGGACGGTAGGGAAAGTCAGCTATATATATATATACAGGTTCAGGAAGGACGGTAGGGAAAGTCAGCTATATATATATACAGGTTCAGGAAGGACGGTAGGGAAAGTCAGCTATATGTATACAGGTTCAGGAAGGACGGTAGGGAAAGTCAGCTATATATATATTCAGGAAGGACGGTAGGGAAAGTCAGCTATATATATATACAGGTTCAGGAAGGACGGTAGGGAAAGTCAGCTATATGTATATATATATATAGGTTCAGGAAGGACGCTAGGTAAAGTCAGCTATATATATATATATATATAGGTTCAGGAAGGACGGTAGAGAAAGTCAGCTATATAAAAACTAGGAAAAGTCAGCTATATAAAAACTAGGAAAAGTCAACTATATAAAAACTAGGAAGTCAGCTATATAAAAACTAGTGAAAGTCAGCTATATAAAAACTAGGAAAAGTCAGCTGTATAAAACTAGGAAGTCAGCTATATAAAAACTAGGGAAAGTCGGCTATATAAAAACTAGGAAAAGTCAGCTATATAAAAACTAGGGAAAGTCAGCTATGTAAAAACTAAATCGGAAAGAGATAGGAAGATTATTGAGACATCGTTGTTAAGAAAGTTTCGGATAATAATGGTCGTTTATTAGAGTCAGCTGTCCGACCCAGTGGTTTCCAAAATGTAGGGTATAGTACTTAGTTGTCCACTTTAGGACAATTTTGTAGTTGCAGTGTTAGCTGTCCACTTTAGGACAATTTTGTAGTTGCAGTGTTAGCTATCCTTTCTAGGACAATTTTGTAGTTGCAGTGTTAGTTGTCCACTTTAGGACAATTTTGTAGTTGTGCTGCTAGTTGTCCTTTCTAGAACATTTAGAGTGAGTCAACGTTAGGCTGTTTTGCTGTCAGACGTGTTCCTATCCTAGTGTTAGTCTGGTTTTTTTTTTTTTCAACATGGAATATTGGGATCTGTGGATTTTTCCAGTTGTTGTGGTGTTTCATGAGAGTTGTAAGTATGGAAAATGTTCGTACAGTTGTTGTATAACTCCAGGTCTTATGTTTCCTTCCCACATGACAACCCATATCTTGCCGGTGAGTTGACTATTCTTTTGTATGGTCGCCCTGCCATGTCGGCAGCTCTTTGCTTTTCCTCATCCTCATAACTCATCGTCCAATTCAATAAATTCATGCCTGTATGACTGAAAACAGATTCTTGGTTATTCCTCTCGCCGTGAGATGGCTGCCAGAGTTTAGTCCAGCTGGCACTGTTGTTGTCTAGCTGGACAGAGGAGAGTACCTGGGTCGTGATTTGTTTCTGAGCTTATATTATAGAAACAGCAACACTTGAAGATTCATAGATCAGTCTATTAAACTCGATCTTGAGAGTAAGCTAATTATCAATCAGTTATCCCACTAGACACCTTGTTAACCCAGTAATTCACACAGTATGTTACATGTTACAGTGCAAGCAGGGTCCGTTCAGTCCCCACATGTTCTATTTCATACCTTCCCGTGGTAATGTAGCTCTAGGAATACACGACAACAACAAAAAAAAGAAGACAAGATGGCGGTGGCAGACAAACAGATTGCGAGATGTGCGGAGATAAACAGTGATTAGGCCACACAGAGGCCACACAGACAGGCAAATCTAACAGACAAACCAGACCGAGAACCAAACTGTACACACAGACTGGCCACAGAGATTCAAACTGAGAGACAGACAGACAGAAATACAATTAGACATTTCTTTCCAATTTCTCCTCTCGAATAACGCTCGAGTCTGTGGGACTTACTTGGCCCAGGCCTCGTGGGGAAACACTTTTAGTATTGATACTAGCGATCTAGTTTCAGCCTAATTCCACCATTTTCTCAGTTGACCGCAGAGACGATATGACTTAAGCTAGGCCACTGGAAGATAAATGCTTCTCTAATGCGTCGTCTGACAAGGCAGCCTCCCCATCCCAAGGCGATCTGAGAGCACGGGATAAAGAACCGCGCCGAATGTCTGAAGTCTCACTTGCTCAGAAAACTCTTCGAAACACATGGTAGCAGCTTGGTTTGTCTAACTACGCGGAATAATCTTATTCCGAGTTCTTACGAGTTGGACAACTAATGTACGCAGAAAACTGTGTAACAGGCAGACAAGCTGGAAAGGAGACAGACATGTATACAAGAATGGTGGGTAAACAAACAGATAAAGCAGAAAACAGAAACACCGAACTAATACATTAAACGATAAGTTATTTTATAAACATCTGAATTTACTATGTGTATTTATATGACAAAACAGATAACATAGAGAGGGACAGACAGACAGAGAAATAGACTGCGAAAAAGAGCTAGGAAGACACTGCAGACAACCAGACAGACAGACAGACAAATAGGTGAACGGACGGACAGACAGTCAGACAGATAGATAAAAAACAGACGAACAGACAGACAAAGACAGGCAGATAGCGTAACTCTGTTAGAATATGACCCAACATTTTATTCTTCCACAGCTCATTTCTCTGATTGCCTCGTTTGCTCTGTTGCCCTTTTAACATGCAACACTTGACATATCCACGTCCATCTCCTTTTTTTGCATGCTTATGTTCTACATTTCCGGTAAAGGTCTATAATTTTGCGGTTTAGGAAGGAGCTGGTATTCAGGGCGAGATCTTAATGCCCTGCTAAATTATAACTCCCGGAGGATACTGGAGGGCTACAATAACAGGCCGAAAGAAACAATTCACTTTCAGTGTCTTGTCTTTCAGCAGGAGCGTCTAGACACACAGTGACAATAGCTAGAATCAATGGCCTGGGCTAAAGGATAGGGATCGATTGTGGTCAGCACAGACAGCACGTTAATGGAATAGAGTCAACAACAGACTGGTCAAACAGCAGAACGTTTTGTTTTGATTTCCTTCCACTCTCCGCCAGCGGCTGATACTTTAATTCACGGCCATCTATACCAAAGTAATGAACACGTGAAAGCCAGTATAATGTTGGGGTTTTTTTAGTAAGTACTGTACACTTTATAGTAAGGCAGAAGTAAAGGCAGAAAAATCCCCGTTTCCATGGCATTAAGGTATACTGGGGATACGGTGTTAGGCCAATATTTCCACCAGCCAGACACGTTAAAGTAAAGAACAAAAATTAACTTCCCAGCCACACACGTTACAGTAAAAAACAAAAATTAACTTCCAAGCCACACACGTTACAGTAAAGAACAAAAATTAACTTCCCAGCCACACACGTTACAGCAGAAAACAAAAATTAACTTCCAAGCCACACACGTTACAGTAAAAAACAAAAATTAACTTCCCAGCCACACACGTTACAGTAAAGAACAAAAATTAACTTCCCAGCCACACACGTTACAGTAAGGAAGAAAAATTAACTGCCAAGTCACACACGTTACAGTAAAGAAGAAAAATTAACTTCCGAGCCACACACACTATAGTAAAAAAAAACAAAAATTAACTTCCAGGCCACACATGTTACACTAAAAAACAAAAATTAACTTCCCAGCCACACATGTTACACTAAAAAAAATTAGCTTCCCATCTACACACGTTATAGTAAAAAACAAAAATTCACTTCCCAGCCACACATGCTGCACTAAAAAACAAAACTTAACTTCCAAGCCACACATGTTAAACTAAAAAACAAAAATTAACTTCCCAGCCACACACGTTACAGTAAAAAACTAAAATTCACTTCCCAGCCACACATGCTGCACTAAAAAACAAAACTTAACTTCCAAGCCACACATGTTAAACTAAAAAACAAAAATTAACTTCCCAGCCAAACATGTTACAGTACAAAACAAAAATTAAATTCCTAGCCACACATGTTACAGTAAAAAAAAACAAAAATTAACTTCCCAGCCAAACATGTTACAGTACAAAACAAAAATTAAATTCCTAGCCACACATGTTACAGTAAAAAAACAAAAATTAACTTCCCAGCCACACACGTTATAGTAAATAACAAAAATTAACTTCCCTGCCACACATGTTATAGTAAAAAACAAAAATTAACTTCCCAGCCACACACGTTATAGTAAATAACAAAAATTAACTTCCCTGCCACACATGTTATAGTAAAAAACAAAAATTAACTTCCCTGCCACACATGTTATAGTAAAAAACAAAAATTAACTTCCCTGCCACACATGTTATAGTAAAAAACAAAAATTAACTTCCCTGCCACACATGTTATAGTAAAAAACAAAAATTAACTTCGAGAATCACTAGGTTTTCAGCATTTCCTTTTTTTTAAACTTCTTGCAAACTAATTAGCCTTCCCTTGCCACAATAAAAGCACGAATGCTGTAATTAGCAACATACATCATACAGGGCAAGCGGCTGCTACAGGAACACAATGATCACCAACGCTGTATATCTTGAAAGCAGCCTCGAAGGTAAAAGTGACGACGACGGACACGCGTTGTATCACTGCACTGTCACAAATGTATTACTGTACAGTGACGGCGTCACCGTGTGAGGCAGAGATACTGTAACGGATCTTGCAAGATCAAGGGCGTAGTTTCCCCTTCAATACAAAGTATCTTCTATCAAAGTATCTTCTATCAAAGTAACTTCTGATACTTAATACCCGGCTGTGCCACTGACGTTCTGTTGTTCTTTCGTCCTACATTTCTCTTCTCCTATTAGCAAGGCCTAATAACCCATCCCTATGTGCTTCTAAGGAATGACAGGAATACTTTTACCTTTTTTAAGAACCAAACCTAGTGAAGACTTACCTCCCCTTGGATGACATGAACAGCCAACGCCCATATGATAACAAAGCATTTTTGTCTTAGGAAACTGTTCTAAAGCTGGAAGATGTTAGCTGTGGCGGAACAAGCTCATATTTATTTTTCTAAACTGCTTCTCTAATTCTACTAATATTCTATCAATATTAGTATCAATATCCTACTAATAGTCTCATATTCTACCAATAGTCTCATAGTCTACCAATATTCTACCAATACTCTCATATTCTATCAATACTCTACCAATATTCTCATCAATCAGTTCAGTCAGTCATTTGCATGTCCTTGCGGAATTTTGCCTCCCTAAAAGCTCTCCTGTAGGTCTCTCGGTTGTAAGCAAGATGCCCTGCTGCTGATGCGTCCATTCGCAGATCATCAACAATGTCTTGCAGCCATCTTCGCCTTGGTCTTCCTCTCTTTCTTGTTCCCATTATGTACCCCTCTAAGACTGTACTCTCTAAATTATCATGACGTTTAATATTCTCATACTCTATCAATATTCTACAAATATTCTCATAGTATACTAATATTCTGTATACGTTCTACCAATATTTTACGAATAATACAGGGTGTTGTTTAAAGTCTCACTACACTTTCTATGTAAAAATGAAGAAAATAACGTAATAAAAAATGTGCTGCACAGTCAATCGTGAAGAAAAATGCAGTGAATGGTTGCCATCTGCTGGAGTAATTTTTTGCACAAAACAGAATAGTGTTATCAACGAAAGAAAGCATTTTTTGGTTGAACAAGTGTTTCGAAATGGCGGTCGATACACACGGATGGTTGTTCAAAGATTTATAGCAAAAATTCCTGATAAACAACCTCCTCATTGCACTACGGTTAGAAATTTGTTGAATAAGTTTCGTGATACGGGAACTGTGGAAGATGCTCCGCGATCTGGTAGGCCTGCTGTGTCTGAAGAAAAATGTCTAGATATCCAAGACAGCTAAGATGGCATGGCCTCCCCCATAAAATAGTTAATGTAATCAAAGCCCTATACGAGGGTTTTCAGTGCAAAGTGATCTGTGGAGAACATACCTCCAGCAGCTTTAGGGTACAAACAGGAGTGAAACAGGGATGTGTACTATCACCAACATTATTTATCTTGGCAGTAGACTGGTTAATGAAGGAGGCAACATCAGACAAACGCAGAGGATTACAATGGACCCTTGACACAGTGCTGGAGGACCTTGACTTTGCGGACGACATTTGTCTATTATCAAGCAGTCACAAAGATATGCAAGATAAAATAAACAAGTTAACCCAGAATGCAAACAACATAGGACTAAAGATCAACGTAGGAAAGACAAAGTTAATGAAGCAAAATGTGAACAACAGAAATGTACTCAGAGTAGATAACAAGTTAGTGGAGGAGGTCAACGAATTTGTATACCTTGGCAGCAGAGTAGTAGAAAATGGAGACAGCACAGAGGACATCAACAGCAGACTTACTAGAGCAAACCAGGCTTTTGCAATGCTACAGAATATATGGAAATCAAATAAACTAAGCATAAATATGAAAATCAGGATATTTAAGAGTAATGTTCTAAGTGTACTATTCTATGGAAGTGAATGCTGGAAAATCACCAAATCCATAGAAAACAAGTTGAATTCTTTCCAGACTAAATGTTTACGTAGAATTTAAAAAATATTTTGGCCAAACACCATAAGAAATAACATCTTATTGGCAGAAATGGAGATGAAACCACTGACAACAATTATTGAGGAAAGACGCTGGCGATGGTTGGGACATGTGCTCCGAATGACTGACAACTCACTACCAAAAATAGCACTAAGATGGACACCACAGGGGAGCAGAAGTAAGGGTAGACCAAAAGAGACATGGAGAAGAACAACAGAAAGGATGTTGAGCAATAGAGGGCTCACCTGGGCAAGAGCAGAAAAAAAGGCGAAAGACAGGCATTTGTGGAAAACCCTTGCGGAAGCCCCATGTGCCCTGGGCACTTAAGGTTCAGAGAGAGAGAGATCCAAGACAGAATCCTTAAAAGGCCATGCAAGTCCTTAAGGAAAATGACGCAAGAAATGAACGCATCACTGAGCACAGTGCACAAAATTCTTAAACATCGGTTAAATTTTCATCCATACAAGAGTTCTGTTGTGTCTGAACTAAAAGAGTGTGACAATCAATCCAGACTCAACTACTCCACGTGGTTTCAAGCATTTTTAGCTGAAGAAGACGAGTCATTTCTCGATTTAACATTCTTCTCTGATGAGGCATGGTTTCATCTATCTGGACACGTTAGCAGCCAAAATAATCGTATTTGGAGTAGTGTTAATCTCAATGCATTTCATGAAACGCCACTACACGATGCAAAAATTGGGGTATGGTGTACCGTCAGTAGAAAACGTTTAATTGTACCAATTTTCTTCAACAACACTATAAATGCCGATCGGTACCATACTGACATTCTGGAAGCTTTTTTAGAGCAGCTGAATAAACGTGAAATTGAAGAAGCGTGGTTCCAGCAAGATGGTGCAACTGCACAAACAGCTGGAGCAGCACACGGTTTTTTTGGAAGAAATTTTCGCAAATCGCATAATATCTCATGGAATTTGGTCTGCTCGTTCTCCAGATCTAAATCCATTAGATTATTATCTATGGGGTTTCTTGAAAGGAAATGTTTACAAAAATAACGTACAAACAATTGAGGACCTGAAAGAAGCAATCAGAATTACCATTCAAGAAATAACAACAGACACGATGCACAAGGTATTTGACAATATGAAGAGACGTGTACAGTCATGTCTTGAAGCCCGTGGTGGACATTTCCAACACCTGTTATAATGAATATTTCAGTGGTACATTCCAGCTAACCCAAAACCGCGCTCTATCATTGCAGTCACTATCGTAACTAATTAAATGACTTTTTGCAGCACATTTTATGATGACATCATTTACTTCATTTTTCATTTTTTTTTTCATAGAAAGTGTAGTGAGACTTTAAAAACACCCTGTATATATGTATAATTTCATAGAAAGTGTAGTGAGACTTTAAAAACACCCTGTATATATGTATAATTTCATAGAAAGTGTAGTGAGACTTTAAAAACACCCTGTATATATGTATAATTTCATAGAAAGTGTAGTGAGACTTTAAAAACACCCTGTATATATGTATAATACCTCACACCGCGTCCCCTACGTTTCACCCTTCACCACACCCACACACACATACAAATAATTTCTATGAAGGGTCATCATATTTCATGAACAGTATAACATTGTAGAAGTCCCTACTCGGTATACTATAACAGGGACATTCCCTTACCATCACTGCTAGATGGTACAAATGATTGGGAAGTGACAGCGGACCTTCCAGAAAGACGAGAATACCCGACTGCCATTAAGAACACAGGAATGCGACCGGACATTGTAGTGTACTCCACAGAAAAACAGGAATTAATAATGATCGAGCTTACGGTCCCATACGAAACTAGAATAGAGGAACAGCATTTATTCAAATTGGAGAAGTACAATGATCTGGTCAAGCAACTGAGGCAGGGGGCAGGAATCAGGGCAAAAGTGATAGCTGTAGAAGTGGGAGCAAGAGGATTCATAGCAACATCAGCATATGACCTATGTAAGCAACTGGGCATAAAGGGACAAGCAAGAATAAGGGGATTGAGAAGCCTTTCAGAAACAGCAGAAAAGGCCTCATGCTGGCTGTGGAGTATGCGAAACAAGCATTGGGAGCATAAGTAATTTCATTTGCCACAACCAATACCAGTCCTCCATAGCTAAATCGCTAAAGACGCGTGGCAACTGGAAGATCATGGGTTCGATCCCGGGACCGAAAAAAAAAAAGCAACAACTCACAAGACCTCTGCAAGTCATGACCCAGAGGGGCCCACCCCCCTTAGAGTGTCAGGAGTTTAAAGGGTCGAAACACTTGTCTGAGGGGGGGGGTACTTCCTCTGATGATCTGAAGGAGTTGTGTTGTTGTTCCGCTCTCTACGGTAGAGAGTTTCCTGCATATGTATCATCAACTCTTCAGTACCTTACTTGGAACATAACACAGCACTGTACCCGCCTTCTCTCCTGATGTTGTTAGCAGATGGTGTCTGTAAACTATGGTACGTCAAGCTGGTTAACATCTGTCACTTTTCTCATTAACTCAAAAACAATTGTAAACAAACAGAATGCTAAAAAAAAACCATAGTCTATAATCCTGAGGGGAAAAGAGTCACAAGAAAAAGAAAGAAAATACTGGCAACTGTCATCAGAAAAGGAAAGAAGAGAAAAAAAAGACTGGTCAAGAGAGAAATGGTGTTAGTCGTTGTTGGATAAACTGACTTAATCGTCACTGTCGAAACTTTAGTGTTGGAAACTCACTTCAAATCCTGAAAGGAATCATCAGTGATCTGTGAGAAAAGAACTTATATGGACAGACAGGTACGTAGGCAGGCAGGCGGCAGGGCAGACAGACGGACAGACAAACAGACAGGCAGGTAGGTAGGTAGGCAGACAGGCAGAAGGCTGGACGGACAGACAGACAGGCAGGTAGGTAGGTAGGCAGACAGGCAGAAGGCTGGACGGACAGACAGACAGGCAGGTAGGTAGGTAGGCAGACAGGCAGAAGGCTGGACGGACAGACAGGTAGGTAGGCAGACAGGTAGCCAGGCAGGCGGCAGGGCGGGCGGGCGGACGGACAGACAGAAAATTCAAAGAGTGCACGTTATTGGGGATTACCAACGGAAAACTGGGATAGGGTCTTGATCAGCTTTGGTTTGTCAATCCTGACGAGATAACATTTCAGTTAAGGGTTCGCCGACTGCCACTGACATTTTTTTTCCTCTCCTCATTTTTGAAGGGGTAACAACTAGTTTTACATACGTTATCACGAACACGTTAGACACTGATGGTGTTACAATCACTGATACTCCTACAATTAACACACACAACTTCAGCAACGTTTCAATAACAGAATACCATACGGATCAGGTAAGAGGCAACAATACGCAACAACGCCACGTGAAACAAGCGCACATAAAACGCTCTTACATAGATCATGTCTCAAGAGTGCTAAATAACAAACATTTAACTCACACCGTCTCGCACGGTCACGCAAACCACCAGCAGCATCAAGCCACAATAACACCATTTCAATCATCATTACCAGAGTCTCTCGCAGAAAATACGGCCCACTATTACACCGAGAGAGAGAGCGAGCAGACAAAACAATGAACTTCAAGCAAGAGGGAGGGAGAAAAAAAAATAGAGATGTAGCCATGAATAAATGGTAATATTGTAGCACTGCCATCCTCATCACACAACTGTGACGATACAGAATGGAAGGACCAAAACTAAGAGATCAATTCAAGCGCCTGGCTCCGCCAAAACATCTCTAATCATGGCAGACGAAAACTGGAACGTGTAATCTGAAAGCCCCCAGCGAATTGTGTACACCAAATATCCTGTTCATAGTTAATGTCAAAGAGTATTCAATTCAGAGTAGGCGGCAGTACACATCATTAACTTTGTATGCCGGCAGCGAACCCAAATGCCCGAGGCTGATTAATGTCGTTGACAGTCCTTGTTCAGTACAGCCCATAGTCATTATATGGATGCTGACTGCAAAATTATTTGATCCACAGCTCTGATATAAGCCCTCGCTAAACAACAACTCGTTATACGAGAGTTCAGGAACCACGACTTCGACTTACATGCTTCCACGCAATGACATAACGTTCTATGTCTTATCACAGATTTAACGTTCTATGTCTTATCACAGATTTAATGTTCTATGTCTTATCACAGATTTAATGTTCTATGCCTTATCATAGATTTAATGTTCTGTCTTATCACAGACTTTAACGTTCTATGTCTTATCACAGACTTTAACGTTCTATGTCTTATCACAGACTTTAACGTTCTATGTCTTATCACAGACTTTAACGTTCTGTGTCTTATCACAGACTTTAACGTTCTATGTCTTATCACAGACTTTAACGTTCTATGTCTTATCACAGACTTTAACGTTCTATGTCTTATCACAGACTTAACGTTCTATGTCTTATCACAGACTTTAACGTTCTATGTCTTATCACAGACTTAACGTTCTATGTCTTATCATATTCGCATGCACTCTGACCTCGTTAATCCGAAGTATCTGGGGGCCAGGTCCGCCCAGAATATGGGACAGGCCAGACAAATTACCCAAGATCAACCATGAACAGCTTTCATCCGATTCTGGTTCTACTTATGGTGGAGCCTGCAGAAAAGTCAAACACGGCAGACATCCACGAGAATGTCGTCTGCCTTCTTGTGTGTGTCCTGGATCAGGCACATATGTGCAGCTTCCTCTCTTACTAAAGCACTTCCATCATTCCTGCTACTGCTATACTTTGGTATTTGAAATCTTTTAGTGATGTCTTGAAGTCTCATGTCCAGTCAATATTTCCATTTCTTTTTTTTTTTAACTTTGATTTTGTTACCTTTAACGGGCGTTATATGGATCAAATACAACAAAAGTGTTCTCTGGTTGTTAGTAACAATGTATTCCTTATGCCCATACGGCTACAGTTTGGTCTCTTTGGGTTTTTTATTTCACATACATGTCAAACATCAGAAATAATTTACCCGTCAGTATAGGCAAATACCCAGCGGATTCTCGTGAAGTCTTCCTCTGTGTACTTGGTAGCTAGAGATTTCCATTGTACATCTATCTACCTATTCTTGCGTGTTTATTCCTGTGATGTTCTCAATGAGTTCCGGGACTTTATGGTTTCCCCTTACTTTGCATGTACTAGAGGAGCTGAATGGTCATGGGACAGCTTCAGTATATGCTGGGTATTCTCTCATTATTGTCTTAGTTATCTCTGCAAAGGGTGGTCCATTTAAGCCTGCCTCTTCCTATCTCCTCCATTCTCCAGTGCACCGTGTGGATTTCTACTCTCGTGAACTTTTCTGCCCGCTTCTGTGCTCTGCTGTCTCTTATACCTTCCATAGGCTGCAGGCCAGTAATCGTTTCCCAGTTCTTGTGCTGGTGTAATCCTCACCGCTTTGCGATGATTCTCACGGCTTGATTTTGTAGCCGCCTGACTTTGATAAAGTTGGACTGTGCCGCAGTTGCCCATGCTGCGATGCCATCATCAAGGACAAGTCGCTATCAAGCTTTGATAGCACACTTTCATCTGCTCCCCAGATTGTGCCGGTAGATTTTTCTTCATTATTGCCATAGGGAGTTTTGCTAGAATCTGGTTCTCTTTCGATCTGAGCTTTCTGTGTTATGCAGCAGTGAAAGGTGACTCCCAGGTAGATGAGAGTTACTTCAGGAGCAAAATGCAGGGCCATTTAGTGCCTGCTCTGAGCAGTGAGGCCTGGCAGATAAGGAAAATATTGTGTGAGCTGTCTTTGTTTCACGGACTCTAACCAGCCACGAGTTAGATCAGTGGTCCAGTGTTGTGAGCGCTTGCTGCATTCTGTTAGCTGCGGTTGTGATATATTCATTACAGGTCTACAGCGCCAGGTCGACGGCGTACAGGGCATGTTGGACTCGTTTGGGCATGTTCTCTGTGATAGCATTAATGAAAGTCATTAAGAGTGTTGCCAACAGGACATACAGACTTTGAATTTTTCCACCAACCCCCTCTATTTCCATACGTTACCCTATCGACCACAGCCAGATATCCCGCTTCAAACATGGACAAATCTGCATAAACACTACAGGTCAAATCTCGCAGGAAAGACACTTGCTTTGGCCAATGGTTAATAAGCAGGGAGTGAAAAATAAATCAGTTCTGACGGCGGTACAATAAAACATTACTAGAAATATAAAAAAATATTAACAAATTTATGATACACATCACAAAGGACACCGGAGGATCAATGCTGCATATAATTTGGAATGCGCATAAAAAAAGCATGTGTCCACATGACAATAAACAGCAACAAATGCATTGATCTGAAACAGCTCAAAAAGAAAGAAGTGTTCTCAATAGAAGTAGAAATCTAAAGGACGCCACATAATAAGAAAGATGGCTGAGCAGGGATTGGTTAATGCATAGGGATTAAAAGAATGAACTATAGAAGACAGAAGGGGTATGTGAGTTTCCGACTTTAATATAACGAAAATCAGAGAACCTGTATCAATATCTCTTGTCAGTAAAGGTTTCCTAGTGCGCGGTTGTAGATCAGCAAGAGTCCTGCTATGAAAATTTCTAGATAATAAGAGTCTTGCTATGAAAATATCTAGATAACAAGAGTCATGCACTGAAAATATCTAGATAAGAAGAGTCCTGCTATGAAAATATCTAGATAACAAGAGTCCTGTTACGAAAATATCTAGATAACAAGAGTCCTGCTCTGAAAATATCTAGATAACAAGAGTCCTGCTATGAAAATATCTAGATAACAAGAGTCCTGCTATGAAAATATCTAGATAACAAGAGTCCTGCTCTTAAAATATCTAGATAAAAAGAGTCCTGCTCTTAAAATATCTAGATAACAAGAGTCCTGCTCTGAAAATATCTAGATAACAAGAGTCCTGCACTAAAAATATCTAGATAAAAAGAGTCTTACTCTGAAAATATCTAGATAACAAGAGTCCTGCACCGAAAATATCTAGATAACATGAGTACTGCACTGAAAATATCTGGATAAAGAGTCCTGCACTGAAAATATCTAGATAACAAAAGTCTTGCTCTGAAAAAATCTGGATTAAGCGCGTTGTGTGCTGAAATACAAGAGGAGATCATGTGATTGACTGACTGATTGATTGATTGATTTATCTTTATTTCAAAAGGATTAAGAATTGGGCACGCAGGCCCGTCTGACATTCTGCCCTTTATCATACATCTTTCACTCTATTCCAGACATTCTACAAATATGCTGTTCATGTAACAAACATAATTAACATTGAAGCTGAGAGACATAAAATAAAATATAACATTTACGTTTCGCTCTTATCCATTCATTCACTACAGAAGTAACTACATTCATATATAAATGACTATCTTATCTTATATCTTATATCCTTCCCGTGCCGTTAGACGTCACACAGGGCTCCGCAAAGTAGTTCGCCAATTTTTCCTGTCTTCGGCGAGTCTTTCAACCTCATCAAGGGATTTTATGCCTGTAATTTGGCCTCTCTTAACAATGTCCTCTTGAGAGATTCACGCGGTTTGCCTCTTTTTCATTGGCCTGTTGAAATGACTATCTACTAAACAAAAATTTCGGGACTATTTAGAATAAGCAATTAACTGTATTCGGTGTCTGTGAGAGGAGTTTAAGATAACTTTTTAAGTTTTATGATTCATGGAGGCATGTAGTCGACATCAAATAGATATTGGGAAAGTTTGTAGTTGTAGGAAGAAGTATAATTTATATTTTTTTACACACAATGGGAGGGTGTTCCAAAGATGAGCAGCAGAATAACTAAAGCTTTTCTTGTAAAGATCAAGTCTAGGTTTTGGAAGACTTATGTTGGTCAAGCGTTGGCTGCACTTTGGGCTAAATTTAAACAGGTTCCATAGATAGGGCGGGGCATGCCGTGAAAGAATTTGATGTACTAACTTGGCTTTGTTGAAGAGGAACCTGTTCTTAAGAGGCAGTATTTTGATATCTTTGTGCTGGTTAGTTGTTTGTGCTTGATCTTTGTCACTAATAAGCTTTACTGCTAGCTTCTGTAGTGAGCAGAGCCTCATTGGATTTGACACTGAGCAACCATCCCAGATTGTTGAGCAATAGTCTAAATGTGTTTGTATATGTGATATGTAGTATATCTTCCTTGTGTCTTGATCGATGAAGTGCTTAATTTTGGCTAACTGGTATACTTTTTTGTGCGATGAGTTTTGTTAGGCCTTGCACATGAGAGTTCCAGGTTAGATGTTGGTCAATAATAAGACCTAGTGTTTTGTGCTCGCTAACGTTTTCTATCTGTGATGTTTCCGTGCTGAGCCGAAGTGTTTTTGTAGCGTTTTGTAGTTTCTGTCTTGTTGTTATGAGCACTGTGAGGGTATGCTAGAGCAATATATACATGACTGCAGCCTAGAACAACTTAATAAAGTGTGCAATATATTGAGTCAGCGACGGGGAGACGGACAGTCACATAAACAAATAGATATAAACAGTCAGATAAACAGATACAAACAGAAGGACAGAACTGTCATAGTACAGATAGAAGGAAGGCGGTAAGTGAAAAAAAACAACACAGAGGAACAGACGCACGGACAGAAGGGGGAAAGACAAAAGACAGAAGGACAGACAAAGCAACCAGATCCAAGCAAAACAAACAGATAAAATGAGGTGCTAGAACTCAAGAGGGAAGGAAAAACTCAGAAGAGGATGAGTTATATTTTAAAAAGAAAAAAGAAGCTAAAGTGCACGCTTGGCCTGAATGTCAGAGCACAAAATGTCGTCCTCCAACTATACAACCAATTTCATGAATTCTACAATCGATTAGCCTCGTGGCTGCCAAGACTCCATCCTCGTCAGCTTCTACACAGAGCTATAAATTATGCCTGAGAAAAATAGTGCAGTTCAAATTTTACTCGAGAGGCGCGACGCCCGACAAAAGAATGAATTATAAACGACGCAAATTGGAGGCTGCTTCCCTGAAAGCATGAGGGTAGGAATACAACAAATATGCTTCACTCCGTGATGTGGCCGCTAGGAATACAACAAATATGCTTCACTCCGTGATGTGGCCGCTAGGAATACAACAAATATGCTTCATTCCGAGGTGTGGTCGCTAGGAATACAACAAATATGTTTCATTCCGAGGTGTGGTCGCTAGGAATACAACAAATATGTTTCACTCCGAGGTGTGGTCGCTAAGAATACAACAAATATGCTTCACTCCGTGATGTGGCCGCTAGGAATACAACAAATATGCTTCACTCCGTGGTGTGGCCGCTAGGAATACAACAAATATGCTTCATTCCGAGGTGTGGTCGCTAGGAATACAACAAATATGTTTCATTCCGAGGTGTGGTCGCTAGGAATACAACAAATATGCTTCACTCCGTGATGTGGCCGCTAGGAATACAACAAATATGCTTCACTCCGTGGTGTGGCCGCTAGGAATACAACAAATATGCTTCACTCCGTGATGTGGCCGCTAGGAATACAACAAATATGCTTCACTCCGTGATGTGGCCGCTAGGAATACAATTCTTCAATCCGAGATGTGGTCGAAAGTTTCTCATCTTAAAATCGCTTTCAGTTAAAAAAAAAAACAACAACAAAAGATCTTAGAATCTCTTATTAAGAATTATGGCCCGAAATCGGTGTATAAGACTTGTCTACTGTGTGACCAAATTCTACAAAAATGGCCCCGCGACTTCCAAAGGGTTGAACGGCGCCTGTCTTATAATAGCAGAAACTATACTCCATTTCTCGCTCAGGTTATTAGGGACAATAACAGAAATATAAATAACTGTTCCAGTTTCTTATTTAACACGACTGATCGTGGAGCGCGTCCTCTGACTCAACTCAGCTGGATACTGAAGGGGAGGGAGGGAGGGAGGGAGGGAGAAGTAATTCTGCTGACGCAAGCTACCCTGGTGGAGGAGACATCATCTGGTACATCCTGGTTGGTCGTGAAAACTTCTCTTGACGTAAATCGAATTAACTGTAATGGCAGACTGATTTTAAAACAATTTTCTTTGGGTGGGGAGAGGGGAGGGGGGGCAACTCTTGACAAATTTAGCTAATGGTGAAGACACCAATTGACGCAACCAAGTTGGTATCTAGCAAGTTTGTGATAATCTTCACCGGGTGCCCTACAAACAGGCGCTGGCCGCCATGCCTTCTCTGTAGATCTCGATCCTTGATAGTTTCTATTAGCTCTGTTGGTGACGTTTTATTAGGCCATCACATTAAGTCGTCCAAGATTTTTTTTTCTCTTGGCCTTCCCTTGCTTCTTTTCCCATTTATCTCTCCTGTTGTTACGCTGTTTTCGAGCCCCACCCCCACACCCCACCGCCATTTTTCACGAATAAAATGCCCTATGACCACTGGTTCGCCATGTCCAGCTGTTTCTCTTAGTGCAATACAAAACGTCAGCTTATTTCAGTATAGTTAATGCTCTTTTCTTTCTTCGTATCGGTGATAAGAAAGATGATACATTTCAAAACATCAGCTGATTTCAGTATAGTCAGTGCTCTTCTCTTTCTTCGTAACGGTGATAAGAAAAATGATACATTTCAAAACGTCAGAGTTCATTACATTATATTACATACAAGGGAGGCCTTTTATTTTCATCTTTCTAGGATTGTCAGTCATGGACAATGAACATTGCTAGTCATGGACAACGAGGCACTGTAAATCATGGACAAGGAGGCACTGTAAGCCATCGACAACGAGGCAGTGTAAGTCATGGACAATGAATATCGCTAGTCACGGACAACGAGGCGCTGTAAGTCATAGACAATGAACGTAGCTAATCATGGACAACGAGGCGCTGTAAGTCATGGACAATGAACGTAGCTAATCATGGACAACGAGGCGCTGTAAGTCATGGACAATGAACGTAGCTAATCATGGACAACGAGGCGCTGTAAGTTACAGACAATGAACGTAGCTAATCATGGACAACGAGGCGCTGTAAGTCATGGACAATGAACGTAGCTAATCATGGACAACGAAGCACTGTAAGTCACAGACAATGAACACAGCTAATCATGGACAACGAGGCGCTGTAAGTCATGGACAATGAGATACTATAAGTCATGGACGAAACACTGTAAGTCATGAACAACGAGGCACTGTAAGTCATGGACAATGAACAAGTCAAACCAAAGACCCTAGAGACAACAGAGCTGTAGTTTCTTAGAAGAATATTAAAAATACCACGGACGGCTAACATGACAAAAAGGAAATGTCTAACAAGAGTAAGTATAGAAAAGAACTTAATTAAACGCATAAGAAAACAACAGTCGTCATTCATTGGGCATACAATGAGAAGGGGAGGGCTAGAAAATATCATAACATCAGGGAAGATAAATGGGAAGAGAGGCAAGGGAAGACTAATAAAAGAAAGAAAAAAAAACATCATGGACAATCTGGCCGGATGCCACAATAAAAAGTCATCAAATGAGCTGATGGAAAACATCAAGGATCGAAATCTATGCAGAAACATGACTGTCAACGCCTAACGGACGGCGACGACGATAACGACTACGACGAGGACGATAACGATGATAATTTGTTTCCTAAGGTTCTTTATTCTACACAATAAACAAAGCTTCACTGATCTCAGCGCGGCCCTACAATGGAATAATTTTATGATTCTGTTTTAACGCCATTAACAGCTTCTCTTAATCCCTGGGTATTTTAAAGAATTTATACTTTTTCCCCTCATGGCATATGACAAGCCAACGTTTGTATCATCAAGTCCATTTCTCTCGCCTAACTTCAATTTCTAATTCAGAAGCGAAGAACCACGATCTACAAGGCCGTGGACATACGCAGAGTTAACATTCTCAACATTCGCGGTTTATTTTTCAAGTTTATATTTCTCTCCTTGCTCACAGGTTTATTTCATTCAGTGTCTTGCTGACCTCTTGGGCTATATCCAGCATTTCCCTGATCTCGGGCCTTCTTCGTTTATGGCTGCTCGATGGTGCTTGAAAAACGATTCATGTTTCCAAGTGTTTGCCCACCAGACCCGATGTCCTTTTTGAAAGTGTTTGACATTTTTGTTATCATTTTGGATGTTATTTTTTTTTTCTAAGCCAATCTCCATTTCGATTTCTTTTTTTTTTTTTTGGTACTTTCTGATGTTCTTAGAAAAGATCAGTCGCCAGAATTCTCTTTTTTTTTTTTTTTTGGTCTTTAAACGCCCCTTTATTCGTCCGTTTGTTATCCAAATATGTTGGTGCGAAGACACTGTCCGATCTGCCAGTCAGCGCCCCCCACATCTGATATTCTAGCGTTAGCGTTAACGAACTATAGCTGACCAAGACCCTGTCTGACCTCTTCGCTGGTACCCACAGTAATAGGTCAAGACTGGCTAATGGGTTAGGAATCGTCACAGTCCCCCCATGGTAGTGGACTCTGCTACAGAAGTGCTGGACACCACCAGCTTTTTAGCTGCACTCCGGGACTGAGCAGAGAAAAAGCTGTCACAACACACGGAGCCATAACAACTGGAGGTTATGAAATACCAGAGATAAGATCTGCTGATGACAAAGAACTACTGTCCACAACACGAAAGGGTATGGAAAAACTAATTATCTAAGTCCGTAAGAACAGCGAAGAACAAAACCTCTTTGTTTATGCAAACAAATCTAATCTGATGACAACTGACAAAACAAACAAGGCAGCTAAAGTATGTATCAATGAGGAAAAATTAGACGAAGTGGAGGGTTTTGAATATCTTGAGTCATTACTAACTAATAATGGAGTTACACTGAGGGATATTAAAAGGAGGACATCTATCGCTCTTCAGAAAGTAAAACAACTAAAGAATCTGTGGTGAGGAACAGACAGAGCTACAAAAATAAGATTTTTAAGAGCATGCATCTTTCCCATAGCAACATATGCCTTGTGAGACCTGGACACTTAACAAAACAGCTGAGAAGCACATAAATGCTTTGAATGTAAATGCTACAGAAGAGTTCTTCAAATATGGACACAGAAAAAAAACCAAATAAATCCATACTACAAGAACTTAATATTTAATAAGGTTGGCTAGTAAACAAGATTAAACAGATAAAACAAATATTTTGGACATAATTCACTTCATGATAATTTAGAGAAGACAGTCTTGGAAGGGTACACAATGGGAAAAAGAAAGAGAGGAAGACCAAAGCGAAGATGGTTGCAAGACATCGTTGATTATCTGTAAATGGACGCATCAGCAGCAGAGCATCTTGCTTATAAACCGAGAGGCCTACAGGAGAGCTGTTACGGAGGCAAAGTTCCGCAAGGGACATGCAAATGACTGACTAAACCACTCCAACGCAGATGCGATGCTGTTTCTCAACACCTTTACACTATCATCTGCAAAAAACATCAGCTTGCAGTTCCAGAGAGACAGAAGACATGCCATGACAAGACACAGTCCCAAGTTTGTGACATTCTTCTCATAGTCTAGTTCTGCCTGTGTTAGTTATCCAGAACTGATATTCGCGTTAAGAAAAAAAAACAGAGTAAGCCCAAGCCCATTTTTACACAAATATTTCATCCATCAATACTTCCATTTATGATTACTGCACAATTCTGATTTTGATATAACTCATTCAGTGGCGTCGATTTTCTGATAGCGTGTACAGTACATGAGTCCTGCACCGATTTCTGAAATGCTTTATTCACGCCAATACTGAATGAAGTTCTCATTGATCAAATACTATGTACGTGCATTATTTTC
The DNA here is from genome assembly GCA_009760885.1 of Achatina immaculata. Taxonomy (NCBI): domain Eukaryota; kingdom Metazoa; phylum Mollusca; class Gastropoda; order Stylommatophora; family Achatinidae; genus Lissachatina; species Lissachatina immaculata. The sequence goes on from CM019701.1 coordinate 8,178,884, forward strand.
AGTGAGCCAAGGCATACAAGACGTTCAGATTCTTATTTACCGCAGGACATAAGATACTAAGATTCTTATTTACTGCAGGACATAAGATACTAAGATTCTTATTTACTGCAGGACATAAGATACTAAGATTCTTATTTACTGCAGGACATAAGATACTAAGATTCTTATTTACTGCAGGACATAAGATACTAAGATTCTTATTTAACCTACGACACACGATATTAAGATTTTTATTTCATCCCGGACATAAGATACTTAAGATTTTTATTTAATCCAGGACATAAGGTACTAAGATTATTATTTAACCTACGACATATGCTACTAAGATACTAATACTTTTATTTAAACAAGAACACAGATACTAAGATTTTTATTTAACCTACAACACAGGAAACTATGATTTTCATTTAACCCAGAACATAACAGGCTAAGATTGTTATTTAACCTAAGACATAAGATACTAAGATTTTTATTTTACCTAGGACATAAGAGCCTAAGATTTGTATTTAATCTAGTACATAAGAGCCTAAGATTTTTATTTAACACAGGACATAAGAGATTAAGATTTTTATTTAATTCGGGACATAAAAGACTAAGATTTTTATATAATCTCTCTCTCTCTCTGAACCTTAAGTGCCCAGGGCACATGGGGCTTCCGCAAGGGTTTTCCACAAATGCCTGTCCTTCGCCTTTTTCTCTGCTCTTGCCCAGGTGAGCCCTCTATTGCTCAACATCCTTTCTGTTGTTCTTCTCCATGTCTCTTTTGGTCTACCCTTACTTCTGCTCCCCTGTGGTGTCCATCTTAGTGCTATATAATCTAGGACTTAATAAACTAAGATTTTTATTTAACCCAGGACATAAGAGACTAAGATTTTTAATCCAGGATATAAAAGACTAAGATTTTTTTTTTAATCCAGGACACAAGAGACTAAGATTTTTATTTAACCTAGGACATAAGATATTAAGATTTTTATTTAATCCAGGACATAAGAGACTAAGATTTTTATTTAACCAGGGCATAAAAGACTAAGATTTTTTTAAAATCCAGGACACAAGAGACTAAGATTTTTATTTAACCTAGGACATAAGATATTAAGATTTTTATTTAACCCAGGACATAAGAGACTAAGATTTTTATTTAATCCAGGACATAAAAGACTAAGATTTTTTTTAAATCCAGGACACAAGAGACTAAGATTTTTATTTAACCAGGGCATAAAAGACTAAGATTTTTTTTAAATCCAGGACACAAGAGACTAAGATTTTTATTTAACCTAGGACATAAGATATTAAGATTTGTATTTAATCCAAGGCATAAGAGACTAAGATTTTTATTTAACCTAGGACATAACAGACTGAGATTTTTATTTAACCAAGGACATAAAAGGCTAAGATTTATTTTTAACCTAGGACATAAGATACTCAGATTTTTATATAACCTAGGACATAAGATAATAGGGTGTCTGAGTGGCGAAGTGGTTAGTGCAATGGTCTCTCTTTGCGAAGGTCGGGGTTTCGAATCCGGCCCGATACACCCTAGTCACCCAGCTGTAGAAATGGTCAAGGAAAATATGGCCACTAATACCATATCCCTGTGTGCCTCTAAGGCATGATAGGATTACCTTGACCTTTTTTTTTCTTATAAGATACTAAGAGTTTTATTTAACCTATGACATAAGACGCTAAGAGGTAAGATATAAAAAAGATCCATCATTTAACCTACAAAACAAAAGATGTTAAGATTCTTATTTAACCTGGGACAATACAATCTGTCAAAGATCTATCATTTAACCTAGAACAAAAAAAAAGGGGTTAAGATTATTATTTAAGATAGGACATAAGAAAATATAACTGTCATTTAACCCAGGACAAAAAAAAAGTAATATTCTTATTCAGTCTATAACATAAAACCGATGTTTACCCTCACCACTACCACCTCCCCACACATACACACACACTTACACACGCACGCACACACAGGCTACCACCATTTTTATCTTCTCTCCACAGAAATATTCTTCAAAAGGAACTCTCCAGTGGTATACCGTTCTCCTCTCTCTCGCTCCCTCTCTCTCTGAAAAAAAAAACTTATAACGATGAGCCTCGATTCAGCGGATCTCAGTTTCCTGTATTGCGAATTTTCCAGGCGAAATTCCAGATAATTGCACCTGCACTCATTTACCACCGTTTTTCCGGAGGCGATTCACGGGATGTCCTCCAGTTTACCAGCAATATTTTCTTCCAGTACAGTTGTTTTCCGTGTTATATTTCTCCAGCTGTTTATGTGTTGTAATGCTTTTTTTTTGTTGTATTGTGTTCACATTACATTTATTATTAACCATATTTACTACTGATGCTACGACGTTAACTGCTTCGTTAAATATTGATTCGGAAAACCCGGACTCGTTGATTCTTCACAAAACACTGCCTGGTATTTGTCAGCGAAATCTGGGATCGCCAGCATGTACTGCGTCTTCTAAAAACTCTTTCAGCATTTTTTTTAAAAATTCTCTATTGTCAGCATTTTCCCGTACTATAAGACATCTGAACAATGTGGTATTTTCATTCTATAACCACTCTATACTATACAACATCCGAACAATGTGGTATTTTCATTCTATAACCACTCTATACTATACAACATCCGAACAATGTGGTATTTTCATTCTATAACCACTCTATACTATACAACATCCGAACAATGTGGTATTTTCATTCTATAACCACTCTATACTATACAACATCCGAACAATGTGGTATTTTCATTCTATAACCACTCTATACTATACAACATCCGAACAATGTGGTATTTTCATTCTATAATCACTCTATACTATACAACATCCGAATAATGTGGTATTTTCATTCTATAACCACTCTATACTATACAACATCCGAACAATATGGTATTTTCATTTTAAACCAGTGTATACTATAAAATATCCGAACAATGTTGTATGTTCATTCTATAACCACTCTATACTATAAAACATCCGAACAATGTTGTATTTTCATTCTATAACCACTCTATCTCCACTTCCTATAAGGCAGTTTCTCTTAACACACAATGGCTTCGACCTGTGAAAGCAGGACAACAACAACAAAAAATTACAACGGCTCTCAACCTTTCATTGTCCCACACGCACAAAGGGTACGTGGAGGCATTGAAAGTTTGATAGCAACCGTAAGTTTTATTTTTTTTTTTTTAACTATGTGTCAGAATGTCATTCACTTTTCCACTCCTTTTCGATTGCCTGATTCAAAAGTCGATTTACAAATAATACACATGTAATATTCCAACAATTTTTGTTTGTCAATCTGCTGTTCCAGTCTCTCCCCCCCCCCCCCCCAACCCCACTGTTTGAGAAACCTTGTTCTATTATTTATCACAGGTAATATTCTACCTTTTTCGGGAATTTAAATTTAAATTTAATTTAATATTTAATTTTTAGGTTCCATGAAAAGAAATCATAACTTGAAACCTCAAAAAAAAAAAAAAAACCAAAAAAACCAAAAACAGAAACGATGTGAATCCTGCAAGGATAATTCTATACTTCACTTTCACAAAATAAAACCCCTTTTCTCCGAAGTAGGCTGTGATTGTCAGAGATGAGCTATAAGGCAGACATCAGGGAAGGTTTTAGCAAGAAGATGACAATGTAAGACCGCACAGTTCTCCATAACGGCTTCTACTTGCTGGATCCCGAAAACCTAGTGCTCCCATACTGTTCGTTGTTTTCATGTTCCTTCATTGTGTCATTAATATCCTAGGCGCATCATTTAAATGTATAAATGTTGCATATTGTTACTAAAATGTGAGAGTAAGTTGGGGGGGGGGGTGGTGGAATTCAGTTTTACAAAAAAGAAGGAGTAAAGTGGCCAGAAACAAGAACGGAAGAAAGCAAGGTGAATACATACAAATGAAGAACATGCAGCAATCCAATATTTCGGAAAAATCCTTTGTTCAAAAATCACATACATAAACAGCTCGACAGATAAAAGCACGAAAAATAGATGAAAAATGGATGAAAAATATAGACTTTTCTGCCCACTTTCTTCACTCTTTCTTTCTTTCTTTTTTTTTTCTAAAACTGAACCATAAACCTCCACCTACTTTCATTACTAGAACCAGTTTTATCGTCGTCGTCGTCATTTCTCTTATCTCTTACTAAAATGTGGTATAATTCTTTCATATGATATGAACTGTGACTTGTACTAAGATATATCTAATCTTTCATATGATATGAACTGTGACTTCTACGAAGATCTATCTAATCTTTTATATGATATGTGTCATGTACGAAGATCTATCTAATCTTTCATATGCTATAAACTGTGACTTGTACGAAACTCTATCTAATCTTTCATCTGATATGAACTGTGCATTGTACGAAGATCTATCTAATCTTTCATATTATATGAACTGTGTATCGTACGAAGATCTATCTAATCTTTCATATGATATAAACTGTGTCTTGTACGAAGATCTATCTAAGTGTACCTTATTTTTTTTCATTCTTATTTGTTACATATCATACAGTCAGTCAGTCATGTGTATGTCCCTTATGGAACTTTGCCTCTCTAACAGCTCTCCTTTAGGCCTCTCGGTTGTAAGCAAGATGGCCTGCTGCTGGTGCATCCATTTGTAGATTATCAACGATGTCTTGCAGCCAACTTCGCCTTGGTCTTCCTCTTTATTTTTCCCATCAACTACCCTTCCAATACAACATATAATACATGCAAATGTATATTTTCTCTTCTTGATCTGTCTCTTCAAGTTTTTGTACGATTAAAGTGTAATCTGAAACATTAAAACTGTGTGCTCGTGAATTTAAAAAGCTGTTCTCCTATTTTATTTATTTATTTTTTTTTTGTTTTAAAGAAAGTGTAATATTGTATTATCATAGCTTTACTGCAGTGGCTTTGTGTATATTTACAATTTTGGCTTGACAGACTGATATCCCAAAACTATCCATCCAACTCCCGCCTGAGCGGCCTCTCCTTCCGTTTCCTACCACTAGTAAGAGAACACAGTTTTGTAGGATTAGACTGGAAAAAAAATCGTAGACAAAGCACTTTAGTGAGACGTCAGAGAAAGAAAAATCACAAGAGAATTACCTGGGATTCGAACCACGGACTCTGGTAGGACGAGCAGCCGTCTAGCCACGAGAGAACAGCGACTAACGAACTGCGCTATCTTGCACCTCCAAAAACAAAAATGGCGTACTCTAGAGAGACTGAATCTAAGCTACTGAACTTCTGTGTCATGACCTCGTTTCTTTCCTGGTGTCACGATCCTTGTATCGACTGAACAGTTACTAATGACTTCACTTTCAAACACCTTTTTTTTTTTTTTTAAAAGGAGGTGCGAGATAGCGCAGTTCGTTAGTACGCTGTTCTCTCGTGGCTAGACGGCTGCTCGTCCTACCGGAGTCCGTGGTTCGAATCCCAGGTAATTCTTTCTCTCATGTCTCACTAAAGTGCTCTGTCTACGATTTTTTCGAGGTCTAATCCTACAAAACTGTGTTCTCTTACTTTACCCGTACGAAAGCCTCGGTTGTTTCCTATTTATAAAAAAAAAAATTGTTTCCTACCATTAATACTCTAATATGAGTGTTCTCTTTTGTATACTTTCTGGAAGTCATGTTTCGTGGCCACTACTGTTTTAACATTTGTTTCTACCATAAAGAAAAGACCCCTGTATCTGTGGTGTATACTATGAATCCAACATTTTTTTTTAAAGTCTTACAGCAGCAGAAGTACCCGGCGTTTCCAGGGTAAATCAGGTGAAGGATGAAACACAACATGGTTTGGTGGGAGGTAAAAAAAAAAAAAAAAGATACGAAGACTGTGATAAAACTGGTTCTAGTAATAAAGGTAGACAGAGGTGAATGGTTCAGTTCTACAAAAAGAAAATATACAGAAAAGGTGGGGAAGTGAACAGGAATGAGAATGGCAGGGAAAGAAAAGATAAGCACGCGTAAATGAAGAGAAGACACTAACACAAACACGAAAAACAGTTGAAAAATTAAACTTAGTTCTTTTCTATATCCTCTTCGTAAGAAATACGGGCACAAAAACTATCATGGAAAACAAATAACTGTGCCCGCCTTTGTAACAAAAGAAGAAGAAGAAATACATAAAATACTGCTCTAAAGTGACTATAATAATTACGTAAGGTGGCCGAACTGTCAAGAACTAGACTGAATGTGGAATTCAGTGTAACGGTGGTTTTTTTATATATTTTTTATTTCGCTTTTTAAAAACTTATTGTAGGCTGAATGAAAGGAATCTGAGAAGTAGAAAATGATATAAGTAATCATCGTGCACTTGGCCATCATTTAGTTAGATTAATCCACGCAGTATGTCACGCCCCACACACAAACCTCCAAGATAACATCAGCTCTATGCGAACCAACCTTCATGATGTACTATAGTATAGCAGATCCTCTTTCGGATCGACAAAATGTTACGTACGCACAAACAAGTTTATCTGGCAAGAGCGTACACTTGTACATCAATGTGCAAAGCACGAAAGCGTTAAAAATAGCCATGGGGCATGAATGTATAGAGGTATGCGCCAAAAAAATAAGCAGAGAACTTTCTATGAAAGCCGGGCGTTTTCACAGTAAATCTCTTCTGTTTTTTGATACGCCCTTTCCTATATATACCTTTCTAAACCCTTGGAGATGGGAGTATAAGCGAGAGATAGAGATAAAGCGAAGAAAATGCTCCTAAGATGCGAATCTATAGAAACAAGGCCGGGGGGGAAGGAAATGTGAAATCTTGGCAATGACGAATATAGAACTGCGTTTCTCGGGGCAGGAGCGTTGAGACATGATGGATTAGTGACACTCTGATAGGAATATATATCTAGGAACACTGAATCCCAAGAACACATAACAACGTCTAAAGAAGATAGAAAACTCAAAGCTCCTGATACACAATTAAGAATATAAAATGTATATAATTTTTAACAGGAAAGCAGACAAGAATATGTTAAAAACAAAAGTAAACTGATATTATCAATGAACGTGTGCGCCTGAAATGGTGAGAAATATACGCCTGCTGGACGAGGTCATATTTGAGTACACCTGTATCACAACGACTGCGCATTAAGGAACAGCACAGTTCAAGTAAACATTATCTCCAGAACTCATCTGGTGAACCCAAAAAAACTGTCATACTGTGGCCCGCGATGTCTGGTCCAGTACACCCGACTCTTGCGTCGGACATGTTGTCCCGTGGCTTTTTGAGGGGCCCATAAACTTAGCGAGTTCCCACAGCCCATCACTCGTGGACGCTCGGGCGAGAAGTGTACATATTACTGGTAACAAGAGAAGATACAGTTCAATAAAGACTCAGAAGATCTGCGATGGTGTGCTAAAAGTTACTGGTAACAAGAGAAGAAGATACAGTTCAATGAAAACAGAAGATCTGCGATGGTGTGCTAAAAGTTACTGGTAACAAGAGAAGAAGATACAGTTCAATGAAAACAGAAGATCTGCGATGGTGTGCTAAAAGTTACTGGTAACAAGAGAAGAAGATACAGTTTAATGAAAACAGAAGATCTGTGATGGTGTGCTAAAAGCTACTGGTAACAAGAGAAGAAGATACAGTTCAATGAAAACAGAAGATCTGCGATGGTGTGCTAAAAGCTACTGGTAACAAGAGAAGAAGATACAGTTCAATGAAAACAGAAGATCTGTGATGGTGTGCTAAAAGTTACTGGTAACAAGAGAAGAAGATACAGTTTAATGAAAACAGAAGATCTGCGATGGTGTGCTAAAAGCTACTGGTAACAAGAGCAGATACAGCTCAGTGAAAACAGAAGATCTGTGATGGTGTGCTAAAAGTTACTGGTAACAAGAGAAGAAGATACAGTTCAATGAAAACAGAAGATCTGCGATGGTGTGCTAAAAGCTACTGGTAACAAGAGCAGATACAGCTCAATGAAAACAGAAGATCTGCGATGGTGTGCTAAAAGTTACTGGTAACAAGAGAAGAAGATACAGTTCAATGAAAACAGAAGATCTGTGATGGTGTGCTAAAGATTACTGGTAACAAGAGAAGAAGATATATCTCAATGAAAACTCAGAAGATCTGCGATGGTGTGCTAAGTTACTGGTAAGAAGATACAATTCAATGAAGACTCATAAGATCTGCGATAGTGTGCTAAGTTACTGGTAAGAAGATACAATTCAATGAAGATTCATTTAGATCTGCGATGGTGTGCTAAGTTACTGGTAAGAAGATATAGTTCAATGATGACTCAGAAGATCTGCGATGGTGTGCTAAGTTACTGGTAAGAAGACACAATTCAATGAAGACTCATTAGATCTGCGATGGTGGGCTAAAGGTTACAGTCTCTGACAGTCAGGAAACGATCAACGATTACAGGTAACAGTTAGACAGAGTACTTTTGTTTCTTGAGTAACGATACCCTGCCTTATCTATTTTCATCTCACTGACTTCTAAAATTTATCGTAAATTGTATCTGTTTGTTGTGTTTATTTATCGTCCAGGGCATGGGGAAGAGCATGGCAATGAAGTGGCAAATAGACTTGCTGGAAAGGCTAAAATAAATGGCAGGCTGAGAATGGACAGGAGTGACATCGCTAAAGCCGTACTGTAAAGACTGCTGGAAAATGAAGAGCGGGAATGGAAGAACAATGTTACTGTGAAACGATTGCTGGAATTTAGGTTAAGGAATTGAGGGCTCTGGAAGGAAATCCGAACTGTATGGCAGAGAACACATTGTAAACAACCAACACCTGATGGGAACTATTATCAAACATACTCTTTGATGAATGCTGCGGTGTGCGATGAAGCATCCTGAATGCACTGAAACCGGAGTCTGATTTTTAACCTTTGAACCTTTGAAAAAATACGTACATGACGAAAAAAAAGCGAAACAAAAGACATTAAATAACTAAATTTACAATTTTGAAACACGCTCTCTACGCCACGTAGTCTAACTTTTCTTCTCTTCTTCTTCCCACTGACGTAAAGTTGATTCTAGTTTTAAAACAAAAATGTAACCATTTTTAAAAACAGCTGTACTACAGCGTCTGGAATATCGTACTTGAATACTTAGTTGTCATACATATATACCAGTCAAAATAAAGGTAGTCGCAGATTTCTATGTCAGAGTATCTGCGAAATATGTCTTTACATCAATGTGCCGGACATCAACTTCTGGAGGTCACTATCTTTACACCAATGTGCTGGAGGTCACTATCTTTACACCAATGTGCCGGACATCACTGTTCGTACATCAACTTCTGGAGGTCACTGTCTTTACACCAATGTGCTGGAGGTCACTGTCTTTACGTCAACGTGCTGGAAGTAACTGTCTTTACACCAATGTGCTGGAGGTCACTGTCTCTACGTCAACGTGCTGGAAGTAACTGTCTTTACATCAACGTGCTGGAGGTCACTGTCTTTACGTCAACGTGCTGGAAGTAACTGTTTTTACATCAACGTGCTGGAGATCACTGTCTTTATATCAACGTGCTGTAAGTCACTGTCTTTATATCAACGTGCTGGAGGTCACTGTCTTTTACATCAACGTGCTGGAGGTCACTGTCTTTATATCAACGTGCTGGAAGTCAATGTTTTTACATCAACGTGATGAAGTGTCTTTATATCAGCATGTTGGAAGTCACTGTCTTTACATCAACGTATTGGAGGTCAATGTCTTTACATCAACGTGCTGAAGGTCACTGTCTTTACATCAACGTGCTGAAGGTCACTGTCTTTACATCAACGTGCTAGAGGTCAATGTATTTACATCAACGTGATGAAGGTCACTGTCTCTACATCAGCCTGCTGGAGGTCACTGTCTTTACATTAACGTAATGGAGGTCACTGTCTTTACATCAGCATGTTGGAAGTCACTGTCTTTACATCAACGTGCTGGAGGTTAATGTCTTTATATCAACGTGCTAGAGGTCAATGTCTTTAAATCAACGTGCTGGAGATCGCTGTCTTTACTTTTACATGCTGGAGATTGGGTCTTTATACCAACGTGCTGGAGGTCAATGTCTTTACATCAACGTGCTGGAGGTCAATGTCTTTAAATCAACGTGCTGGAGATCGCTGTCTTTACTTTTACATGCTGGAGATCGATGTCTTTATAGCAACGTGCTGGAGGTCAATGTCTTTATATTAACGTGCTGGAGGTCAATGTCTTTACATCAACGTGCTGCAGGTCAGTGTCATTAAATCAACGTGCTGGAGGTCAATGTCTTTACATCAACGTGCTGGAGGTCAATGTCTTTACATCAACGTGCTGGAGGTCAATGTCTTTACATCAACGTGCTGGAGGTCAATGTCTTTAAATCAAGGTGCCGGAGATCGCTGTCTTTACTTTTACATGCTGGAGACTGGGTCTTTAAATCAACGTGCTGGAGATTGGGTCTTTAAATCAATGTGCTGGAGACTGGGTCTTTAAATCAATGTGCTGGAGACTGGGTCTTTAAATCAATGTGCTGGAGACTGGGTCTTTAAATCAATGTGCTGGAGACTGGGTCTTTAAATCAATGTGCTGGAGACTGGGTCTTTAAATCAATGTGCTGGAGACTGGGTCTTTAAATCAATGTGCTGGAGACTGGGTCTTTAAATCAATGTGCTGGAGATCACTGTCTATACATCAACGTGCTGGAGGTCACTGACTTTACATCAAAATGCTGGAGATTGTGTCTTTACATCAACGTGCTGGAGACTGTGTCTTTACATCAACGTGCTGCAGGTTACTGCTTCACGTCAATGTGCCCGAAGATCCTCTATCATGGATGTGACGGATGGGACGTTAAAAAAAAAAAAGAAAGAAAATTGCCTTCTAAAAATGTTATATGAAAAACTAAGCTGGGCTAATCACAGAATCCGCTAATCTAACCTTCATTTTCTACAAACCAGAATTCCAGAAATAGGCCCAGAAATTGCTCAAGGAAAAAACACAAAGCTGAAAGACAGCTCTTGGGGCCTGAAAACCAGGTCATGAATACAAATTGAAAAAAAGAAGAAGAAGAAGAACTATCTGGTAAACATCTGCAAGCTCATAAGACTGAAAAAAATGGAGCATATTTACGTGGAGGAAGACCACAAAATGTAGTGAGCAAAGGGCACTCAAAGAATTTAATGTTCACAAAATAAGTGTGTCGGGTACTTTTTTTTTAATTAAACGAGACTGGAGTTCTTCCTGCAGTACCCAGCAAGGAAACAGTAAATGTGGGGAAATGTACAATATAGTGCGTCACTTGTCCAAAACAAAAAAATACTCAACACAATCTGAGAGAAATTATTTTTTCGTGCAAATTAGAGCACACGATTAAAACGGCCAGATAATAAGTTTAGGAGAGCGTAGAAACTACTGGAAAATCTCCAGATGAAACACAAAAGACAGCGCGCTTGAAAACATTCATGTGGCAGCCATTGTCGGACGCTTCAAAGAGAGCTTTAAAAAAAAAAAACGAACAAACGAAACCAAAAAAAAAAAACAAACGATACAGCGATCCAGAAATAATTATATGAAGTGACAAGAATAAAAGAAATTCACACATTGGCAAACGGATGGTTAGTGGAAGAGATGTCACCTCAACAATATGAAAGTAAATTATTAAAATGGAAAGGACATGAACACCGGGTTAGACTGAAAAAACAAACAAAAAAAAAGATCGATAAATATCCAGACACAATAAACATTCAGAAATAATTGGAAACACGGCTGGAATCCCCGACGACGGAATGCCACATTAAACTGCCCATACGAAGGTACGCGAAAATGGACAAGAAAACATCACTTATAAAAGACTAACAATGGCTGGAAATAATTGTGTTCAGTTCCAAAAATTGATGGCGTGTGACTCGGTATAATGTAGCTTTCAGTTACATTCCCAGGTCCGTTAATTAAGTAATGAGACTGGTTTTATTACGGCCAAGACAAAAAAGTCATCTATGAAGCAAACCATAGAATCCAAAGAGGAAATCGTCATCTATGATCTGGTAACTTTTCATCGCCGCCCGATCAGCAGACGACAAACAAGCCGCCATTTGGTTGACCTAGTTAGAGGTGCATGGTCACATAATCAGCATGGAATAAAAATCTAGCACTAAATTATGTTTAAAACTCGGGAAAAGTGCCACTGAGACAGCTGAATTGATGCGACAAGTTTATGGGGATAATTGTTTATCTCGTGCACAGGTATTCAGGTGGTATTCACGATTCAAAAGTGATGTGGAAACGATTACAAATGCAACCAGACATGGACGCCCAATTTATTTTCGTAATGATGAACTCATTGCAAAAGTCAGAGAACGGATATAAGAAGATCGTTCTTTGACTGTGAGGATGATTGCAGATGAATTTGGTGTTAACCTGAGAGACAATTCGTAGAATTGTAGTTCAAGATTTGGGCAAGAAAAAAGTTTCTTGCCGGTTTGTACACCATTAGTTATCTGATGATCAAAAACACCAGCGTGTTGAGTAAGCAAAAGACATCATCAAAACGTGTCGCAGAAATAAACATTTCTTAAATCTGATTGTTGCAGGAGATGAAACATGGATTTTCCGCTATGATCCCACAACTAAACGCCAAAGTGCTCAGTGGAAATCATCATCATCACTAAAAGGCAAAAAATTTCATCTTAAAAAAGCCGAGAGTGAAGACAAAGTTGGTGTGCTTCTACGACAGCAAAAGAGTTATTCAGAAAGAATTTATTCCAGAGGGATAGACTGTCACTGCCAAAGTTTATTTAAGTGATTTGAAACGCCTAAAGGATTCTCCGAGTCCGACCCGAGTATTCAACACCTGGCAGTTTTTTTTTCCTTCCTCATGATAATGCACCGGCTCACCGGGCGGTAGTTGTACAAGAATTTTTGGCCCAAAAACAAGTGTGTGTTCTCAACCATCCACCCTATTCCCCACATGTGTCTCCCTGCGATTATTTTCTATTTCCAAAATTAAAGTTACCATAGAAAGGAGGCTTCTTTGACGATACTAATGACATCCTTAACATCGAGTTTATGGACCTTACCAACAGAAGAACTGCAGAGATCGTTCCAGTGTCTGTTAGATCGTGCCACTCGCTACAAGAGGGTTACTTTGAATAAAATACAGGTTATATCCCCAACTGTTGATTATTTTATTTTGTTTTAATGTAATTAGTCTCATTACTTAATTGTCGGACCTTGTATAACTTTCTGCTTATAATTTTGTTCAGTTACTTGGAACTTCGGTTATATAGATCTATAGACCTGCCCAACATCACTATCATCATCAGCTACTATTCTTCCATTCACTGATTCAGTCATAAACTTGCTAAATGGTCATTACAGTATATTCAGACAACCTCTTACCTGCTTGTGTCGCTATCGACCTAAAGTTACATGCTTTTTTTTTTCTTTTGTTTAAAACGTTCGCCTCTAATATAATTGTCAACACAAGATAATTATTATGCCAGTCCATATATTACAATACTTTAGGTGCCTGGTGTTTTCCGTACTTCTCTACTCAACACATCTGGGGATAAAGACGCTGTCCAATGAGGCAATCAGCGGCCCGTAGCTGATATGCTAGCGTCGGGGTTAGAGAACCGTAGCTCACCAAGGCCCTGTTCCACCTCTCCATTGATACCCTGCCCCCCACAAGTAACAGGCCTGGCTATGAGGGCAGGGGCCGCCATAGTCCTCATGGTGGTGCAGTCTGGTAAAGAAGTATTGCACACCCCCATGCCTTTTTCAGCTCTACCCAGGGACTCATAAATAAAATCTCCACAAGCCGCTCTCGTCAACGTTTCACCGCATCGGCCGCAAAGATTCATTCATTGATCTTTATTTCCAAAGGGTTAAGAGTTGGGCACGCAGGCTCGTCTGACATTCTGCCCTTTATCATACAACTTTCACTCTGTTCCAGACATCCTACAAATATTCTGCTCATATAATCAACACAGGAAAGCTGAGAGACATAAAATAAAATTAAAGTTCATTATCCATGCACTCACAACAGAAAGTAATTACATACGTATTTAAATGACAAAACAGAAAGTAACTACGTACACATTTAAATTACTACAGAAACTAATGACATATATATATACACACACACACACACACACATATATATATATATATGACAACAGAAAGTACCTACGTACATATATAAGTGACTACAGAAAGTTCATTCATTCATTCATTTGCATGTCCCTTGCGGAACTTTGCCTCCCTAACAGCACTCCTGTAGGCCTCTCGGTTGTGAGCAAGATGGCCTGCTGCTGATGCATCCATCTGCAGATCATCAACGATGTCTTGCAGCCATCTTAGCCTTGGTCTTCCTCTCTTTTTTATTTCCCGTTATGTACCTTTCCAAGACAGTCTTCTCTAGATTATCATGACGTTCAATGTGTCCAAAATATTTAAGTTTCCTTTGTTTAATCCTCTTTACTAGCCAGCCTTCTTCAATATTAAGTTCTTGTAGTATGGATAGGGAACAAATATATCCATACTGCAAGAACTTAATATTGAAGAAGGCTGGCTATTAAAGAGAATTAAACAAAAGAAACTTAAATATTTTGGACCTCTCGCCCGGCGGGGATATACAGATATCCAAAACACGTCGAGGTTTTCCGGTGAGAAAGTCCAACTCTAGATTAAACTGGTGCAATGAAAACCACAGTGTCACGCAATCCCGCTTCTGAGACCCACCGAGAAAACGGGCCCAAGTCCTGCGATACTCTGAACCTCATCTGGTCTTCTCGGGGATCTCTTGTGGACCTCTCGTGGACCGCAGGGGTACCACAGGACCAATTAAGGACCACAGGAGTAAATTCAGTGGGATCACGGGGCGATCTTGGTGGTAGAAGCGATCAAAGAAGAAGAAGAAAGGCATTTATGTGTTTCTCAGCTGTTTTGTTAAGTGTCCAGGTCTCACAGGCAGATGTTGCGATGGGAAAGAAGCATGCCCTTAAAAATCATATTTCTGTGGTTCTGTCTGTTCCTCTCCACAGATTCTTGGTTGTTTTACTTTCTGAAAAGCGATAGATGTTCTACTTTTAATTTCCCTCATTGTATCTCTATTATTAGTTAGCAGTGATCCAAGATATTCAAAACTCTCCACTTCTTCCAATTTTTCCTCACTGATACACATTTCAGCTGCCTTATTTATTTTGTCATTTGTCATCAATTTAGTTTTCTTCGCATTAAGATAGAGGGTCTGCTCTTCGCTGTTCTTACGGACTGACATAATTAGTTTTTCCATTCCTTTCTGTGTTGTGGACCTTAATACTGTCTTATCAGCATATCTAATTTCTGGTATTTCATAACCTCCAATTGTTATGGGATCGTAATATTCTTTGTCTACATCTTTTCTAATATTCCTCATTATATTTTCAGTATACAAGTTAAATAAGTAAGACGACAATATGCACCCCTGACGGATCCCTTGTTTTATGTCAAACCAAGTTGTTGTTTCACCATTTATTCTTACTGCTGCTTGGTGGTCTAGATACAGCAGTGATGTTAATTGTATCAAATGTGTTGGAAATCCCATTTTATTCCCATTATTTCCCCAAATTTCTGGTGTTGCACACAGTCAAATGCCTTTAAGTAGTCTATAAAATATTAATATAGATTCACATTAAATTATCTGCATTTCTCCATTATTAATCTTATACTGAATATATGATCTCTTGATTCTCTTCCTTGCTTGAAACCAGCTTGGACCATATTGATTTCTATTTTCGTACGAAGTCTACCCATTATGCAGAAAGTAACTACATACATATATATAAATGACTACAGAAAGTTACCTACATACATATATAAATGACTACAGAAAGTAACTACATGCATATGTAAATGACTATCTACCAAACAGAATTTTGATAGTATTCATAATAAACATTTAAACTAGTTCGGTGTATGTAAGAGCAGTCTAGAATAACTTTAGTGAATCATGGAGGCATGTAATGGACATCAAATAGATATTGGAAGAGTTTGTAATTGTAGTAAGGAGTATAGTCTATATTTTTATATAGGATGGGAGGGTATTCTAAAGATAAGCAGCAGAACAACTAAAGCTTTTCTTGTAAAGATCAAGTCTAGGTCTTGGAAGACATATGTCGTTTAAGCGTTGGCTACATTTTTGGCTAAATCTATACATGCTCCATAGATAAGGCGGAGCATGCTGTGAAATAAATTGATGTACCAACTTGGCTTTGCTAAAGAGGAACCTGTTCTTAATAGACAGTATTCAGATACGTTTATGCTGATTAGTTGCTTGTGCTTGATCATTGTCTCTAATAACTTTTACTGCTCGCTTTTGAAGTGAGTAAAGCCTTTTTGTATTTGATACTGAGCAATCATCCCAGATTGTTGAGCAATAGTCTAAATGTGTTTGTATATGTGATATTCTGTATGTCTTCCTTGTGTCTTGATCGATAAAGTGTTTAATTCTGGCTAATTGATATATTTTTTGCGCAATGAGTTTTTTAAGCCTTGCACATGAGAGTTCCAGGTCAGATGGTCAATAACAAGACCTAGAGTTTTGTGCTCGCTAGTGTTTTCTATCTGTGATGTTTCCGTGCTGAGCCGAAGCGTTGTTTTTGTTGCGTTTTGTAGTTTCTGTCTTGTTGTTATGAGCACTGATTTTGTTTTATCGGTATTTATAATCATGTCATTGTTGTTGTTCCATTTAATTAGATTGTTTAGCTCGACCTAAAGCATCAGTTAAGCAGTTCCAGGGAGAAAGAGGAAGAAGAGAAGAAGAACACCAATAACCATCAATACAAGAAGAAGAAGAAGGAGGAGGAGGAGGAAGAGGAGGAGTAGGAGAAGAAGAAGAAGAAGAAAAAGAAGAAGAAGAAGAAGAAGAAGAATTCAACAAAACGTATGTTTCTCTTCTCTGTTCGAGAAATATATATAACTGGACTTTATACTCCCATTTCCTGGGCTAAGTTTTCTTATTCACTTTCTTTTATTTTCCACGTTCCTGCTCCTGAAGATCAGAAACAAACGCCGGGCTTCCGCAACACAAGAAAAAACTTGAGTGTGTTGTTTGTCCGGTTCTAATGTTCTGTCTACGCCTGTGTTGGTACAACTGTGGAACCTAAATATTACCACTATTTTCACCTTACAGTCTGTTCAGCACGCGCCCCAAGTTCAGGAAATGTACTTACTCCAGCACTGCCACGTTTCTTCCAATGTAGGCAGTAAGCTCTCATCCCAGGAAAGATACGATAGGCAAGAGCGCACGTCCTCTCTTTCCTTGACACAACAGCTAAACACACCAAATTTGACTGGGAATTCACTTGTAACTTCTTGCTTGTCTTTCATCCCAATTGTTTTCATTTTTCATTCATCATCATCATCATGAGGTGCCGTGCCGACTGGCGCTGGCTATTATGCTTCTCCAGAGTACACGATCCTTCATGCTGGCTATCAGCTCAGTTGATGACCTCCTCTCACACCATCCTGTCAGACTGTCCAGCATCATTTCTCTTGGTCTTCCTCTTGATCTTCTTCCTTCTATTTTTCCTGTTGTTATAATATTTTCAATGCCCCCTCTTCTCATTGCATGTCCTATGAAAGTACATTGTCTCTCTCTTAACTTTTTGACAAGGTTTTTTTTGTCTCTCCAGCTCTTCTCATACATTCTTCATTAGTTATTTTTGCTGTCCAGGGGATTCGCAACATTCTTCTAATAAACCACATTTCTGCTGCTTCCAATGATTTTTGTGCAGACTTGCCTATTGTCCATGATTCACTTCCAAATAACAAGATTATAACTTTTCATTGCATATTTCTTTTCTCCGTATGTTCTCTTGTGAAAATAGGCTTAACGAAAATATATCATAAATAGAGATCTCAACCATTATATTTTTTTCATTGCTTTTTTTTTCCTCGTTATATTTGTTCTGTCAAAGGATATTTACTAACTACAAAGGACAAATGGAGGAGGCACACTATGGCGAAGTTCGAATATTTGAAGCTTCAGTTTATTCAGTCCTCAATTTCAATGTTATTTAAGCAGTGATGACCACAGAAAAACAATAAAAGACCTACGACATGATACTAACCACATATACAATATTTATTGCAAGATTTTCAGGCATGGTCAGTGCTATGGTGTGTTAAAACAATGATATGTGGTGTGTTGAAACAGTGACATGTGGTGTGTTGAAATAGTGACATGTGGTGTGTTGACACAGTGACATGTGGTGTGATGAAACAGTGACATGTGGTGTGTTGAAATAGTGACATGTGGTGTGTTGAAACAGTGACATGTGGTGTGTTGACACAGTGACATGTGGTGTGTTGAAACCGTGACATGTGGTGTGTTGAAACAGTGACATGTGGTGTGTTGAAATAGTGACGTGTGGTGTGTTGAAATAGTGACATGTGGTGTGTTGAAACAGTGACATGTGGTGTGTTGAAACAGTGACATGTGGTGTGTTGAAACAGTGACATGTGGTGTGTTGAAACAGTGCAGTATAGTGTGTTATAACAGTGCAATGAGTTGTTTTAAATCCGTGCAATGTGGTGTGTTGAAATAGTGCAATATGGTGTGTTAGAACGGTGCAATGTGGTGTGTAGAACAGTGCAGTGTGGTGTGTTGAAACAGTGGAATACGGTGTGTTAAAACAGTGCAATGTTGTGTGTTAAAACAGTTCAATGTGATGTGTTAAAAAATTTAACGTGGCGTGTTAAAACAGTGCAATGTGGGGTGTTGAAACAGTTCAATGTGGTGTGTTAAAACAGTTCAATGTGGTGTGTTAAAACAGTGCAACGTGGTTTCTTAAAATGATGAAATGTGGTGTGTTAAATAAGTATACTGTGGTGTGTAAAAGGAGCGTAGAGTGGTATATTAAAACAGCGTAATATGGTGTGTTAAAACAGTGTAGCGTTGTGTATTAAAACAGTGTAATACGATGTTTTTAAACAATGTAGCGTGATGTGTTAAAACAGTGTAACGTTGTGTGCTAAAACTCAGTTAACACAAGAGATCTGAGCTTTCTTGTTTTTCTTTAAGTACTTGTTTTATGTTGCCAAACAATCTTCTTCCGAGGTGTCCCGTGTCCCTAAAGTATCGAACATTATGTCAAGGAAATATTTCACAGCGTACAGGCATGGATCACATATATAACAGCATATATCACAGCGTACAGGCATGGATCACATATATAACAGCATATATCACGGCGCACAGGCATGGATCACATATATAACAGCATATATCAAAGCGTACAAGCATGGATCACATATATAACAGCATATATCACAGCGTACAAGCATGGATCACATATATAACAGCATATATCACAGCGTACAAGCATGGATCACATATATAACAGCATATATCACAGCGTACAAGCATGGATCACATATATAACAGCATATATCACAGCGTACAAGCATGGATCACATATATAACAGCATATATCACAGCGTACAAGCATGGATCACATATATAACAGCATATATCACAGCGTACAAGCATGAAAAAAAAAAAGAAAATGAAATAACAAGTACACAGAAGAAACGGGATTGCGACAGGAACTACGGGGGAAAAAATTAACCACAGGTGTCAGTTAAAATCACTGGACAGATTTAAGTCTTCTAATGAAAAACAGAAACAGCACACAACGTGTCACTTCGTACGTGACATAACACAAATGCTTATATACATGAAATGCAATAGAAAAAAAAATAGTAAACCACTAGATGTATCTTTCACATCAACAGAACCTCAATTACATAACGTTTATAGTTTCAGCTAAAGCAAAAGGGTACAATAACGTTTATAAACATTTAAGGGAACACACAAAGAGAATATACTGAAAACAGTTAACAGAAAAACTATAAAGAGATTGTGTTCATAAAGAAAAAAAAAGAGAACACAAAAGAAACACTACATTCTGTTTTTTTAAGTTTCCCAGACTACAATGGATGTTTCAATTACCGCTTGTCATCTACGACAGCCTGGCGTAGAGATATCCGAGCCACAGACCACTATAACGGAGTACTTCGCATACAGCAATAATTGTACGCCTGTAATTCATCTGATCCTAATAAAAGATGTCCTGTGTTTCAGCTATTCGGAAATGGCTCCTATGCTGATTAGTTGCCTCAAACTGTCGTGTCTCGGTAAATGATGTAGTTATTTCAGTGCCCGGTTTGTTTTATGATTGCCTTGACTAATATATACGACAGATCTTGGAGGGTGCCTTTATACATACACCGTAAATAGATGTCCGTGAGATCTCTCTCTCTCTCTCTCTCTCTCTCTCTCTCTCTCTCTCTCTTTCTGAACCTTAAGTGCCCAAGGCACATGAGGCTTCCGCGTGGGTTTTACACAATCGCCTGTATAAGCAGTATATTGAATGTTAGGATGTAAGATAGATAACTATTCTGAGAATTGGAACATTTGTATAGAACGGGTTATCTTCTAAAGTAATCAGCTGTTTATGAGTAGAGTCCGTCTCCTTTGTCTCGGGTTGCATGATCGTCAATGATGGGGAATGATAGGAAAAAGGTCAGGTGTGAGAGAAATCATATGACTGAGGGACAGTTGTGTATATAGCTGATGAGTCCTGGTGGAGACAGAATGATCATATTCAGACATCCTAACATTCAATATACTGCTATACCTGTCCTTTGTCTTTTTTTTTCGGTCCTTATCCAAGTGAGCCCTCTTATGCTCAACATCCTCTCTGTTGTTCCTCTCCATGTCTCCTTTGGTCTACCCTTACTTCTGTTCCCCTGCGGTGTCCATCTTAGTGCTATTTTGTGGTAGTAAGTTGTCAGTCATTCGGAGCACATGTCTCAACTATCGCCAGAGTCTTTCCTCAATAATTGCTGTCAGTGGTTTCATCTG
This sequence comes from Achatina immaculata, assembly GCA_009760885.1. NCBI lineage: Eukaryota > Metazoa > Mollusca > Gastropoda > Stylommatophora > Achatinidae > Lissachatina > Lissachatina immaculata. The sequence continues at coordinate 8,199,757 of CM019701.1, forward strand.
CATTTCTGCCAACAAGATCTTAATTTTTTTTACCACAATATTCTTCTAATTTTTCGCGAACATTTAGGTCCGTGAGACCTAGCACCTAACAAACCTAATCAGGAATTCGTAATTTTTTCCCTATGCCCTACTGAATTCATAACTTCAAACCCCAGTGTTATACCATTTGTACAGGGTTGTTCACGAAAAACCATGCCACTTCGCGTACCCGTCACTGTTACTATGTATGGAAGAAGACAAGGTTGTCACGGAAACACTGAAGGGAGTTGGCTTTTCGTGCCCCCTCACTGTTTAAGTGACACTTATCACAGATTTCAGTCTCAACGATCATTTATGAGAAAAAGAAAGCATAATTTAAGACTCCCCCCTCCTCCCACCCCTCAAGAAAACATGACAAGTATCACATGACAGTAACTGAACAACGCCACATCAAACCACGTCTTTGCTTATTTACTATGCTGGCCTACATCAGGTGTGACCCAGCAGGGGACGTAATAACGGGGAGGGGGCGACAAGTCAACATTAATGATAGCCTGAAAAGAAAAAATTGGAACTATGCTTAAATAACACAACAATCTCTTGCACGAGCGTCAAAGCCGCATTTAATTGCAGTATTTAAAGTCTTAAACAAACCCCCCAAAAAAGGCGAAGTCATATCATTATGGGACCAGGACGTAAAGATATTCCAGTGAGACGATTAGGCGAAATGTAGTGTGTGTGTTGGGGGGGGGGTGATTTTACAGAAGCATTCTGTGGATACTCTGACAACTTAAGACGATAAGATGATTACGGCGATGTCTTGGTATTTCCTTCAAATATAAATTTCATCTGCAGCTGTATTTCGAACTCTGTTGAATCCATCCATAGGAAATAAACGTACATTAAATTTCCCAAAGCCAAGAGGAAATGCAAGTGCCAAATGTAAACTATTTGTTGCCTTTTTTTGTTTTCTAAGTGGGAGCTTTTTAAAAGATATCTAGAAACATGAGCTGAATCCACCATAATTCCACCGACCTATTCTCTTGTGCTCTTTCTCTTTCATTTTCCGAAACACTGCCCTGGTTTCTTTTGTATATACTTTTTCTTGTTTTCTTTTTTTTCAGTCACGTGATTACATCGTCTTCGTTATTTGTCTTAACCTGTTCTCTTCCCCTATTTTATCAGTATCTGCAAAAGTCAGACACAATTTCTAGAATTCTGCTTTGAAAATTTTTCTCTGCACGATATTCACTACGTCTCCCTTCTTAAGTTCACAAAGTAAACATAAGAGTATTTCTAAAGTCCGTCAGCAATTTTACACTTAATTAACTACAAAAGTACAAATAACGGAAAACTGCTGAAAAGTGAAGTCGAAAGCCTTGCTTTTTAAAAGTTATTTTTATAATATAATAATTCTACCAAAGTAGAAATGATTATTCCTAATTTGCATATCCCGCTGCTGAGTCCAGGTGGAGACGGAATGACGGTCCAGTGAACTGTGTGCTGCTTGAGAGTGCTGAAATAATGCAGCCAACAACAGGGGCTAGAAGAAAGAAACACGTTTCTTCTCACTGTCTTACACAACTTTCAACATTACGTACAGGTGTACTGGAAAAGTATAGTTTAAGCACAGGTGTACTGGAAAAGTATAGCTTAAGCACAGGTATATTGGGAAAGTATAGTTTAAGCACATGTGTACATTAAGTACAGGTGTACTGGGAAAGTCTAGTTTAAGCACAGGTGTACTGGGAAAGTATAGTTTAAGCACAGATATACTGGGAAAGTCTAATTTAAGCGCAGGTATACTGAGAAAGTATAGTTTAAGCACAGGTGCAGTGGGAAAGTCTAGTTTAAGCGCAGATGTACTGGGAAAGTCTAGTTTAAGCGCAGGTGTACTGGGAAAGAATAGTTTAAGCGCAGGTGTACTGGGAAAGTCTAGTTTAAGCGCAGGTGTACTGGGAAAGTCTAGTTTAAGCGCAAGTGTACTGGGAAAGAATAGTTTAAGCGCAGGTGTACTGGGAAAGTCTAGTTTAAGCGCAGGTGTACTGGGAAAGTCTAGTTTAAGCACATGTGTACTGGGAAATTCTAGTTTAAGCGCAAGTGTACTGGGAAAGTCTGGTTCAGCGGATGCGCGTGCCACAATGATTATCTTGAGCTCCTTCAAAGATTTGCTCAGCTTTATGAACTGATTCATCTATGCTCGGTGGTCTCCGAGATCATTCTTTGTCATTTTCTGATCAAATTACTTTGACATTTTTCATCCACTTGTTGAAGAAAGTTTCTACGAAACACTTCTGTATATACTGAGTAGCGTGCCTCCCTTCTTCTAATTCCTTTCTTTCTTCTAATTCCTGTTACTGACTTTAACTTAACAAGTCAAAGAGTACTCCTCACTTTCTCATGTTTCGTTGCTATCTGTGGTCATCAACGGAATCTGTAAATAAAATTAGAGTAATCATTTCCACGCTGGTATAAAGAGACACAATGGTTGGGAGAGGTTGATACCAGAAGGCACAGTGCCCGACAGAAGGGGAAAAGGTGCGACCTTGCCACGGGTAAACTCAGGACATCACGGAGAGCCTGAATATATGTCACTGTGGGATGTTGGTCAACTTGTTCAAGACCGCGGACCAGTCAAAGAGGCAGTGACAGGAGACAAATTTCTGGTAAGGAAGCGTCACAAGACACTCACGCTGACACAATATAAAAAACACAAAGCAGATTTTATTACATTAAGAAAACACTATAAAATCAAGTATTTCTTCTGTTTCCAGCTCCGCTGTACTGTTTGTACTAATTCAGTTATTAGAGTATAAAAGTGAACAGAACTTTTTGAAACATCCTGTATAAAGCTTCATTTCTCACTTCTACTATTAGTCCTGTGTGACAGAACAGCTAATAAGCGTCTTAAGACTATATTTCACACGGGAGTTAGTGGCTCAAGTCCTGGGATAGAACTATCATAAATAATCAATAACTTAACAGACCTCTGGGAGTCATGACCTAGAGGGGCGCGCCACCCCGCCCCCTTCCCAGAGTACCATGAGTCTGAAGGGACGAAACACTTGTCTGGGGTAGGGGTGTAGCTTCCTCTGACGATCTACGGAGTTGTGTAGTAGCTCTATAACGGAGTTTCCTGCGTATTCATTATATATATTATAATTCTAAATCTAACTTATTTCCTGGTGTCACCATCCTGGTCTATGTAGCTGCCAAGGTATGCAAATTGATTGACTTCTTCAACAGCTGTCCCTTCTATGTGAATTTTCCATTTTGATTAATGGGAAATTTCATTATTTTTGTTTTGTCCTTGTTAATTTCAAGTCCTATTTTGCTAGCCAGTGAAGACAGGATATCTGGTTTTTTTGTTTTTTTTTTTTTGCATGGAATTCATATTGTTACTGATAAGAGTTACGTCACCAGCAGAATCAAGATCTTCTAGTTGGGTCTCATGTACCCAATCAATACCTGTGTTACCTGTGCAGGATTTTTTCACTGTGCTATTGCTACTGCAATATAAAAAAGCACAGGAGACCGTATACATCCTTGTTTCACAACTGTTTCAATCTGGAACCATTCACTCATCCCCTCTTCTGTTTTGACTGCACAAAGATATCCGTTGTAGAAGTCCTTAATGATGTTGACAATTTAAGATGGTATTCCATATAGACTTAAAATACTCCACAAGAAATCTCTGCGCATGCTATGAAATGCCTTTTTAATGTATATGAAGTTCAGTATTAATGGTTTCTGCTTTTCAATATGTTCTTCAAGTATTATTCTAAAAGTACAAATCTGGTCGAGACAGCTTCTCCCTTTTCGAAATCCTGCTTGTTCTTCTCTATTTGCAGTATCCACTATATCTTTAATTCTATTCAGAATAACTTTGCAATATACTTTTGACACACTTGATATTAAGGTTACTCCTCTCCAATTGCTGCAGTCGCTAAAGTTGCCTTTTTTGTATTTTAACAATGATTCCCTTTTTCCATTTAGAAGGGACCTTTTCTTCTTTCCAAATCTTAATAAAATTCTTTGAAGTTTACTCATGTTGTCACTACTGATAGCTTTTAACATTTCGGGTGTTATTTCATTTTCATCTGCAGCTTTGTTGTTAGCCATTAAATTCACTGCTGTTTCAATTTCATGCAATCTAGGTTGACATTTAGTTGTGAGGTTTGTAAGTCGGTTTCAAGGTCTATCAATTCTTGTGGGTGTGATCGATTAAGTATTTCTTGGAAGTGTTCTGTCCATCTTTGCTTTTGGTCTTTACTTGATGTTAATAGGGTTCCAGTTTTGCTAAGAACTGGTCTTTCTTTAGATGTAATAGTACCTGTTAGCCTCTTTTGTATGTTATATAAAGTTTTGCTGTCTCCTGGTTTTGCTGCTTTCTCTACCTCTTTCGCCATATTGTCTATGTATTCTCTTTCATCCCTTCTAGCTGAACTTTTTACTTTATTGTCTATGTATTGTATGTTGCTTTCGTCGGATCTTTTCCAAGATCTGTCTTTACTTTCACCATGACTAATTAGGCTGCTCGTCTTTCATGTATGTACTTCCATGTTTTATCTGATATCCATGCTTTTCTATTTGGTTTATTTTTTCAGTCCAGCGCTTGCTTTTGCTGCTGTGACTATGGCTCTGCTGTAAGAATTTCATAATTCATCTATATCTGTCTCTTCTACTTCACTGAGTGTTGTAGAATGATTGGCAAGTTCCTGATTGAAATTCCTATTTCTAATAAGCTCTATGGCAAGACTATTATATATATATTTGTTGGCAAAAATGCAGATGAAGCCACTGACAGCAATAATTGAGGAATGACGCTGGCGATGGTTGGGACATGTGCTCCAAATGACTGACAACTCACTACCAAAAACAGCGCTAAGATGGACACCACAGGGGAACAGAAGTAAGGGTAGACCAAAGGAGACAAGAACAACAGAGAGGATGTTGAGCAATAGAGGGCTCACCTTGGCAGGAGTAGAAAAGAAGGCAAAAGACAGGCGACTGTGTAAAGCCCTTGCGGAAGCCCCTTGTGCACTGTGCACCTAATGTTCAGAGAGAGAGAGAGAGAGAGAGAGAGAGAGAGAGATTTTCACAGGGTCTTCTTCTCATACAGTGATTACCACAAGATATGGGGAGAAAAGAGCAAAATGTACTACAGCAGAATGAATATAGTTTAATTACTCTGTGTCATAATCAAGATGACAACGCCTTGACGTGAAATAATCAGGGTCTTCTGCCAGACTGTTGAAATCCAAGCCATTTTAACCCTCACTCCGTGGGTTTCTCTATAACCAGAGATGAAATCTACACGAAACGATGACTTCTGTAGGCCCATAATTGGCGCGGACTAGACGGCTCTGGTATTTGTGAAGACCGCCGGGAACCAATTAGTACTCACAAAATATCGAGTCAGTCACGTATCGATACCAAATGTCTAATGAAAATGATACGTTACTAATACTCTACTCATTCCCCCAGAACCGCACGGGATATCGTTATCAAATAATCCGTTTAGAATCTTACCGTATACTGAAATCGATCTTACGTAGTTAACTTAGTTTATGTAAGCTAAGTTTTGCTTTAATACTTCTGGACAATTCATTATCTGTATAATGTAAACTTCATGTAGTAAAAGCTGGAAACTTTGTACGTTTCTCAAAAGTAAAGTACTCTATGATCTGTTGCGTGGTTTCATTGTAAATGTATTGTTTAGATTCAAAATATATAAATAATCAAATGCAGATTTTGTTGATACTGACTACATTATCAATTGCTTCTATTTTATTTTATAATGTGACGCCCTTAGTGTCTAACGGACAGATAAGAAATTAATACACTAATAATCCATTAATAATTACATTGGTGTGTTGTTACACTAAGCAAAATAAGAATTTAACATGACAAAACACAAGTCCATTGTCTTACACTGGTGTACTGTTACAGCTAAGCAGAATAAGAACTTAACATGGCAAGATACAAGTTCATTGTCTTACACTGGTGTACTGTTACAGCTAAGCTGAATAAGAATTTAACATGGCAAGACACAAGTCCATGGTCTTACACTGGTATAATGTTACAGCTAAGCAGGAGTCAAGTGGTTATGAGAAGACGCTGCGGAAGGACTACAGTAATGCTGCAACTACTGGCTCAGTGACAGTGGGAAAAAAATGCTGCCCGAACTCCTCTGTCGACGGAACTGTACCACGCTGAGATCGAATTCGATGAGACTATTCATGTCGAGCAAAACGAAGCTTTCGGACGTGACACAAAACCAGGAAAGACCATGTCTGTTTGACTGACGTGCTATTATACTCATCCTCTGCCTGGGGCAGTTAATATTTTCCCTTCGATGGGAAGGAGAGAGAAGTGCCAACAATGGCGTACCATGAATGCTGGGTTGTTGATTTCTATTACTAACCAGGCCAGACAACAACCAAAGGTTACTACCCTGTATAAAACTACCGTGAAGTGATCACAGCAAGCGAATAAAAGCCGGCAAGTGCTCTGTTGTATCTCCATCAACAAGGAACCACCATTTTTCCCTGTGCTCTTACATACAAGCTGCTTTTATGTTAAAGTTTTCGTCTGATTAGAGAAAGTTCCTTCATAGCACTGCGGTGAGGAGCCCAAGGTGAGACAGTATGACGGCATAAGATGCTGCAGGATGGCGACACACAAAAAAAGCGTGGGCTCCATCTGATGAGGTTTTGCGGACTGGGGTTTATCAACACACAAACATGTCACAGCTGGGAGGTACGGCAACAACGGCTGTAGGATATACTCCGACAGTAACTAGATTCTACAGGTCCAAGCTGGTATCACAGTCAGGAGTCTGGACACATCAATGGGCATTTTAAGTGATGATGATGATGATGATGATAGCATCCAATAGTTCAAGTTGCTGGTAGATTCTCATCTTATAGATTCTCATCTTATATCTTATATCTTTCCCGTGCAGTTAAACGTCACATAGGGCTCATAAGGTAGTTCGCCAAATTTTCCTGTTTTCGGCGAGATTTTCAACCTCATCAAGATATTCTATGCCTGTTAATTTGACCTCTCTTAACAATGTCCTCTTCAGAGTTTCACGCGGTCTGCCTCTTTTTCTTTGGCCTGTTGTGTTCCACTTGATAGCTTGTTTTGGGATTCTCTGATCATTTCTTCTCATCACATGACCAGCATATGTCCATCTCCTTTTTCTGACCACCCATGAGACTGGTTTTTTTTTTTTTTTGTTCGCTCATCTGTCTTATCTCTGCATTGTTCTTAATTCGTTCCATTTGATGCCGAGTATTTTCCCTAAGCATTTGTTTTCAAAAGAGTATAATTTCTTTTCTATTTCTTCAGTTGTTTTCCGGCTTTCGCATGCATAAATGAGGGTGGATATTACATTTGAATTGAATAGTCTTAATTTGGTTTTTGTGCTTATAACTTTTGAATGCCATATGTTATCAAGACTCTTGAAGATCGATGCTGCTTTTTGCAATTCTGATTCTAACTTCCTTTCTGGTGTCACCATCCTGGTCTATGCAGGTGGATTAGATGAGAACAAAAACACACAGGCAACAGAAAACTTTGGCCAGTTACTCAACAATAAAAAAAAACAGAAAAAAAAACACAGGAGCTATTCTCCTGTCTCTCTTTAGTTCTGAGTTTAGTCATTTCTAATTGAAAAGAAAAACAATTTGTAAACCTGCGTGCTACGAGATCAAACAAAAGAGTCCCAATTCACTCTATCTCACAAAAGAAAACCTCTCTCCCTTTGCGACTCTCGTCCCCTGAGTTTCCACTCGAGGTTCATGCAAAAAGTCACCTTTCCGTCACAACTATAACCTTTTATATGCTTCTTGGGCCAGGGGAGATCAGTTCATCCATTTGACGTCACAACTTAAATTTTAAAAAATTGTATACCCTAAATGGCCAAAAGGGTGCAGATTCGCATGGATGTGTATATTCGTGTACTAAGAATCTATAATAATATGTACTGTTATACAGTACATAGGAGTGTGCACACTCCTGGATACATATACAACATTCTACGTTAAAGATCAGACCTTTCCCATTGGTGGTGGAGCCTGCAGTGAAGCCGGTTTCTCTAATTTTCTCTGTATCAAAGACAACTCCAGCAGCAAGTTCTTAATATTTCATGATGAAGGTGAACATAAGAAAAAGACGATCAAAGTCTCTCGGACACATCAGAAGTCGACAAGGCCTCGAAAAGTTGGCCATGACAGAAAAAAGATCAATGGCAAAAAGACAAAGAGGGCGGAGAAGACAGAAATACCTGGACAGTTCGGGCAGGAAAGCGGCAATCGACTTGCTTCGAGACACGGAGGATCAAGCGAGATGGAGAGAGATGACCGGTTACGCCTAATGGCATGGCACTGGTCTGATCTGAACCTGATTTCGATATCTTTGCAAGACAGCTGCTGTAGGCGGTTTTCCAACCTACTCCATGCATGTTTCAAGATTTAGACATCCACTGTAGCTGGTTCTAAAAACCATTTCATGTCAACTTTTCAGGACCTTTACAAGAAAACAATTTTAAGTTAGTTCTCCAAGATCTTTCAAGATTCCCCCCCCCCCCCCCCCCCGAGTTCCGCTGCAAAGAACTACAAAATGGTAGTTACCCAGACATACAACAATAACCAATACACTAGGGACTGGGAGCTTTATTGGCAAGTTTTTTCCTAAATGGAAACTTAAGTGAAACATTTATTCCAGTCCAACAGCCCACAAGCGAAGTGCTCCATGCATGGCAGGTCAGTCGATGAAGTTAGTCAATCATTTCATCCGTTCATTCACTCAATCTTACTTACTTTTATCCAACTAATATTCTGTCTATAAAATCACTTCATCCGTTCATTCAATCATTATTACTTTCATCTAACATTCTGTCTATAACTCATATGACTTGTCATTTTAATCTATCGATCTACAACAAAACCTGAGTGAGCACTAACTTTGTAATCTTATCCGTTACACTATCATTCCATCTTCTCTCTATTCCATTTTCCATTTATCTTCTCGTCATTTATAATCATCTCTCCCTTCACTGTCACATCACTTGATCTCTATCCTCTCCTTGCATTAGACAACAAATCGCGTGGTCTCTTTCCTCTTTTCGTTAGGTAACGAACCACTTGCTCTCTATCCTCTCTCTCCATTAGCTAACAAATCACTTGCTCTCTATCCTCTCTCCATTAACTAACAAATCACTTCCTCTCTTTCCTCTTTCCATTAGTTAACATATCGGTTGCTCTCTATCCTCTCTCTCCATTAGCTAACACATCATTTGCTCTCTATTCTTTCTTTCCATTAACTAACAAACCACTTGCTCTCTATTCTCTCTCTCCATTAGCTAACAAATCACTTGGTCTCTATTCTCTCCTTCCATTAACTAACAAATCACTTGCACTCTATTCTCTCTCTCTCCATTAGCTAACAAATCACTTGCTCTCTATTCTCTCTCTCCATTAGCTAAAAAAACCACATGCTCTTTATCCTCTCTCTCCATTAGCTAAAAAACCACGTGCTATCTATTCTCTCTCTCCATTAATTAACAAATCACTTCCTCTCTATTCTTTCTTTCCATTAACTAACAAACCACTCGCTCTCTATTCTCTCTCTCCATTAGCTAACAAATCACTTGCTCTCTATTCTCTCTTTCCATTAACTAACATATCACTTGCTCTCTATTCTCTCTCTCCATTGGCTAAAAAACCACTTGCTCTCTATCCTCTCTCTCCATTAGCTAAAAAACCACGTGCTATCTATTCTCTCTCTCCATTAATTAACAAATCACTTCCTCTCTATTCTTTCTTTCCATTAACTAACAAACCACTCGCTCTCTATTCTCTCTCTCCATTAGCTAACAAATCACTTGCTCTCTATTCTCTCTTTCCATTAACTAACATATCACTTGCTCTCTATTCTCTCTCTCCATTGGCTAAAAAACCACTTGCTCTCTATCCTCTCTCTCCATTAGCTAAAAAAACCACTTGCTCTCTATTCTCTCTCTCCATTAACTAACACATCACGTGCTCTCTATTCTCTCTCTCCATTAGCTAACAAAACACTTGCTCTCTATTCTCTCTCTCCGTTAGATAACAAATCACTTACTCTCTATTCTCTCTTTCCATTAACTAAGAAATCATTTCCTCTCTAGTCTCTCTCTCCATTAACTAATAAACCACTTGCTCTCTATCCTCTCTCTATTAGAGAACAAATCACCTGCTCTCTATCTTATCTACATTTGCTAACAATTCGCTGGCTCTCTATCTTATCACCATTTACTAACACATCAGTTGCTCTCTATCTTATCTTCTTTTCCAGCAAATCGCTTGCTCTCTATCTTACCTCCATTTACTAATAAATCGCTTGCTCTCTATCTTATCTCCTTTTTCAACAAATCGCTTCACTCTATCTCATCTCTAGTTGTTAAAAAATCGTTTGCTCTCAATTTTAACTGCATTTACTAACAATTCGCTTGCTCTTTATCTCATCTTCTTTTCCAACAAATCGCTTGGTCTCTATCTGATCTCCATCTACAAACAAACTGCTTGCTTCCTATCTTATCTCCTTTTACTAACAATTCACCGGCTCTATATTTTATCTCCATTTACTAACAAATCGCTTGATCTCTATCTTATTTTCATTTACAAATAATTCCCTTGCTCTCTATCTTATCTGTTTGTCCAACAAATCGCTTGCTTCCTATCTTATCTAAATTTATTAACAAATCGCTTGCTCTCTATCTTATCTCCATTTACTAAAAATTTGCTAAATCTCCATCTTATCTTCATTTACTAACAAATCGCTTGATCTCTATATTATTTTCATTTACAAATAATTCCCTTGCTCTCTATACTATCTGTTTGTCCAACAAATCGCTTCCTTCCTATCTTATCTAAATTTATTATCAAATCGCTTGCTCTCCATTTACTAAAAATTTGCTAAATCTCCATCTTATCTTCATTTACTAACAAATCGTTTGCTCTCTATACTATCTACATTTACTAATAAATTGCTTGCTCTCTATCTTATCTCCATTTACGAACGCTTCACTGGCTCTCTATCTTATCTCCATTTTCCAACACATCGCTTACTCTCTATCTTATATCCTTTTCCAACAAATGGCTTGCTCTCTATCTTATCTCCATTTGCTAACAAATCGCTTGCTCTCTATCTTATCTCCTTTTCCAACAAATCGCATGCTCTCTATTTTATTTCCATTTACTAACAAATTGATCGCCTGTATCTCCATTTACTAACAAATCGCTTGCTCTCTATCGTATCTCCTTTTCCAACAAATCGCTTGCTATCTACCACATCTCCATTTACTAGTAAATCGCTTGCTCTCTATCTTATCTTCTTTTACAACAAATCGCTTGCTCTATATCTTACCTCCATTTACTAACAAATCGCTTCCTCTCTATCGTATCTCCATTTACTGATAAATAGCTTGCTCTCTATCTTATCTCCTTTTCCAACATATCGCTTGCTCTCTGTCTTATCTCCATTTACTAACAAATCACTTGCTCTATATCTTATCTCCATTTACTAACATATTAATTGCTCTCTATGTTATCTTAATTTACTAACAGATCATCTGCTCTCTATCTTTTCTACATTTACTAACAATTCACTTACTCTCTATCTTATCTCCATTTACTAACAATTCGCTTGCTCTCTATCTTATATTCTTTTCCAACAAATCGCTTGGTCTCTATCTGATCTTCATCTACAAGCAAATCGCTTGCTCCCTATCTTATCTCCTTTTACTAACAATTCACCGGCTCTATATCTTATCTCCATTTACTAACAAATCGCTTGATCTTTATCTTATTTTCATTTACTAACAATTCCCTTCCTCTCTATCGTTATCTCCATTTAATAACACCTTGCTGGCTCTCTATCTTATCTGTTTGCCAAACAAATCACTTGTTTCCTATCTTATCTAAATTTATTAACAAATCGCTTGCTCTCCATCTTATCTCCATTTACTAAACATTTGCTGAATCTCTATCTTATCTTCATTTACTAATCAATCGTTTACTCTCTATATTATCTCTATTTACTAATAAATCGCTTGCTCTCTATCTTATCTCCATTTACGAACACTTCACTGGCTCTCTATCTTATCTCCTTTTCCAACAAATTGCTTGCTCTCTGTCTTACCTCCATTTACTAACAAATCGCTGTCTCTCTATCCTATCTCCTTTTCCAACAAATGGCTTGCTCTCTATCTTATCTCCATTTGCTAACAAATCTCTTGCTCTCTATCTTATCTCCTTGTCCAACAAATCACTTGCTCTCTATCTTACCTCCATTTACTAACAAATCGCTTGCTCTCTATCGTATCTCCATTTAATGACAAATCGTTTGCACTCTATCTTATCTCCTTTTCCAACAAATCACCTGCTCTCTGTCTTATCTCAATTTAATAACAAATCGCTTATTCTCTATCTTGTCTCCTTTTCTAACAAATCGCTTGCTATCTATCTTACTTCCATTTACTAAAAAATTGTTTGCTCTCTATCTTATCTCTATTTACTAACAAATCGCTGCCTCTCTCTATTTACTAACAAATCCCTTGCTCTCTATCTTATCTCCTTTTCCAAGAAATCGCTTGCCTCTATCTTATCTCATTTACACACATATCGCTGTCTCTCTATCTCATCTCCATCTATTAATAAATTGCTTGCTCTCTATCTCATCTCCATCTACTAACAAATCGCTTGCTCTCTATCTTATCTCCTTTTCCAACAAATCGCTTGCTCTCTGTCTTATCTCCATTTACTAACAAATCGTTTGCTCTGTATCTTATCTCCTTTTCCAACAAATCGCTTACTCTCTATCTACCTCCATTTACTAACAAATCGCTTGCTCTCTATCTTATTTCCTTTTCCAACAAATCTCTTGCTCTCTGTCCTCTCTTTCTCTCCTCTCTCTCTCCTCTTACACTATCAATTCATTGCTCCAGCTACAATTCTTCGAACTTTCCTAAAGTCAATCGAGGTCTCCCGCTTCTGTAAGTGGCTCCATGGTGGATGCCAGGACCTGCGGGTTGCCAGGACCTGCGGGATGCCAGCGCTGGTCAAACTGTTGCCATTACACGGCTCTCGTTTTGCTGTGAGACTTCTCGAAATAATCTCATTCTGGGGAGGGGCCCAAGTGCCAGCCAATCGAAATTCACATCAATTATGTATTCACATTCACGCCTGCATATGAATGGATGGATGGATGGATGGATGGATGGATTGATGGATGTAATAGCGGTATGAATGGAAGGATGTTTGTAAGTGTGTACGCATGTAAGTGTAATTATGTAAATGTGCATATAAGGATGGATGGATGGATGGATGGATGGATGGATGGATGGATGGATGGATGGATGGATGGATGGATGGATGGATGGATGGATGGATGGATGGATGGATGGATGGATGGATGGACGGATGGATGGATGGATGGACGGACGGACATGCCGTTTAATAAGCATGTAAATGGATGAACACAGGACCTGCTGGAACGAAAGATAAATATTGCAGTTTGAATGAATAAATATGAACAAGCACCACGATGAATGAAACAATGCTTGGATGAACACAATTATCCTAGAACAAGAGACTGAACTAACAAATACATGAACCCACCGTACAGTGGGAATATGGACAAACGAACTGCTTGATCGATTTTTTTTTGTCCTCTTCGACTATTGTGACTCAGACAAAGTCCATATTTCATGGACCTAAATTCTGTGTGATATCCTAGTTGTCCTTCTTTCACTCACACTCACAAACGCGTCTGATATCTTTGGCTATCCATCATCCATTCACAGATGTGTGTGATATTCTAGATCTCCCATCATCCATTCACAGATGTGTGTGATATTATAGATCTCCCATCATCTACTCACAGATGGGTGTGATATTATAGATCTCCCATCATCCACTCACATATGTGTGTGATTTCTACATCTTCCATCATCCATTCACATGCGTTTGTGCTATTATAGATCTCACATCATCCATTCACAGATGGGTGTGATATTATAGATCTCCCATCATCCACTCACAGGTGAGTGTGATATTATAGATCTCCCATCATCCATTCACAGATGTGTGTGATATTATAGATCTCCCATCATCCATTCACAGATGTGTGTGATATTCTAGACCTCCCATCATCCATTCACAGACGGGTGTGATATTCTAGATCTCACATCATCCATTCACAGATGTGAGTGATATTCTAGATCTCCCATCATCCACTCACAGATGTGTGTGATATTATAGATCTCCCATCATCCACACACAAATGTGTGTGATTTCTACATCTACCATCGTCCATTCACATGCGTGTGTGCTATTATAGATCTCACATCATCCATTCACAGATGGGTGTGATATTATAGATCTTCCATCATCCACTCACAGATGGGTGTGATATTATAGATCTCCCATCATCCATTCACAGATGGGTGTGATATTATAGATCTCCCATCATCCATTCACAGATTTGTGTGATATTCTAGATCTGCCATCATCCATTCACATATGGGTGTGATATTATAGATCTCCCATCATCCACTCACAGATCGGTGTGAGATTATAGATCTCCCATCATCCATTTTCAGATGGGTGTGATATTATAGATCTTCCATCATCCATTCACATGCGTTTGTGCTATTATAGATCTCACATCATCCATTCACAGATTTGTGTGATATTATAGATCTCCCATCATCCACTCACAGATGGGTGTGATATTATAGATCTCCCATCATCCATTCACAGATTGGTGTGATGTTCTAAACCTTCCATCATCCATTCACAGATGGGTGTGATATTATAGATCTCCCATCATCCATTCACAGATGTGTATGATATTATAGATCTCCCATCATCCATTCACAGATGGGTGTGATATTATAGATCTCCCATCATCAACTCACAGATGGGTGTGATATTATAGATCTCCCATCATCCATTCACAGATTGGTGTGATGTTCTAGACCTTCCATCATCCATTCACAAGCGCATGTGATATTATAGATCTTCCATCATCCATTCACATGCGTGTGTGATATTCTAGATCTTTCACATCCACTTATAGATGTGTGTAATATCTTAGACTGGACTGTTAATTTCCTACTCAAAGATATGTGTGATATCCTAGACTGTCCATCATCTACTCAAAGATATGTGTGATATCCTAGACTGTCCATCATCTACTCAAAGATATGTGTGATATCTTTGACTCTCCATCATCTACTCAAAGATGTGTGTGATATCCTAGAGTCTCCATTATCCCATCAAAGATGTGTGATATCCTAGACTCTCCATCATCTACTCAAAGATGTGTGTGATATCTTAGAGTCTCCATTATCTCCTCGAAGATATGTGTGATAAACTAGAGTATCCATCACCTACTCAAAGATGTGTGTGATATCTTAGAGTCTCCATCATCTACTCAAAGATGTGTGTGATATCTTAGAGTCTCCATTATCTCCTCGAAGATATGTGTGATAAACTAGAGTATCCATCACCTACTCAAAGATGTGTGTGATATCTTAGAGTCTCCATTATCCCCTCGAAGATATGTGTGATAAACTAGAATATCCATCATCTACTCAAAGATGTGTGTGATATCCTAGAGTCTCCATCATATACTCAAAGACGTGTGTGGATACCTAGAGTGTCCATTATCTACTCAAAGACGTGTGTATATAACAGTATAAGGGTTACTAGATAGCTCCTCAGTACTTACCCGCTTGCTCTCCTCCCTCTCTTCATTCACTGACAAATCGCTTGCTCTCTGCCCTCTCTTCATTCACTGACAAATCGCTTTCTCTCTATCTTCTCTTCATTCACTGACAAACTTCTTGCTTTCTATCCTCTCTTCATTCAATGACAAATCGCTTGCTCTCTATCCTCTCTTCATTCACTGACAAATCGCTTGCTCTCTATACTCTCTTCATTCACTGACAAATCGCTTGCATTCTGTCATGCTTCTGTCGATCCTACACCACATACCACTCCTGTCACACTTTTGCAACATTTCGCACTTTCTGGCAAGTATTACCCCACCGAAGAGCAGATTCATAGCTCCTTGTCTACATGGATGAGATACTTTAACAGACGATGGGATTTTTATCTACTTCTCTCTTTGGGAGTGTCCACAAATGGCAATTTCAAAATGAAAAACTGACTGTTAAGACAACACTAGGGACTTCGAACCCGTACCCCAATCTAGTAAGAATCTTCATCTTCTTCTTCTTCAGCTTCCCAATCCATTAAGGCTCATTTGCTGCAGATAAAGTCCGCTTCCATTCCACTCTATTCCTGATCTTCTTTCTGCAGTTGGTGATACCAAATTCTTTTATATCCTCTTCTATGTTGTCTTTCCGTCTCTGTCTTGGTCTACCTCTTGGTCTTGTTTCCCTCATCTCTTGTGCATACATCATTTTCGTTTGTCTCTTCTCTTCCATTCTTTCTACACGGCCCAAAAACGTGGTCGATTCAATTTCAAGACATTTATAATTCGTTGGATTTAAATAAGCTTTTCAGTTCACGTGTTCTTTCTAGTCTCTATTCTCCACTCCTGGTATCCTTTATGGGCCCAAGAATTCTTCTTAGGATCTTGTTCTCAAATATCTACAATTGTTGTTCATCTTGTTGTTTTCCACGTTTCTTATCCATACATGACGGCTGGTCTTATTATAGTTTTGTAGATTGTTATTTTGGTGTTTTGGGACAGGATTTTGACCAAGGCCATTGTCTAGTAAGAATCGACTGCCTTTTTTCCTCGGAAAATTATAACAGCATACTTTTTCCTGGAAACTCTGACGGCTTCGACTTGTACAGCTAGAAACATAATTGTCATTTTAAAAAGAATACCATTCAGTAATTATTACTAGCTCGGGCACTTGCCACACAAAATACGTGAACAGCCTTTCTGGTGTTTTGGCCACGAAACTCTACTGCACTTGGTGAACTATATGAATGTTTTGATGGCTGTCACTTTAAATATCTAAGGCAGCACCTATATTAGTGCCTGTGTTTCCAGTTTACACAGCTAAAATTCTAAACTGTCCTGCCTTCAGTGCTAGAAGAACGGAATAAGTCCTGCCGCCTGCAGCTTCATTGTTGTTCTGACCAATTAGTTCTGTTCATAAAAGTTCCCTTTTTGGGACAACTTCAGCACTTTTTCTTTTTTATCTATGCATAGATTCAATGCGCTTCTCATTGATCTGCAATACCCTGTGGCGAATCCAACACAAGCTAAGCTCATAATGTAGGGGCTTCATTTCCATTCAGCCGTGGAGCTGCTTCCATTCTTCTCGGCTTAACGTGCAAGGCTAAGCTTTCCGTACATTCTACACGTACTGCCCCCCAGAAAAGTCTACCATCAGGCTATTTAACTTAGTTTATAGATCGGGAAGTGTATTATCCCCATCGTTATTGTCCTGACAGCATACCACAGAAGAGAACTAAGATTATTCAACCACAGAAGAGAACTAAGATTATTCAATTCAAATGTAACATCCACCGTCATTTATGCACGTGAAAGCTGGAAAACAACTAAAGAAACAGACCCAAAAAAAAAAATTAGACGCTTTTGAAAACAAATGCCTAAGGAAAATACTCGGCATAAAGTGGAACGAATTCAAGAACAACGCAGAGATAAGGCAGATGAGCGAACAGCCTGTCTCATGGGTGATCAGAAAAGAGAAATGGACATATGTCGGTCACGTGATGAAAAGAAACAGTCAGAGAATCCCAAAACAAGCTATCAAGTGGAACATGGAACACAACAGGCCGAAGGAAAAAGAGGTCGACCATATGAAACTGTAAAGAGGACGTTGTTAAGAGAGGCCAAATTAGTAGGTATAAAATCCCCTGATGAGGTTGAAAAGCTCGCCGAAAACAGGAAAATTTGGCGAACCACCATGCAAGCCCTATGTGATATTTAGCGGCACGGGAAGGATGTAAGTTTCTGCCGTACAGATACTAAAGTTTCTATCTGACCAGTTCTTAGGTCTGTCTGTTTTCACTCAGTTTTTCCCCGATGCCTGACCGTTAGGTCTGACATTTTATTTTCCTTGTCACCTGGAGTTGCTTAATCCTGTTTATTCGTGTGTGTACCAGGTCACCGTCTGTCACAGCAGTCTCTTGGTCCTCATGCACAAGTCACAACAAGCCATCTTTAACGTTTCATCCCAGGGCCTGCATTTCATCTCGCTACACTCTTGAACAACCTTAAAATATCAATGTATAAGATTATGTTTTTATTACTAGCTGTATATTACTAGCAGCGTTGATGATGATTCAAGCTATGAAAAACAAACCAAAAAATTCACCTTTCTTCACAATACAATTACGTGGGAGTTCTGAACACAAGCCCCACCCCGGCACACTGTCACAAACACAGAATCGGCCATGGTCAATAGCCCAAGTAGTTCAGTTCTCTGAAAGACACGGATATAAGATTTCTCTCGAAGCGCACTTGATGCTGCTTTCGTGGCTAAGATGTCCCACGGAAAACGTTTGTTCGATAAAAGCTAATGAACAAAAAAATAAATAATTTAATTATAAAAAAAAAATCTTAGCTAATAATCACGAGGCACACAAACACAAAGGGAGCCATTAAAAATCCATGGACAGCGTAATCAAAAGACGACAGAAGAAGGCCAGTGAGAGGGTCTACATCACGGCAAAAATGCACGTTTACAACTGATGAGTCTGACAACATCACGGATGATATCTGAGGAGGCACACACACACACAAGCTTCATAACGCTTCTGAAATTAATTGGAAAAAAAAAGAACAAGAAAATTCGAGATTGGCTGTAAACATTTACAAGAAAGCGGGAAGATGTGTTAAGATGATTCATCTCGTACCAACAATATTACAGGGAGTTTACTTTTTTATCACTCTACCCAGCACCAGGACCAACAAAATATCCCCGCTACACCAGCGTCAGATGAAACATTACGTAGCGTTAGAGTTCCACCAGGAACTTAAATACAACGTAACTCCTTATAGCCTGTTTTTTTAATGTATTTATTTGAATTACCTATCTAAATATATTAACACTTTAAGAAAAAGAAACGATAATCATTCATGGACATATAGACTGAATGACACTGGCTGACCATAAACGCCCATAAACGTTGACACAAAGAATTACGATGTCAGTGTCATAATATCCCCCCCCCCCCAAACCCGGTGAAGATCTTAAAACAAAGACATCGAGTCGGGTTGGGAGTGGTGAGCTATATGTTTGAACACAAGCTTCTCAGCTTCGAAACTTCTTTTAAGTATACCACTGTAGGAAGTACACAGAGTAACATCTATTACTGGAGGAAGTATACAAAGTAACATCTATTATTATTTGAAGTACACAGAGTAACATCTATTACTAGAGGAAGTGCAAGTATATACCGTAACATTTATTATCATAGCAAATACACATAGTAACATCTATTATCATAGAAAATACACATAGTAACATCTATTACTATAGGAAGTACACAGAGTAACATCTATTATTATGGGAAGTAAGGTAAAGTAAAGGTAAAGGTAATCCTCTCATGCCTTAGAGGCACATAGGGATATGGTGTTAGTGCTCATATTTTATTATAGGAAGTGCAAGTATATAATGTAACATCTATTATCATAGGAAGTACACAGAGTAACATTTATTACTGTAAGAAGTACACAGTGTAACATTTATTACCACAGGAAGTACACAGTGTAACATCTATTACCACAGGAAGTACACAGAGTAACATTTATTACTATAAGAAGTACACAGTGTAACATTTATTACCATAGGAAGTACACAGTGTAACATCTACACAGAGTAACATCTATTACCATAGGAAGTACACAGTGTAACATCTATTACCATAGGGAGTACACAGTGTAACATCTATTACCATAGGAAGTACACAGTGTAACATCTATTACCATAGGAAGTACACAGTGTAACATCTATTACCATAGGAAGTACACAGTGTAACATCTATTACCATAGGAAGTACACAGTGTAACATCTATTACCATAGGAAGTACACAGTGTAACATCTATTACCATAGGAAGTACACAGTGTAACATCTATTACCATAGGAAGTACACAGTGTAACATCTATTACCATAGGAAGTACACAGTGTAACATCTATTACCATAGGAAGTACACAGTGTAACATCTATTACCATAGGAAGTACACAGTGTAACATCTATTACCATAGGAAGTACACAGTGTAACATCTATTACCATAGGAAGTACACAGTGTAACATCTATTACCATAGGAAGTACACAGTGTAACATCTATTACCATAGGAAGTACACAGAGTAACAAACAGACGTTTTCAACAAAATTACAGACAAAGACCAGGGACGTGAAAGTACGGAAAGGGGGGGGAGGGGGGAATCTGAAAGCGACTTAGTGAGAATCGAACCTGTTACTTCGGTAGGATGAGCTGCCCTCTAGCACTAGAAGCCAGCAGCATTCTACCAATTAGTCTAAGCTGTGTCACTAATATAATTATTCGCACGGCCGTGGCTGGAAATAGCCCACTTTATAAACGTACTGCTGGCTGCCAGGTTGCTTCCCCAACCCGAATAACCCACTCAGTTCTACGGGTTTTTCTCTCGAGATTTTTTATTTTTTTCACACACGTCTAGGTTCTGTATTTGAACTGTCTTTCTTTTTGGTTTTTTTTTTTTTCGTTTCCATTTCTGGCTGCATAAAAGTCTTGTATCCTCCATCTCTTTTAACGTAAAACTTATTCAATAAACAGTTATTCAATATTTTATTACCCCAATTTTGTTATTGTTGTTGTTGTTGTTGTTGCACGTTTCAGATCTTTGACATATCACTAAGAGACGAAGTCCTGTGTCTGTCATAGTTTGAAATCCGCTGGTTTTGACTGAGAATCATCAGGCGACGAGTGTCGGATCTCTAAAAGAGACCAAGAGTTCCGTTAGAATATCGGCGGTCCCATACTTCAACCATATACTTCACAACAGATCAAACAAAACACACACACACACACAAAAGAACTAAGAAGACGATGCTGAGTTGCTTTCAAGTTAACGATCATACAAGAAATGGCGGGTCTGGACTTGTGAGAAAAGCCTTTAGGTCAATACTCTAACGAAGATCTCTGTCATATGAAAACATACAGCAGCGCAGAGATAAGACCCACCGAAGGATCATTAGAAGGTTTATAAATAGGGGCAGATGTTAAGAAGCAAGAAGGAAATAACAGAAACAGAGGCACTTTTGGAAAAAACCAAAAAAAACTCCATGTCTGCACTGCATCATATCAGGATTGTAAATTTATTTTTTAAAACCACGAAAAATTACTTGATGATGATGATGATGATGACGATACAAAAGAGAACATGATAATCAAAAGGTTAAAGGATTGGACTGAATCTTGTACGTATTGGACTAAGCAAAGTGACAACATAACATCTTTCACACTGAACAAAGATGTGGAATATGTTAGAGGGTTTGGTCATTTGTAGAGATACTGCCCTTGTAAACAGTATGTATGTATCTATCTATCTATCTATCTATCTATCTATCTATCTATCTATCTATCTATCTATCTATCTATCTATCTATCATCTATCTATCTATCTATCTATCTATCTATCTATCTATCTATCTATCTATCTATCTATCTATCTATCTATCTATCTATCTATCTATCTATCTATCTATCTATCTATCTATCTATCTATCTATCTATCTATCTATCTATCTATCTATCTATCTATCTATCTATCTATCTATCTATCTCAGCCCGGCCTACAGAACGGGGAGCGACGTGTCCCCTTTTGGTCGTGAAAGACTTCAGATAATTAAACAGATCTAGTGTAGGCGGCCCTTCCTGATCTGACCTAATACTTGTTTTCAAAATCTTTACCACAGGAATCTGGCTGCCATGAACTCAAGTCAGGTTGTCAACCAGCCAACCAATCAAACGTCGATATTTATCAACCACTGAATTTATCTTGAGACCAATCGGGGCCGCTCGCTAGACATTTCCTGTAAACCATCATAACGCAGGGGGCGCTCTCTCTCTCTCTCTCTCTCTCTCTCTCTCTCTCTCTCTCTCTCTGTACAACTGTTCCTCCTGCTTTTTGGAAACTAATTTCCTCATCGTGGCTTCCAGGTCAACCTGTCCTGCTCGGTTCCTTTCTATTTACTTGTTTTTTTCTTTTAGTTACCGTGCTACTGAATTTTGCTGATATATTGATTACGCGTCCAGGGAATAAAGTTTCTCACTTTCGTTTCTTACATTTACAATTACTTTCTATCTTCAGAGTGCTTTTTTTCAGTATTCAACTGCTGAAGCATTTACAATAAACAAAAATAAATTCGACGAGGACAGAGATGAGAGGTTTACGTATAAAAGAAGAAACATTATTTTAGCTCTAAAACACATGACACCAAAATTGCCTGCCTTTAATACATTCAAGATTACTTTCCCTACTTCTAAGCTACGGCCCACAAGCCAAAAGCACTGCTTGAAAATATAGACAAAGGTTCATGATTGTTCACTCTCAAAATAAAATCTATTCACGGGACATTCTACTGATACTTTTTTTTTCTCATCCATTATAAAAATTGATGTTTTCAGAAATGTCAGAGTGTTAAAAGTAATATAAGGCGATACAGCCTAGAGCTAAGAGGAGAAATGTTTGTCATGCTGATTCTGAGTAGGTACTTTTGTTTGGTGAAGAATTTCATCTCACCCTCTTTGTCCAAATGCTGTGGTACTGAGTGCTTTACTCTTTTTTATCCCTGATGATGATGATGATGATGAAATGCGACTATCATGACTTCTAATGTTACACTTAAAAACATGAGCTTATATCTTACTGCTAGATGTAAAGCTGTTTTTTTCCTAGCAAAAAAAGTCTGTCTGTCTGTCTGTCTGTCTGTCTGTCTGTCTGTCTGTCTGTCTGTCTGTCTGACTGTCTGCCTGCCTGTCTGTCTGTCTGACTGTCTGCCTGCCTGTCTGTATATCTATCTATCTATCTATCTATCTATCTATCTATCTATCTATCTATCTATGTCTCCTCTTCCTTTTTCTCTTTCTCTGTTTCTCATTCTGCCTCTGTTTTTAAATCTTTCTTTCTCTCCTTTCTCTCTCTCTCTCTCTCTCTCTCGCTCTCAAGAAAAACCGCCTCAGCACAACCTGAAAGCCTTCTCTTGTGGGTAAATGTGTGCCCGCACACTGAACACGACAAGCTCAACGAGAAAGATAAGAGAAAGATAGGAGAAAGATAAGAGAAAGATAAGAGAAAGACGGAAGAAGTAACTGCATGCAAGTTCTATCCTGAGACCTAGTGTGTCCTGGAAAGAAAAGGATGCCATTAAGTCTGGGGCAGGCTGCAGATGGGCCCTATGAGATAGAGATGAGAATGCTGAAAGCGGTTTAGCTGATGCACGTGATTGATTTTATTTATGCCCTGGTCTTTTTCAGCTAAAAGCCCTGGGGCACTTCTCAGAAAACACCGTGGCTGCTTTTAGAGTGGCGCCATGACGTTAGATGTCGCTAATGGATCCAAAATGTACACGACAATGTTGCCAGCCAATGTAAGAACCGAGGTGGCTCAAATACGTGTTTCCATTCCTGTTGTCGCTCCTACTGATTCTGTAGCTGCTGCAGTTGATAAGTTCTTTCTTCCAGATGAAACACACACACACACACACACACATTCACATACACCGATTTTCTCTACGCCATTAACCTTCATTCTTCAAAACTATACCAACTCCTCAATGGCTTTATACGCGTATATATTGATTTAAAACACTTTTAAATGTAGGGAAATACAACACTAGACAGGACTCAAAAGAATAATTCACTTCACTGAATCTTGTTGTTGTTGTTGTTGTTGTTGTTATGTTCACGCAAAGAAATTCACTGGTTTATTCGCTGGCATCAGTCACATCCACAGATGGTCCGATCTCCTATTTTATACATAAATGAACAGCAACTGATGAAAGTTGTTCTGTATTAATGTGTAGTTTTTTTGTCCCCTTCACCCACAGCATAAACGTTCACATGTTAGCTTACGTTTTGCCCCCACTAATTTTATCCTAAACAGACTGTACGAATTTTCTGTCACGTCTGCCTGTATGACGATGCTAACAAAGTATTCCAGGATTCGTCCAACAAATAATTGTGACCTAGAGGTAAAAAGTGGTCCTATTTTTTTTTCTCCTCAGTTCAGAGAAACACTCCCCCGGAATATAGTTGATTTTACAAGTCATTATTACAGCCAGAATCAAACTTCTGTGTTATCAAATAGTGGCATAACGAAGGAACGAAATAACGAAAGCGTGACATAGATACAGTATTCAAGCAGTGACATAACGAAAGTGTGACAAATGTGTTCATTTTAAAAAAAATATGTGAAAGTCAAGCCTCGAATAAACTCTCCCGCCTCTCTATCTCTTCTTTCGTGAGTCGATACTCTAAGTGTAAACACAAACCATAAACCCCAACCCCAGGATTAAACGTAAACCTGAACCCTAAATCACAGACGACGCCTATTATTTTTAATGTAATTCAAACAGATCTCTACAACCATATTTAACAACAAAGATAACCACTCCTTTGTTACGACACTCTTCGTGTCACGCCACTAAAACACATCTCCAATTATTTGTCACTCCTTCGTTATGTCACTCCTCCTTATGTCACTCCTTTGTTACGTCACTCCTTTGTTATGTCGCATTCTATTATGTCACTCCTCTCTAATGTCGTACCTTTGTTATGTCACTCCTTTGTTATGTCGCACCTGTTATGTCATTCCTTTGTTATGTCACACTTGTTATGTCACTCCTTTGTTATGTCGCACCTGTTACATCACTCCTATGTTATGTCACTCCTTTGTTATGTTGCACTTTTGTTATGTTACTCCTTTTTATGTCAGTCCTTTGTTATGTTGTACTTTTCTTATGTCACTCCTTTTTTACGTCACTCCTTTGTTATGTTGCACTTTTCTTATGTCATTCCTTTTTTATGTCACTCCTTTGTTATGTTGCACTTTTCTTATGTCACTTCTTTTTATGTCATTCCTTTGTTATGTTGCAGTTTTGTTATGTCACTCCTTTTTTATGTCACTCCTTAGTTATGTTGCATTTTTGTTATGTCACTCCTATTTTATGTCACTCCTTTGTTATGCTGCACTTTTTTATGTCACTCCTTTGTTATGTTGCACTTTTTTATGTCACTCCTTTGTTATGCTGCACCTTTGTAATGTCACTCCTTTGTTATATGACTCCTTTGTTATGTCACTCCTTTATTATGTTGCACCTTTGCTATGTCACTCCTTTGTTATGTCACTTCTTTGTTATGTCACTCCTTTGTATGTTGCACTTTTGTTATGTCACTCCTTTGTTATGCTGCACCTTTGTTATGTCACTCCTTCGTTATGTCTGAGCCGCTCCCACAAGTCCCCGCCATGACCCGAACAACAGGCAATCCTCTTCTAGCTCTGGAAGTTATATGAGCCTACCTGGTGGACTTTGAGTACGGTGATCTTTCATGTCTGCATGTCCTGGTATGTTAGTATATCTAACTAGGCACATGATGCGAAACTGAACGGATTAACATAATGACAACCAAGGACAAAAAATAAGTGAACACGGCCTGACTGAAGATACTATACTAACATGGGGATACGAGAACTGTAGTCTTCACAAAACTAAAGATGGTGACCAGAAGGGGGAACGAAGCAACATCATGCAATAGAATATGTGATGACGGTGAGTTCTGATAGCGCTGGAATAACATTTTCAGAAAGTACTTATCTTGTTTTGTCTTGTCTTTTCTTTTCTTGTCTTGTCTTGTCTTCAGACATTAGCTAAATCTAGTTACGAGTCTGACGCGACTGACAATATAAATAAATGCCCCGTGTTATTCCCATGCCGTGTGGGCTGTGAAGTGTTAGTGCCTTTGTTTTCCTAGGGAAACCCCAGGTACATATTTTCTGAGCATAGCTAATCCCGGTGTTTGATCGTCCGAAAACAAAACATCAGCCCGAATGCGAACTCGAACAAGGGACTATCTGATGGACAGGCTCGCGCACTGCCCACTACACTGTCGCGTCATATTTTACAGAATTAAACAGTGAGTAAATGAATACTTTGGCAAAAAAAAAAGTTCCTGGCACATACAAATATTATATTTTCTGACACCCTCTGATACATGATACAGAGGTAGTCCTTTACAGATATATCGGCATCGAATATACATAAGTGACATAGTTCCTTACAGATATATCAGCATCGAATATACATAAGTGACATAGTTCCTTACAGATATATCAGCATCAATTATGCAGAACTCAGACAGTTCCTTACAGATATATCAGCATCGATTATACAAAAGTCAGACAGTTCCTTACAGATATATCAGCATCGATTATACCAAAGTTACAATGTCAGAAATGTTGTTCCCAGTGTTCTAAATCTAGACTGCAATTATCTTCAGCGTATGCAGCGGTTGTTAAAACCGGAGAAGACTGCAGATATTCAAAACTAAAAGGGGGAGATGGTGGGCGGAGGGCGGGGAAGGTAATGCAGATGAACAATATCAACGGACGACAGGAAAATCTTACGACAAAATCTAACGATAATCACAAGTGATGATATAAGAAGAATATAAGGGGCTGGCCAGATACTGTGAGACTCCCTCGGCTTCAGATACCGTATCATTAAGTGATATATTTAAGAGCTGGGGACACAGTGAACATTGGCATGCTATGACACTCCAAAGTGCCGCAAATGTCAAGATCGAAGGGATACACGAAGCCAGCAATGTTATGTGCGCTTACCTCCAAAGACGACATGGATCACATGAAGGGGGGGGGGGGGGGGGCAATTTAGATGTACAGGATTTCAAAAAAAAATTATTATTTTTTTTACGAGTGAGAAGGGAGGGAGGAGACAAAGGAACGGAGATGCTGGAGCGTGTTATTTTGCCGGGAGCTGTAAAATTTGAAGACAAAACTTCCATAAACTCGTCACACATGGCAGACGATGACAAATGTTCATGCCAGGAATAAGTAATCATGACAACATGTCATAATCTCCAGAATACAGTATTTCACAATCATACAACAAACGAGGAGATTTTTTTTTAAAAATACATACACACGCCAAACTACATTACAAATATGACATATGATGATGTTATATATACAAGCTCTCCTTTTCCTCAAATGCTGATTTGCCTGAACTAAACGTTATCGATACCTCACTTCAGTTTATACGGCTGTTGTACGAGTGCACTCTGATTCACATACTGTTACCTTCCACAACGATCTGCATCTTGTAAAATCTCTGCTTGCCAGTATGTTCAATGCATGTCAGTCAAGGGTATATTTAAGCTTCACGTTCTAATGTCCTCCAATTACTGGATGAGTATTTACTACCTTCGTTGTTGCGTTATGAGTGGGGTTTTTCCCCCCTCCCTAAAGATGCATCGAACTCACTTTTCATACAAACTAAAACCTACAATATGTAAAGGCTAACGCTACATCTATACATGCATTCAGTTTTACTGTGTACATAATAAACACTTTACTCTTGAATTTACTAAAACACCCAATTAAACATTGTTTTTCTGCATTTACTTAACCCGCAGTATGTATTTACAAAATCGTATTATATGAGAACATTAACCGTTGCATTTACTGCCATTTTCCATTGATTCTCTATACGCAAAACAAAACCTGTACAGCATAAAAGCATACTACAGGATGGCTCGAATGAATGCATCCAGGGCGCAATGTTTATTCTTTGGATATAGAAAAGCAAACTGGAACTAGAAATTATTACAAAGGTAGAAACGCTCTGCTGTGCTGTGTTGTGTTGCTAAGTGAGATACGGAGAGGAAGAAAAGGGGAGAGAACAAATGAGAGCTGGTACTTTATGCTGCAGGAAAACACATACACACGTACTCACACAAATATGAAATTAACCTTACTAAAATCTGTCAAAGGAATTGAGGAGCCTGGACCCATAGTTGTTCCACGTCAGTGGCTGACCGCATAATGGGATCTGATTGAAGTGCTGATAGCGTGTTAGGATCAAAGAGGCCAACCCGGGCGACTGCGTCCAGTGTTTGATGTATTTCACGTATAATTATTCTATCGGGAATCTGGGAAGAACTGAGCTGGAAGATTTTCTTTGACGTGTTGTTGTCAAGATTACATCAACAAAAGGATGAAAGATGCGATTGTGGGTCCTCAAATCAAACGTTTAAATTTTAAATGGAGTTAGTAGCGTCTGAAGCCAATACATATACACATATACCCGTATGTGTGTGAGTGTGAGGGAGAGGAGAGAGTAGAGCGGCAGGGAGAGAATGAAGAGGTAGGGAGAAAAGAACTATATGGCCAGAAGGCAGTCGGGAGACTGAACCCTGCTGTTGTTTTATGGTAAATTCTGAAGGTAAATAAGACACACAGAACTGAAGAAACTAGACACAGCACATACATCTGAGAAGATTAAGAGTCGTGGAAGACTGAATCCTGACCTGAAGAAACTACACATAGCACATACATCTGAGAAGATTAAGAGTCGTGGAAGACTGAATCCTGACCTGAAGAAACTACACATAGCACATACATCTGAGAAGATTAAGAGTCGTGGAAGACTACATGAATCCTGACCTTAAGAAACTACACACAGCACATGCATCTGAGAAGATTAAGAGTCGTGGAAGACTGAATCCTGACCTGAAGAAACTACACACAGCACATACATCTGAGAAGATTAAGAGTCGTGGAAGACTGAATCCTGACCTGAAGAAACTACACACAGCACATACATTTGAGAAGATTAAGAGTCGTGGAAGACTACATGAATCCTGACCTGAAGAAACTACACATAGCACATACATCTGAGAAGATTAAGAGTCGTGGAAGACTGAATCCTGACCTGAAGAAACTACACACAGCACATACATCTGAGAAGATTAAGAGTCGTGGAAGACTACATGAATCCTGACCTGAAGAAACTACACATAGCACATACATCTGAGAAGATTAAGAGTCGTCGAGGACTACATGAATCCTGACCTGAAGAAACTACACACAGCACATACATCTGAGAAGATTAAGAGTCGTGGAAGATTACATGAATCCTGACCTGAAGAAACTACACACAGCACATACATCTGAGAAGATTAAGAGTCGTGGAAGACTACATGAATCCTGACCTGAAGAAACTACACACAGCACATACATCTGAGAAGATTAAGAGTCGTGGAAGATTACATGAATCCTGACCTGAAGAAACTAAACACAGCACATACATCTGAGAAGATTAAGAGTCGTGGAAGACTACATGAATCCTGATCTTAAGAAACTACACACGGCACATACATCTGAGAAGATTAAGAGTCGTGGAGGACTACATTAATCCTGACCTGAAGAAACTACACACAGCACATACATCTGAGAAGATTAAGAGTCGTGGAGGACTACATTAATCCTGACCTGAAGAAACTACACACAGCACATACATCTGAGAAGATTAAGAGTCGTGGAGGACTACATTAATCCTGACCTGAAGAAACTACACACAGCACATACATCTGAGAAGATTAAGAGTTGTGGAGGACTACATGAATCCTGACCTGAAGAAACTACACACAGCACATACATCTGAGAAGATTAAGAGTCGTCGAGGACTACATGAATCCTGACCTGAAGAAACTATACACAGCACATACATCTGAGAAGATTAAGAGTCGTGGAGGACAACATGAATCCTGACCTGAAAGACGACCAGTGACTGCCCAGCTACGGACACAGTGGTGAGCGCTCGTATCAACTCGACCACCAAACTATCTGTCTTTGTTTCTCGACCTCAGTGTTGTATATAAAATAAGTTATCAAGCGGAACTTTTGTAATTCTACAAAGTTAAATTAATACAATGTGGCTCCTAAATTTGACACTGCTTGGCCCGAGTGAAGATGGGAAAAGTCTCTTCTGGCCCGCCGAGCAAAAAAACAACAACAAAAATCAATTGCCAATGGCTGATTTATATGAAACCAGCCCGGTATCTATTCAGCATGGGCCGACATTACTACACTTCACACAGTACAAACTGGTAAGTACGCCAGACTTTAGCTCCCACTTTACTAAAACATAACGAAAATCCAAGGATGGAATGATGGAACACATACATTTCGTCTCCTTCTCTCAGAATTTTCTTATCTACGACTCCGGATATACACGACACGGTGTATTCCACATAAAATTGCTTCCGATTCTTGCTCCTCTATTTTTCTGCTGTCCGACGCTGACAGTACATTTTAAATATCCGCCTCTGACTCCATCATAAATGGCAAATATCAACTTTGTGACTCTGCCTCTATCATAAATGGCACATTTCAACTTTGTGACTCCGACTCTATCATAAATGGCACATTTCAACTGTGTTACTGCCTCTCCTTCATAAACGATACATTTCAACTGTGTGACTGCCTCTCTTTCATAAATGGTACATTTCAACTGTCCGACTCTTGACTCTTTCATAAATGGTACATTTCAACTGTCCGACTCCACCAATAGCTGCTTCTGTCTCCGACAGAAAAAACTCCAACATCTTAATTGTGACGGATATTTTTTTTTCTTTCAGATAATGCCAAGAAGGCAGCATTTCTTATGTCGACATATCTTAATCTGTGGCACTCGTAACATAATAGCAGATTTCACAACATGTCAGCAACAGAACAAAGAGGACCCTGTAAACTGCAGACAATATGATAACTTATGCCCGCTACGCTCATCTGAACAAACCAAAAACGAGCTCATTCATCACATCCCTAGATTTCCCCAACACTTATGCTGAAGTATTTCATTCCAAAAAAAAAAAAACTAACTCAAAATCTGATCAGTTTCTAGCACGTAATATAGGAACTTTGAACACAAATCTCGTATATATTACTACTGCAAGAAATTGTGTGCCTTTTTTATACTTATTATTGACAAATAATCTATATCTCGTTATCTGGAGTTCCTGCTTCTAACTTCTTTTCTCTGTTCCTCCAACACTCAACACGTACATGATACAATGCACCACGTTAGTTTTGCCAAAGCTTTCTTCAAAAACCCCTTTCTCTGTCCAGGTCTGACAGAGCTTACTTTTTTTTTTAAAACCCCACCTAAATGAGAATGGTTTCTTGTCTGCAACACATCTCTTGATTACCATCAGTACGTCTCTGTAGCGCTTAGTCCTGTATGATTATTATCTTCTCAGTAATGTTTGCACAATTATTTGTGACTATAACATATTTGTTAATGCTTATATTCAGATAAATGTTGCTCTTTTTTCGCGCTGGATACTCCATTCTATAAAGAGGTGTAATATTTTTACGTAGGAATCTAACGCGTTCAGAACCTCGTCCACTTTTTTTACTGCTTTTGAATAAAGGGGCGAGGAATTCCCCAGTTCCTGTGCCACTGATCGATTTTTTTTTCCTTGGTGGGACGAGGTGCTGCGACCCAGTAGTGTCCCACTACAGCGGGAGAAACATTCCCACAATCGTTGATTTTTACAGCGTAACCCGAAGGAAGCACTGGCCATCCTCTTTCTTCTCGGCCAAGGTGTCAGTCTTGCAGGTCATGAGCCAGACATTTTAACAATCAACTTTGTACACAACGAGTCCACGTGAGCTATACTAATCCATAAATGGACTATAACAATCCAGGAATGGACTATAACAATCCATGAATGGACTATAACAATCCATAAATGACTATAACAATTCATGAATGGATTATAACAGATGTCATGACACACAAGACAATTTTACTTACCCATCTTTTACAGGCAGCAAGATTGTCTGGCCTCCATCCATATCCACTATACATTTTGTTCCCAAATCTAGTTCTGGAGATTTACACAAAAAAATTAACTTCTACTAGAAACACATAAATTATCTGTGAATTAACCAATACTCACAAACAAAATCAAGTTTTACTTAAAACAAAAATTATACACAGGACCCGACAGCCTGGAATGTGTTGCAGGGATCCCAGACAAAGTGTCACCAAAGTCATGACAGCCACCCTTACAAGCCATAATTGACTTTTTTTTTTTTGCTTGTTCTTAATCTGGCATCAAAATGTCAAAGGACTTTAGTAAGAAGATTTCAACAGCCTGTATGGCTGCAGGTCATATTCTGTGCTTCACATGTCAACTTTTGGGATGAAGATGAGAAAAGACATACTCAGCCAATGACATGTTATATAAGAGCCAACAGACTGCTACGAGAACATGAGAGAAAGATGCTTATTCAAGCAGTCTTGGGCAATGGCAATGGTATGCAACGAAAAGGAAACAGCATCTGTTTATGAAAACATTCACAGCTTCTTTCTGCTTGCCACTCAGGCATCTTAGAGGATAACTTTCATTAAAAAAAAATACTTTTGTTACATTCTTCTTCTTCTTCTTCTGCGTTCGAGGTTGTTGGTCACATTAGATCCTGATCCCTGTCGACATGGCAAAGCCCGAAGTCCTCTCCAGATCCTGATAGGAGCCCCAAAGCATTTTCCCCCAAGCTTGTGTCTTCTGGCCATGTCTCACGTCTCAGGTCCACATGGTTTGGGCACTCTTGAATGATATGTTCCTGAGTCTCGACTCCACTGCCAAGTGGACACTAATTCACTCTGTCCCATCAGTCTTAAGTCAATTTCCCTGTCATCAAACTCATCTACTCTGTCAATGATACTTTAGTTGCCACCTTATTTTTTTCCATAGTTAATTCTTTTGTAGCTCCAGCTAATTCTGGACCTGCCTTGATGATAATCTTATTTCACAAAAGCTCTTTCCTTTGGTAACCACTACAGCACTGTTCATACTGCTGCCACTATTAGCTCTGCACTACTATTTATACAAGCTATGCATTTATTACCACTGTTACATTACATGTACTGTACTGTTGTTACATGATTATGATGTACTTGGTGCAACAAATGGATCCTACTGATGCGGTTGTTCTTTGACCTTTTATGTTTATCAAAACCATACATCACACAACAGCAACATAAATGTTTAATACAGACACTAATCTGCTCAAAAGCATACACACAGGCAATATTCACACGATGGCATACAAAGTATAAAGAAAAATATCACCTGCGTGATGATGCATATAACGTGTACACAAATGCCATTCACATGATGATATACATATATAGACAAAGTTCACAATGAATATTTCATACAAAATTTAATATACATGAAAGCACACCACAGTAACACAGCACCTGTTTAGTTTATACAGGCCATAAACTTGGACCTTTTTAATAACGGAAGACATTTGTAAACATAAACTTCAAGTGATTTTCTTGACAACAAAATATTTATTTAATTTTTTTTTAAATTATTGTCATCCATCTCAAGTATTTTTTTTTCTTTTATTTTCTCTGTTTCCCTAAAGCCAGTTATAAGTGACTGAGGCCCCCCTCCCCTCACCCATGTCCTTACACTTCATAATTAGGTAGCGTTACATTAAAAACCCTCAAATGCTCCCAGTTTTCTTTATATTCTAGACTTTTTACCTTCAAAACTTTCAAATGCTCCTAGTTTTCTTTATATTCTAGACATTTTACCTTCAAAACTTTCAAATGCTCCCAGTTTTCTTTATATTCTAGACATTTTACATTCAAAACCTTCAAATGCTCCTAGTTTTCTTTATATTCTAGACATTTTACCTTCAAAACCTTCAAATGCTCCTAGTTTTCTTTATATTCTAGGCATTTTACCTTCAAAACCTTCAAATGCTCCCAGTTTTCTTTATATTCTAGACATTTTACCTTCTAAACCTTCAAATGCTCCTAGTTTTCTTTATATCCTAGACATTTTACCTGCAAAACCTTCAAATGCTCCCAGTTTTCTTTATATTCTAGACTTTTTACCTTCAAAACTTCCAGTTTTCTTTATATTCTAGACATTTTACCTTCAAAACCTTCAAATGCTCCTAGTTTTCTTTATATCCTAGGCATTTTACCTGCAAAACCTTCAAATGCTCCCAGTTTTCTTTATATTCTAGACATTTTACCCGCAAAACCTTCAGATGCTCCCAGTTTTCTTTATATTCTAGACATTTTACCTGCAAAACTTTCAAATGCTCCCAGTTTTCTTTATATTCTAGACTTTTTACCTTCAAACCTTCCAGTTTTATTTATATTCTAGACATTTTACCTTCAAAACCTTCAAATGCTCCCAGTTTTCTTTATATTCTAGACATTTTACCTTCCAAACCTTCAAATGCTCCTAGTTTTCTTTATATTCTAGACATTTTAACTTCAAAACTTTCAAATGCTCCCAGTTTTCTTTATATTCTAGGCATTTTACCTTCAAAACCTTCAAATGCTCCCAGTTTTCTTTATATTCTATACATTTTAAATTCTAAACCTTCAAATGCTCCTAGTTTTCTTTATATCCTAGACATTTTACCTGCAAAACCTTCAAATGCTCCCAGTTTTCTTTATATTCTAGACTTTTTACCTTCAAACCTTCCAGTTTTCTTTATATTCTAGACATTTTACCTTCAAAACCTTCAAATGCTCCTAGTTTTCTTTATATCCTAGGCATTTTACCTGCAAAACCTTCAAATGCTCCCAGTTTTCTTTATATTCTAGACATTTTACCCGCAAAACCTTCAGATGCTCCCAGTTTTCTTTATATTCTAGACATTTTACCTGCAAAACTTTCAAATGCTCCCAGTTTTCTTTATATTCTAGACTTTTTACCTTCAAACCTTCCAGTTTTATTTATATTCTAGACATTTTACCTTCAAAACCTTCAAATGCTCCCAGTTTTCTTTATATTCTAGACATTTTACCTTCCAAACCTTCAAATGCTCCTAGTTTTCTTTATATTCTAGACATTTTAACTTCAAAACTTTCAAATGCTCCCAGTTTTCTTTATATTCTAGGCATTTTACCTTCAAAACCTTCAAATGCTCCCAGTTTTCTTTATATTCTATACATTTTAAATTCTAAACCTTCAAATGCTCCTAGTTTTCTTTATATCCTAGACATTTTACCTGCAAAACCTTCAAATGCTCCCAGTTTTCTTTATATTCTAGACTTTTTACCTTCAAACCTTCCAGTTTTCTTTATATTCTAGACATTTTACCTTCAAAAGCTTCAAATGCTCCTAGTTTTCTTTATATCCTAGGCATTTTACCTGCAAAACCTTCAAATGCTCCCAGTTGTCTTTATATTCTAGACATTTTACCTGCAAAACCTTCAAATGCTACTAGTTTTCTTTATATCCTAGACATTTTACCTGCAAAACTTTCAAATGCTCCCAGTTTTCTTTATATTCTAGACTTTTTACCTTCAAACCTTCCAGTTTTATTTATATTCTAGACATTTTACCTTCAAAACCTTCAAATTCTCCCAGTTTTCTTTACATTCTAGACATTTTACCTTCAAAACCTTCAAATGCTCCCATTTTTCTTTATATTCTAGGCATTTTACCTGCAAAACCTTCAAATGCTCCCAGTTTTCTTTATATCATAGGCATTTTACCTGCAAAACCTTCAAATGCTCCCAGTTTTCTTTATATTCTAGGCATTTTACCTGCAAAACCTTCAAATGCTCCCAGTTTTCTTTATATCATAGGCATTTTACCTGCAAAACCTTCAAATGCTCCTAGTTTTCTTTAGGCATTTTACCTGCAAAACCTTCAAATGCTCCCAGTTTTCTTTATATCCTAGACTTTTTACCTTCAAACCTTCCAGTTTTCTTTATATTCTAGACATTTTACCTTCAAAACCTTCAAATGCTCCTAGTTTTCTTTATATCCTAGGCATTTTACGTGCAAAACCTTCAAATGCTCCCAGTTTTCGTTATATTCTAGACATTTTACCTTCGAAACCTTCAAATGCTCCCAGTTTTCTTTATATTCTAGACATTTTACCTTCTAAACCTTAAAGTTTTCTTTATATTCTAGACATTTTACCTTCTAAACCTTCAAATGCTCCCAGTTTTCTTTATATTCTAGGCATTTTACCTGCAAAACCATCAAATGCTCCCAGTTTTCTTTATATTCTAGACATTTTACCCGCAAAACCTTCAAATGCTCCCAGTTTTCTTTATATTCTAGGCATTTTACCTGCAAAACCTTCAAATGCTCCCAGTTTTCTTTATATTCTAGGCATTTTACCTGCACAACCTTCAAATGCTCCCAGTTTTCTTTATATTCTAGGCATTTTACCTTCAAAACCTTAAAATGCTCCCAGTTTTCTTTATATTCTAGGCATTTTACCTGCAAAACCTTCAAATGCTCCCAGTTTTCTTTATATTCTAGGCATTTTACCTGCAAAACCTTCAAATGCTCCCAGTTTTCTTTATACTCTAGGCTTGCAAAACCTTCAAATGCTCCCAGTTTTCTTTATATCCTAGACTTTTTACCTTCAAACCTTCCAGTTTTCTTTATATTCTAGACATTTTACCTTCAAAAGCTTCAAATGCTCCTAGTTTTCTTTATATCCTAGGCATTTTACCTGCAAAAACCTTCAAATGCTCCCAGTTTTCTTTATATTCTAGACATTTTACCTTCAAAACCTTCAAATGCTCCCAGTTTTCTTTATATTCTAGACTTTTTACCTTCAAACCTTCCAGTTTTCTTTATATTCTAGACATATTACCTTCTAAACCTTCAAATGCTCCCAGTTTTCTTTATATTCTAGACATTTTACCTTCAAAACCTTCAATTGCTCACAGTTTTCTTTATATTCTAGACATTTTACCTTCTAAACCTTCAAATGCTCCCAGTTTTCTTTATATTCTAGACATTTTACATGAGCATGACATGAACCTGCATGGGTCCAAGCTTAGGAACCACTGATTTATTCTACTTTTTCATATCTAATTTCTCCTTATTCTATTTTGTCTTCTCTTATCTACTTTCTCCTTATTCTATTTTGTCTTCTCTTATCTACTTTCTCCTTTTTTCCCCCTCTCTCATCTTTCCACTCCTTTTCCCTCTTGTTAACATATTTTCCAACCCTCAGCTTCTCTATGTGGCCAATAATATTGTCTTATTCTTGTAGTTTTACTTAAATCCCATTTTTTTTAAAGTTCTGCATTGTTAATGTGAAGTATATGAGGAAGGACAAATTAGTCGGCATAAAATCCCTTGATGAGGTTGAAAAGCTCGCTGAAAACAGGAAAACTTGGCGAACTACCATGTGAGCCCTATGTGACATTCAAAGGCACGGGAAGGGTGTAAGATGTAAAATGATCAGAGGGAAGAAAACCACTGAAAAGAAAAGAAATATCTGGTAACATTCCTGCAAGTGCATGTATTATGCCTGAAAGACATAATACTCACTCATTCATTTGCATGTTCCCTTGTGGAACTTTGCCTCCCAAACATAATACTTATGGAAGAAAATCTAGAGGCACAAGAGGCTGAAGATAACAAGGGTAGACTGATGAAAAGGACAACCACTAGAGTTTGACAGACAAGAAGTCTGATGTAATGCACCATCAAAGGCAAAAGAAGCAGCCAGAAGGAGATTCACTGCACCAATAGTTACTGCAGAAATGGTGCAGTATAATGATCCAAACTTGGGCTCAAATGCATCTAAGACCTAGTCAAGTTCAATAAAATTAGTCCTTACACACAACAGAATGTTCTGATGATGGAAGTGTGGTGGACTGGCTCATTCCACCATTACACTCTGTCTTACGGATAATTCCTCTCAAAACTTTCTATTAAACATTTGTAATTATAAATTCTGTTTATTTTCTTTCATTTCCTTTTTCATGACCCACAATTATAGCCACAGGTGGTCCACTTTACATTCTCTTTAGAGGATTCTCTTTAGGAAAACTATCATAAACACTCCAAGAGATATTTCTATAATCACTCTAACTTAGCACTTTACACTTGTAATCTCTGAATAATTCCTAGCAATTATCACTTGGTTTAACAGCAATAGATAGAAGGAACAATCTACTTCTAGATAAGACAACAGGTTAACTTAAGATGACATAAATAATATAAGAGTAAAATCTAGTGGGTATAAGTTTAGCTAAACAACAAGACAATATGATGTTTTCATTTCCTAGTGGGAATATGTTTAACTAAACTTCGGTATGCTGACGACACAGTAGTGATAGCTGAGAACCAACATGACCTGCAAAATCTCTTGGATAAAGTCGCCAAAGAAAGTGAACAGAAAGGCCTTACTTTGAACATCAAAAAGACAGAGACTATGGTTATATCTAAGAAACAGAACCCACCAGCATGCAGTATTAATTTAAACGGAACTATTCTAAAGCAGGTGCAGAAAATTAGGAACAGAATAGGCCAAGCAAAAGACTGCATTTCAGAGAATGAGAAACATATTAACCAACACATCCTTATCACTGAATGTTAGAAAATGAGTCCTAAAATGCTATATTGAACCTATCTTGTTATATGGAAGTGAATCATGGACAATAGGCAAGTCTGCACAAAAATCATTGGAAGCAGCAGAAATGTGGTTTATTAAAAGAATGTTGCGAATCCCCTGGACAGCAAAAATAACTAATGAAGAATGTATGAGAAGAGCTGGAGAGACAAAAAACCTTGTCAAAAAGATAAGAGAGAGACAATGTACTTTCATAGGACATGCAATGAGAAGAGGGGGCATTGAAAATATTATAACAACAGGAAAAATAGAAGGAAGAAGATCAAGAGGAAGACCAAGAGAAATGATACAGGAAAGTCTGACGGGATGGTGTGAGAGGAGATCACCAACTGAACTAATGGCCTGCATGAAGGATCGTGTACTCTGGAGAAGCATAATAGCCAACGCCAGTCAGCACGGCACATGATGATGATGAAACATCAAGACAATATGACATTTTGGTTTCTTGATTGGTGTAAGTTTAATGAAACAACAAGACAATATTATGTTCTGGACTTCTTGTGTGTGTAAGTTTAACTAAACAACAAGACCATGTTACATTTTGGTCTTCTGGCTGATGTAAGTTAACAAGAGGACAATGTGACATTTCAGTTTTCACATTCTCCAGATTTAAAAAAAAAAACTGAGTTATTATTAC
The DNA here is from genome assembly GCA_009760885.1 of Achatina immaculata. Taxonomy (NCBI): domain Eukaryota; kingdom Metazoa; phylum Mollusca; class Gastropoda; order Stylommatophora; family Achatinidae; genus Lissachatina; species Lissachatina immaculata. The sequence goes on from CM019701.1 coordinate 8,238,886, forward strand.
ACTAAATGGTAGCAAAAGAATACAAATAAATTTACATAATGTTAGAATCTATAAATGAATGGATTTATGCTTTTACAATGATAAAGAATACACTATAAACTACTCAGTCTCTTGCCATAATGATGACAGATCAGGCTGCAAGAATACATTTAGTAATCAAATATCATCATCATGTGCCTTCTCCAGAACGAAGGACGGTGGTAATGAATCTCCAGTTCCCTCGCTCCCTTGCCTTGATGGTGCACTCAGCCAGGAGTGCTGTCCACTCTCATGTTATCTTCCCATCTACATCTCTGTCCACTCTCATGTTATCTTCCCATCTACATCTCTGTCCACTCTCATGTTATCTTCCCATCTACATCTCTGTCCACTCTCATGTTATCTTCCCATCTACATCTCTGTCCACTCTCATGTTATCTTCCCATCTACATCTCTGTCCACTCTCATGTTATCTTCCCATCTACATCTCTGTCCACTCTCATGTTATCTTCCCATCTACATCTCTGTCCACTCTCGTGTTATCTTCCCATCTACATATCTGTCCACTCTCGTGTTATCTTCCCATCTACATCTCTGTCCACTCTCGTGGTATCTTCCCATCTACATCTCTGTCCACTCTCATGTTATCTTCCCATCTACATCTCTGTCCACTCGTGTTATCTTCCCATCTACATCTCTGTCCACTCTCGTGTTATCTTCCCACCTACATCTCTGTCCACTCTCGTGTTATCTTCCCATCTACATCTCTGTCCACTCTCGTGTTATCTTCCCATCTACATCTCTGTCCACTCTCATGTTATCTTCCCATCTACATCTCTGTCCACTCTCATGTTATCTTCCCATCTACATCTCTGTCCACTCTCATGTTATCTTCCCATCTACATCTCTGTCCACTCTCGTGTTATCTTCTCATCTACATCTCTGTCCACTCTCATGTTATCTTCCCATCTACATCTCTGTCCACTCTCATGTTATCTTCCCATCTACATCTCTGTCCACTCTCATGTTATCTTCCCATCTACATCTCTGTCCACTCTCATGTTATCTTCCCATCTACATCTCTGTCCACTCTCGTGTTATCTTCCCATCTACATCTCTGTCCACTCTCATGTTATCTTCCCATCTACATCTCTGTCCACTCTCATGTTATCTTCCCATCTACATCTCTGTCCACTCTCGTGTTATCTTCCCATTTACATCTCTGTCCACTCTCGTGTTATCTTCCCATCTACATCTCTGTCCACTCTCGTGTTATCTTCCCATCTACATCTCTGTCCACTCTCATGTTCTCTTCCCATCTACATCTCTGTCTTCCACCTCTCTTCTAGTATGGTCTTCAGTGTGTTGTTATGTCTTCTTATATGGCCAAAGTATTTTGTTTTCTTCATCTTTATTTCTTCGAGAAGTTCACCTTGTACTTGGAGCTGTTCTAAAACTTGTGCATTTGTTCTTTTCATCCTCCATGTTATGTGACCTAGTTTTCTGTAGAACCAAATTTCTGCTACATTAATCTTTTTCTGTAGCTTTTGTTTAAGAGTCCAGGTTTCTGCTCCATACAGCAAAACAGAGCAGATATAACATTTTACAAATCTTAATTTTGTTTTTATTAAATATATATATATATATATATATATATGATTTAATAATAAAGGGTCCAGCATAAGGCATAGCTGGATTTTTTAAAATGGAAAATAAATAAGCGTTATACCTGTTTTTGGTTTAAAAAAAAAAAGTGAAATGAAACTCAGAAAAAAGTGGGTATTTTTATTATTACTGACAATCATATTTAGGTTTTGAAAATTACGCCGGTTAGATGACCGCCATTACATTTGATACATTCAGCCAGGCGTCTGGAAAATTCCTGTATAACACTATTTAACATGTTCAAAGGGATATTTTGAATGCAGTATAGGATTCAATCTTTTAGGTCTGCAACTGACTGTGGTCGACTAACATACACCGTGTTCTTGAGATACCCCCACAAAAAGAAGTCTGCGGCCGATAAATCCGGTGACCTTGCCGGCCAATGAATATCCCCAAATCTGGAAATAAGCCGATTTGGAAATTCTTGTCGCAGCATGGCCATGGACTGACGGGCTGTGTGGGCAGTTGCTCCATCTTGTTGAAATCATATTAGCCTCTTATTTCTATTGGCCAAGTCTAGAATGAAGTATTCAGTTAGCATCTGGACATAAAGATCACTATTAACAGTAAGATGATGCCAGGTGCCAAAGCGGTCCTAACAGCTGATCGCCGAAGGCTACGTAGCATTGCGTTGCGGAGTTTTTGAATTCGTTCAGGTGTCTGATGAGTTCTTGGACGACCGGTAGACTTGTTATTAAGGCAATTAGCTGTTTCCTTAAATTTTTGGACCCACCTCAAAATTGTTTTGTCCTCAGATCGGGAACATTATCACGGGGATGCAACTCAAAACGGCGATGAAAAACTTTCGTTGTACAGTAACAGACGATTCCCCACTTTTAAAATGCGTTTCAACGGTGAATGCGCGATGTTGTATTTGCCAAGAAGCCATTGTTAAAAATGACCGTTTGTCTGCTTCATCTCTGACGTCATTTTTTTTTTCCACATGTATTCAGTTTCTGCGCACTACGTCAGTTAAATCCAGCTGTGTTTTATGCTGGATCCTGTATATCCATGAAGTACACATTTGTCTAATATACCAAAGAAGTAAATACTCTGATACAACGGGCTTCATAAAATTATATAACCTAGCTATTCTTTACTGTATATGTTTTGCTTCCTCTATTTTTAAAAAAAATCTTCCTGAACTGCAATCTGGGATATTCTTTGCAGCTGACGCGCTGAATCCTGGGTCTCCTGCTAAACAAGAAGTGGATAACACTGGCTAACATGGTGCCCTGGGATAGCATGGGAAAACTGGTCATACAGAATCCACGGGAACCACAGCCATCCCCCGTCCCGTTTGAGTGAGGCTGAGACCATTACTGTGGAGCCCCAATGGAAGGGTGGGAGCTTTTGATGTTGGCTAGCTGTGGTTTTACTGGCTCGGTCAACTGTATCAGCACCAGTGGAAAGATGGGAGCAGGTCTTGACTAGCTGTGGTTTTACTGGCTTAGTCAACTGCATCAGCTTCATCGCTCGTCCCTACATTTTACTATAACGAAATGCATTTCTTCTTGTTAAACAACGACGACAACTTCAAAGAACATGACAGTAGATGCCCCTCTGAAAAGACCCTTAAATAAAGACAGCGTATGATTCATTCATTCATTCGTTTGCATGTCCCTTGCGGAACTTTGCCTCCCTAACAGCACTCCTGTAGGCCTCTCGGTTGTGAGCAAGATGGCCTGCTGCTGCTGCTGCATCCATTTGCAGATCGTCAACGATGTCTTGCACCCATCTTCGTTTTGGTCTTCCTCTTTTTCTTTTTTCCCATTATGTATCCTTCCATGCCGGTCTTCTCTAGATTATCATGACGTTTAATGTGTCCAAAATATTTAAGTTTTCTCTCTTTAATCTTCTTTACTAGCCAGCCTTCTTCAATATTAAGCTCTTGTAGTATGGATATATTTGTTCTTTTTTGTGTCCACGATATTTGGAGAACTCTTCTGTAGCATTTACATTCAAAGGCATTTATGTGTTTCTCAGTTGTTTTGTTAAGTGTCCAGGTCTCACGGGCATATGTTGAGATGGGAAAGGTGCATGACCTTAAAAATCTTATTTTTGTGGTTCTGTCTGCTCCTCTCCGCAGGTTCTTTATTTGTTTTACTTTCTGAAGAGCAATAGATGTCCTCCTTTTAATTTCCCTCATTGTATCTCCATTATTAGTTAGTAGTGATCCAAGATATTCAAAACTCTTCACTTCTTCCAATTTTTCCTCATTGATATATATTTCAGCTGCTTTATTTGTTTTGTCAGTTGTCATCAATTTAGTTTTCTTTGCATTAAGATAGAGGTTCTGCTCTTCGCTGTTCTTACGGACTGACATAATTAGTTTTTCCATTCCTCTTTGTGTTGTGGACAGTAACACTGTGTCATCAGCATATCTGGTCTCTGGTATTTCATAACCTCCAATTATTATGGCATCGTAATATTCTTTGTCTACATCTTTTCTAACATTCCTCATTATATTTTCAGTATACAAGTTAAATAAGTAGGGTGACAATATGCACCCCTGACGGACCCCTTGTTTTATGTCAAACCAACTTGTTGTTGCACCATTTATTCTTACTGCCGCTTTTTGGTCTAGATACAGCAGTGATGTTAATTGTATCAAATGTGTTGGAAATACCATTTTTTCCATTATGTATCCTTCCATGCCGGTCTTCTCTAGATTATCATGACGTTTAATGTGTCCAAAATATTTAAGTTTTCTCTCTTTAATCTTCTTTACTAGCCAGCCTTCTTCAATATTAAGCTCTTGTAGTATGGATATATTTGTTCTTTTTTGTGTCCACGATATTTGGAGAACTCTTCTGTAGCATTTACATTCAAAGGCATTTATGTGTTTCTCAGTTGTTTTGTTAAGTGTCCAGGTCTCACGGGCATATGTTGAGATGGGAAAGGTGCATGACCTTAAAAATCTTATTTTTGTGGTTCTGTCTGCTCCTCTCCGCAGGTTCTTTATTTGTTTTACTTTCTGAAGAGCAATAGATGTCCTCCTTTTAATTTCCCTCATTGTATCTCCATTATTAGTTAGTAGTGATCCAAGATATTCAAAACTCTTCACTTCTTCCAATTTTTCCTCATTGATATATATTTCAGCTGCTTTATTTGTTTTGTCAGTTGTCATCAATTTAGTTTTCTTTGCATTAAGATAGAGGTTCTGCTCTTCGCTGTTCTTACGGACTGACATAATTAGTTTTTCCATTCCTCTTTGTGTTGTGGACAGTAACACTGTGTCATCAGCATATCTGGTCTCTGGTATTTCATAACCTCCAATTATTATGGCATCGTAATATTCTTTGTCTACATCTTTTCTAACATTCCTCATTATATTTTCAGTATACAAGTTAAATAAGTAGGGTGACAATATGCACCCCTGACGGACCCCTTGTTTTATGTCAAACCAACTTGTTGTTGCACCATTTATTCTTACTGCCGCTTTTTGGTCTAGATACAGCAGTGATGTTAATTGTATCAAATGTGTTGGAAATACCATTTTTTCCATTATTTCCCAAAGTTTTTGGTGTTGTACACAATCAAATGCATTTGTGTAGTCTATAAAGGATAAATATAGATTCACGTTAAACTCTCTGCATTTCTCTATTATTAATCTTAGATTGAATATATGATTTCATGATCCTCTTCCTTTTCTTAAACCAGCTTTGACCATATTGACTTCTTCTTCTATTTTCTGTCGAAGTCTACCCATTATGATTTTTTACAGAATTTTACTGGCATGACTAATCAGGGCAACAGTTATGTAGTTTGTGCATAATTTCAAGTTACCCTTTTTTTGGCAGTGGTATGAATACAGTTCCTTTTCCATTCTTTTGGCTAAATACCTGAATGCCATATCTTTTTACATAGTGCATGATAGATTGTTGCACACTCCTTTCCTCCTGATTTAATACAGCGTATGATACGGGGCAAATTTACTATGGCTCTCTGTAACTTCCCACATGAATCCGACCCAAAGACCTCTTATCAGGCTCCTTCAATATGTTGAATACGTCAATATCTAGCCCGTTGGTCATATGAATGCTTGTTAGGAACACCGTACAGAAGCTATTATTGTCCTGATTATCAACGCTGATCACAACTGATGATCATGCCACCCTTACCGCTCAGTTTATTTTTGTGTTAATATACAGGAAACAACGGAGTTGTGGTTCCTAAGAAGAAGGATGAGAATACCATAGACGGCCAAGAAAACAAATGAAGAGGTTCTAAGTCAGGCTGGGCAGAAGAGAGAACTTACGACAAATTTCAGAACACGACAGTCCAGATTTGTAGGACATGCTTTAAGATGAGGCAAAACTGAAACATTAGTAACAACAGGAAAACTTGAGGGGGGGGGGGGGGGGGAAAGAGAGCAGAGGAAGGCAGAAACAAGATACCAAGATACTCGACGGACACAGAGCACGGTCTAACACACACCTTATAGAAAGATTAAAGGACAGGTGGTTGTGGAAAACAATAACGACCAACTCCTGACTGCCATGCACCTGAGATAGCTAGCTAGCTAGCTAGCTAGCTAGATAGATAGATAGATAGATAGATAGATAGATAGATAGATAGATAGATAGATAGATAGATAGATAGATAGATAGATAGATAGATAGATAGATAGATAGATAGATAGATAGATAGATAGATAGATAGATAGATAGATAGATAGATAGATAGATAGATAGATAGATAGATAGATAGATAGATAGATAGGTATAGATAGATAGATAGATAGATAGATAGATAGATAGATAGATAGATAGATAGATAGATAGATAGTAGATAGATAGATAGATAGATAGATAGATAGATAGATAGATAGATAGATAGATAGATAGATAGATAGATAGATATAGATAGATAGATAGATAGATAGATAGATAGATAGATAGATAGATAGATAGATAGATAGATAGATAGATAGATAGATAGATAGATAGATAGATAGATAGATAGATAGATAGATAGATAGATATAGATAGATATAGATAGATAGATAGATAGATAGATAGATAGATAGATAGATAGATAGATAGATAGATAGATAGATAGATAGATAGATAGATAGATAGATAGATAGATAGATAGATAGATAGATAGATAGATAGATAGATAGATAGATAGATAGATAGATAGATAGAATGTTTCTGTCTGTGTAATATTATCAATGCAAAACTAAAAGCATCAATTCTACCATTTTCCTCCACAAATATTTTTTCTTCTTACAGCTTAGATAAACTGTTGCAGAACCGGAATACAGAGAAAACAGCTACGTAAACAAAAAGGCATTTATATCTATTTTTTTTTAAAAACAGAGAAATCAAGAACATATCTTATTCGTGTGATTAGATCTCTAATGAAACTTATCAGATGCAGACGATAAGAGCTGTAATGATACTCTGAATACCACGAACATTGCTTCACTCAATAATGTCAACATGACCCCGCTAATGACTGACATAACCCAGTGCTTATCAAACTTTTTATGGTGGCGATTCTTAAAAACTTTCCTCTAGTGCACCTTTATGCTATGCTTTATTATGTTTTACAATACAAAAATCAAAAATATTATGCGCAAACGCTAGTATCTAGGACAAATAATAACAAATTTTCATTAATTTAGGAAACATCAAAACGGCTAATTATACTAACAAATACTTTAGTTTTTTTTCATATCATTTTACATGGAAAAAAAACTTGTTTTTTATTAAATCACTTATATCTTATATGCTAGTAACTCTTACGTCTGTTTCGGCATTTTTTAAAATTAAGTAATTATTTGTAAAATATCGCCAAGCGCTCGGCGCTGAAAAACAAAAACTTGAGAAGCGCTGACATAATCGATCAAACGTAGCAGAAGACACTGGTCGAACTCACCCCGTTTATTCACTGGTCGAACTCGCACAGCAACTTGTACTTTCTCCGACATTTTATCACAAATAAGATGTTGAAAATACCATGAAACAAAGACAATAATGTTACTCAGAACGTGCAGCGCACTGTAAATCCACTTGTATGAGCCGATACTGTAATTCAAATCCTAGCGACACCTGAAGTGACATCCTCCCAGCGCCATCTTTGATGTTTAGCTATACAACATCCGGGCGCTGAGGATGATTCATCCCTCGATAACCAGTTCCAAGAGTTCCAGAGCTTATCGACTTCAATTTCCAAGGCAAACTCTAGCGGAGTAGACGCGGGAATTTTGCATCGTTTAAGAATACAGGAGTTTGCTTCCTACTTACATAAACATTGTATACAGAACAGATAAATACCTTTTTGTCATGCCCTGTTATCCTGTATGAAATGAATATAGGTCATCTCATATTTCTTTTCCATATTATGAACGTAACGATGTTTTTACTTACTTTTAAGGGGGGAGGGAAGGAATGGTGAAGACGCTGACCTATTAGGCAATTAGAGGCCCACGCCTGATTTGCTAGCGTCAGGATTAGCGCGAACCATAGCTGACCAAGACCCTGCCCCACCTCTTCCGTTGGTGCCTGTAGTAACAGGCATGGCCTGGCTAACCGGGGCAGGGATCACCATAGTCCCCATGGTGGTGGAGTCTGCTAAAGAAGCATTGCACACCCCCTTGCTTTTTAGCTGTACTCCGGGACTGAAAAAAATACCTGCCATAACCCGCTCTCACGCCGATACGACGCTGTGCCTCAACATCTCGACAGCATCGCCTGCAAAGAACACCAGCTCGCAGTTACAGGGAGATAGCACAAGACAAAGACAAGATAAGACAAGACAAGTTACTTACCCAGTGCAATCAAAGGTATGTTAATATTACTTTAACCACCATAATTATCAACTCACTCTGTGTACTGTTTAATTAAATAAACAGCACATATCACCACCAAAGACTGCTCTTTTAAGCTTCCAGTAACAACAAATGTTTTTATTTTTAAAACTACTGTGAACTAAGAAGAAGATGCTAAAGAGGATGGTGAGCTTAATAAAAGAAAGTTATGCAGTAACTTAAGGTAGGGATGCCAGCACCTTTCCTCATTGCCTCGGTTTTTCTAATGAAACCCATGGGACCGGCTAGCATAGTGGTTGGAGCACTCGTCTAGCAACCGAATGGTCGAGGGTTCGAATCCCCAGCTGAGCGGGATTTTTTCCCCATCAGTACGGCCCCGAGGTCGACCCACCCTCGTAAAATAGGTACCAGAGAAAAATCTGGGAAGGAAAGGCAGCCAGGAAAGGAACTGGCCATCCTACCTCATACGATGATGGCCCAGAATAAGGTCTCTAACGCTTCAATCCCTGCAGCATTTGAAATCCATTTCACATTTTGGTGGCTCAACCTTACAGCAATGTTCCATTAAGGCATATGGGGGATACGGTGTTAGGCCCATATTTCCAAGACCACCGGCATATGAAAGATGCAACCAGTCAAAATAACGCTGAGGAAATTAAAGGTATATTAAATGTGTTTTATTATTAGATGTAACGAGGAATTAAGTAAATAAATTCACACACACACACCAGAATAAACTGGAAGATGCGTATTTATAGATTTGCATGAGTGAGAAGACTGTGTATAATACAACTTAAACTTTAAATATGCAGAACTGTAACAAAAATGTGCAACATTTTATTCAGAGGTGAGATTTGCAATGAACATAAACTTGAGTGAAGAAACACATCTAATGATTTAGTCTGATGATTTAGTCTTTCATGTTTCATACATGCTTTCTAGTTCTTCATGTTTCATACAAGCTTTTTAGTCCTGCATGTTTGATAGTGCTTCCTAGTCCTTTATTTTTCATACTTTACGACCTTGTATCACCATCATCATCCTGTGTCACATCAAAGGTGAAGGTTGACTCAGGATCTTGTTCTCCGTTTCCTGTCTCTTTGTTGGTACAACTAGCTCAGTTTTGTTTATATCTTTATATTTATCTTTTTATATTTATCTCTTTATATTTATCTATTTTCATTTCTTTTTACTTACCTTTTATTTTTCTCTGATAATTTCTTTAAATCCGTTTTAGTATGTCTATAACTCTTTAACAATTGTAACATTCCTGCTCTCTCTGTCTCTCTGTCTCTCTCTCTCTCTCACTCTCTCTCTTTGTATACTTATATTTCACATAGTTTCATCTTGCATTCTTATATATATATATATATATATATGTGTGTGTGTGTGTGTGTGTGTATGTATATATATGTGCATAAATACATACATAATATATACATATATTCATGTAATTTTGTATACCTTATTAAATCGAGTGTGCGGGAAGCATGAAAGATTGAATGATAAAGGCAGAACGTAAGACGGCGTGCCCAATTCTTCACCCTTTTAAAATAAAGATCATTATTCATTCATTCATTCTCTCTCTCTCTCTCTCTCTCTCTCTCTCTCTCTTTCTCTCTCTAAACTTTAAGTACCCAAAGCTCAATGGGGCTTCCGCAAGGGTTTTCCACAAATACCTGTCCTTTGCCTTTTTTTCCCGCTCTTTGCCCAAGGTGAGCCCTAGCTCTCCTGCTCACTACGTGAAGAATTATGTGTTTGATATATGATGATGTTTCTTTATACTATGAGTATCTAGTGCAGGAAGATCTGTTTTCCAGCCTGACACTGTCAGTAAGTTTATTTAATTTCTGTTTCTGTCTGATATTCTGATATCCCTGTGTAATTTGTGTTCTCAAGATATTTCACTAGTTCGTTGTAACTGGAGGATGAATGGCGTCGCCGATATAAATACGAGCACGTTTTGCAATATTTATACTTTAAAAAGGCAGCGCTTATTGTAGCTAGCAACAACACGGCTAGACTAATAGCTATAATGACTATTGCAATGGAAGATGCCTCTTCCACATAACCATATGTATTATTATTCAGGGGAATATTTGTGGAAATTAAAATTACGGGACTTGTATTCTGAGCAACAGAATTAGAAAAATCATTACTATCATAGACTGTGCCATTGTTTTTAGGGTTATCAACAGAATCAGCAGCCGCACAGATTGTGTTAGTTTCAGGTCCGCACTCTTGCTGAACTTTCTGATTCTCTGAACATTTCGTGCAAGGCTCACAGTACGGCTCGGTCTGAGGGTCCCCTGTCATCTTGTAGTGGTGGACGTCACATCCGAGATTTGTGTCTTTGACAGGCGTGCAGGCATCTACTACGACTTCGTGGTTGCTGGGGTTGGCCATGGTGCATTTTCTGCAGGTTTTACATTGGTGATGGTCCTGATCCATGTATTCACCGTTAGGACAAGGGGCACACTTGAAGATAAGGGAATCAAATAGTTCCCCAGCTGCGCAAGGCCCTTTGTCACACAGTTCCATATATCTCATATCCGCGGCAATGCCAGAAAAGACGCAAAGCATGAGGACTCTCTGGGACACCCGAGTAATGGAGCATTGTTGCAACATTTTGACTGAAAGTAAACAACAACAACAAAATAAGTAAAATAAAGCATATGCGAGGTATGTTTAAAACAATAGCAAAATGAACAGTTATCTTCGTTTCAGAACAATATCTTGAAACAGTTAAATCTTGGCAGCTTACAGAAGTTGTAGAGCATCATTTTGTTTGTTGCATTTCCTTCTTCCTCTGAAAAATCTTATATCTTATATCTTATATCCTTCCCGTGCCGTTAGACGTCACATAGGGCTCGCAAAGTAGTTCGCCAATTTTTCCTGTCCTCGGCGAGTCTTTCAACCTCATCAAAGGATTTTATGCCTGTTAACTTGGCCTCTCTTAATAATGTCCTCTTCAGAGTTTCACGCTATTTCTGAAAAATAGGTTTGGATAAATTAGACAGTCCTTGTCAAGTTGGACATCCCCTTGTTACAAAAATACACGAATAAAAGCTTTTTTTCTCATTTCTCTGTGTTTTACAGCGCTGATATTTTCTTTTTTTCCAGTGGGCTTTTTCTTCCAGCAAAGTTTCATCAGCTTATGTTTTCTAGAAAGCCACAAAAATAAATTTTGCTCTCTAGTTTACCAAATGTTTTTAACTCATCTTCTCTTCTGCCTTGACATAGACCATATATATATATATATATATATATATATATATATATATATATATATATATATATATATCCTTATTTCTCGTATTTATTTAATCAGTGCACATGTCTCTGCTCTGGATGTTTAGTAAACTTTAATAATTCCCGAAATTAGTTGCTATATTCGTTTTCAAATAAGAGTTTAGCTCGCTATGTGTGCTTTTTATTTAGCAAATCCGTTCCTGTGGACAGTTTTCCTTATCATGAATGCTTCAAACTTACTAAAGCTGTTTACGGGTAGATTTTTACCAAACGCAGCAGAGCATCTTGCTTACAACCGAGAGGCCTACAACGCAGCAGAGCATCTTGCTTACAACCGAGAGGCCTACAACGCAGCAGAGCATCTTGCTTACAACCGAGAGGCCTACAACGCAGCAGAGCATCTTGCTTACAACCGAGAGGCCTACAACGCAGCAGAGCATCTTGCTTACAACCGAGAGGCCTACAACGCAGCAGAGCATCTTGCTTACAACCGAGAGGCCTACAGGAGAGCTGTTAGGAAGGCAAAGTTCCGCAAGGGACATGCAAATCACTGAGTAGTCATTCTTCGGAATTCTGTGGTATTATTTTCACAGACCAGGTAACTATTATTTGTTCTTATATTAACAGTTAGTCTAGGCATTTCATAAACACCTTTTAAGATTTAAGCACATAAGTTAATTATGAAGAGGCTATCAAGCATCTTTGATTCTCTAAATCTAAAAGTAAATGTAGATATATATATAATAACGAAAAGCACAGCTGAAATGCTTCTGCTTTTTTCATTCATACAATAATATACAGGAGAAAAGAAGAAAGGAATCGAAAGGTTAAAATTACATACATAATATATTTAAAACATTTGACAACTGACAAAACAAATAAGGCAGCTGATATATGTAACAATGAGGAAAAACTGGAAGAAGTGGAGAGTCTTGAATATCTTGGATCACTGCTAACTAATAATGGAGATACAATGAGGGAAATTAAAAGAAGGACATCTATCGCTCTTCAGAAAGTAAAACTAAAGAATCTATGGAGAGGAACAGACAGAACTACAAAAACAAGATCTTTAAAGGCATGCATCTTTCCTATCGCAACATATGCCTGTGAGACCTGGACACTTAACAAAACAGCTGAGAAACACATAAATGCCTTTGAATGTAAATGCTACATAAGAGTTCTTCAAATATCATGCACACAAAAAAGAACAAATATATCCATACTACAAGAACTTAGTATTGAAGAAGGTTGACTGGTAGAGAGGACTAAACAGGGAAAACTTAAATACTTTGGACACATTAAACGTCATGATAATTTAGAGAAAACCGTCTTGGAAGGGTACATAATGGGAAAAAAGAAAGAGAGGAAGACCAAGGCGAAGATGGCTGCAAGACATCGTTGATGATCTGCAAATGAATGCATGCATCCGCAGGTCATCTTGCTCACAACCGAGAGGCCTACAGGAGTGCTGTTAGGGAGGCAAAGTTCCGCAAGGGACACGCAAATGAATGAATGATGTATTTAAACAAAAAACAAGAGTAGAAGAAAAGAAATTTTGTATCGTGTAACGTGTGACCTGAACGATACTGAGTCGGGGTGTGTAAGGAAAGGTGTAAATACTTGTAAAACGCCATGGAATGGTAAGTAAAAAAAAAACTGACTGACTGGTACTTATGAAAGGGCTAAGAAAGGGGACAAATGGTAGAGAAATACAAAAGATTTTAAACAGATTTAACGTAAAAAAAAAGATAGATAGAACAAATGAAATATATAAACGAAAATGATGTAGTAAAAGAGATGAAGGAAACAAGACCGAAGATAGCTAGAAAAAGAGAGACGTCATAGAAGAGGAGTTACAGAAAACTGATGTCACCAACTGGAGAGAGAAGAATAAAAATACGGTGGAAAGGAGGAGAACTTTGGAGGAATGGATGAGAACTTTAACTACAGCAGTGAGCTCGGAAAGCTGAAGAAGAAGAAAAAAAGAAGAAGAAGAAATGAAATGAATATAATAGGAATGAATGACCCAGAGTATAAGCAGTATGTGTGGAACATGTACATCAAATCGGAGAATTCTATTGACATGAAAATTGCGGCGTAGAGCTTGGTTAGATCAATCTGAATTTGCGATTTAGTGTGTACGATTTAGTGTGTACGATTTAGTGTGTACGATTTAGTGTGTACGATTTAGTGTGTACGATTTAGTGTGTACGATTTAGTGTGTACGATTTAGTGTGTACGATTTAGTGTGTACGATTTAGTGTGTACGATTTAGTGTGTATGGCTTTAAAGTAGTTCTTTTTACTCGTATAAATCTGTTGTTCTTTGGGTATGCGATTTTTGTCGTCGCGGTAACATTACATGGAGGCTATCGCTTCGTAATCGAACTTATTCTGTGATTGTATGTGTATGTAGCAGTATTTGAATTAAAAAAACTGGTGTAACTCTTCTATTTCTCTTGGCCAAGAAAAGAATAAGAATGATTGTAAAGCTGAGATCTTTCAGTACTGACCTAACTTTAAAAGCTTGTAAACTCTCTGTCATAAATGTCTACAGAGTGTAGGCTTTTGGAGAGCTGTGATGCTCATCTAGAATCATGATGTACACTGTGAGGGTAAATGGGAAAAGAGAAGTAGAGTCCTGACGTTGGTTGGTTGGTGTGTGTGTGTGTGTGTGTGTGTGTGTGTGTGTGTGTGTGTGTGTGTGTGTGTGTGTGTGTGTGTGTGTGTGTGTGTGTGTGTGTGTGTGTGTGTGTGTGTGTGTGTGTGTGTGTGTGTGTGTGTGTGTGTGTGTGTGTGTGTGTGGTGTGTGTTGTGTGTGTGTGTGTGTGTGTGTGTGTGGTGTGTGTGTGGTGTGTGTGTGTGTGTGTTGTGTGTGTGTGTGTGTGTGTGTGTGTGTGTGTGTGTGTGTGTGTGTGTGTGTGTGTGTGTGTGTGTGTGTGTGTGTGTGTGTGTGTGTGTGTGTGTGTGTGTGCGTGCAAACGTCAGCTTTAAAAGAAAATGTTGAAAACAATAAAGTCAATCAAGGACGCACTCTAATTGTTGCAGAACTACGAAACGACCTTCCCATTAAAAGTCACCATCACAAGGAGCACATTACTTTCTGTCACCACCACAAGGAGCACATTACTTTCTGTCACCACCACAAGGAGCACATTACTTTCTGTCACCACCACAAGGAACACATTACTTTCTGTCACCACCACAAGGAGCACATTACTTGCCATCACCACCACAGGGAGCACATTACTTTCTGTCACCACCACAAGGAGCACATTACTTTATGTCACCACCACAAGAAGCAGGTTACTTGCTGTCACTGCCACAGGGAACATATTACTTTCTGTCATGCTGTCAGTGCCTATTTCGCTGCATGTTTCTTGGAGCGTGACGGAAATCCGGGACGGGTGCTGTCAAGCCCCGTCAGTTCTGAAGGCTGTACCCACTTTCTGAAACACTCACCCTGCTCCCCTCCCCGTGTGTGTGAGAATCAGACGGAGCACCCTCTGTGAGTATGTCTGTATGTAAGCGTTCATATTTAAAATATTGTCAAATTAATGTGTCATACATCCTTAGAGCAGGATAAACATGGAATATATAAGTTCGTACAGGCAAACTTCCTCGACAAACCTGTGTACAACACACAGTAAGCGAGAGCTTAGAGTCAGATCGTACAAGCATACCTTACCTTACCTTACATTTCAGACTGACACCAGACAACGTTTCCTACCTTTCTGCGACTGAAATAAACTAACGAATGATATTTATCTGCAAATGTTGTGTTGTTTTTGTTGATTCCCAGCTCTATATGATATGACTGTGATAAGTACAAGATAACGTGTAAATTCCCGAGAAATAAAAACGGGAATTCCCGTCATGAACTAATCTAACGTGAAGGACAGCAAGGACTTGATTCGTCGGTGTGTCTGATTTGGTAATCAGGTCAAGTAACTGCTATAAATAATTTTTTTTATATCATAGCAGGCCTTGTTTTACTTCCTTCTACTAGCTGAAATTGTTTCGTGTGTAAATAAAACTTGCAAAAACTACTATGCTGGAATTAACAACAAATTCAGCTTTCTATGATCCACCTTACATTTCTACCTGATTGTTATTTCTTTCTATCTCTGTTATATTGATGCTTAGCTTTCTACTCTTAGTCCCTGTGTTGACAACTTCCTTGTCTAGGCCTTTCATCGATCTCTATTCATTCTGAATCTTCCATCTCTCCCTCATATTGTTTTCTCGCTTTTATTATCTGCGCCATGTGAGAAGCTTTTGCTTGGACCAGTGGCTTTCCGACGGGAGCAAGATGGGACCACATGGGGAGTGATGCCTTGTTCTTTACCACCTTGTACTGTTTGTCATCGTCATTTTATCTCATTTCTCAGCCAGTCACCTGCTTCAGCTTTGTGCTTACCGTCATCTATCTGTGCACATTTTCTGCCCATCTTTCTTACAAAGAGGATACAAAAAAAGATCAAGAATCTATTTTCAACTATTTACTGTGTTTTTAACTGTCGTATTATTTTTTTAATGGGTCAGCCAGTCATTCATCTGCATGTCCCTTGCTGAAATTTGCCTCCCTAACAGCTCTCCTGTAGACTTCTCGGTTGTAAGCAAGATGCCCTGCTGCTGATGCATCAATTTGCAGATTATCAACGATGTCTTGCAGCTATCTTCGCCTTGGTCTTCCTCTCTTTCTTTTCCCCATTATGTACCCTTCCAAGACGGTCTTCTCTAAATTCTCATGCGTTTAATGTGTCCAGAATATTTAAGTTTTCTCTGCTTAGTCCTCTTTACTAGCCAGCTTTCTTCAATATTACGTTCTTGTAGTATGGATATATTTGTTCTTTTTTGTGTCCATAATATTTGAAAAACTCTTCTGTAGCATTTAAATTCAAAAGCATTTATATGTTTCTCAGCTGTACTGTTAAGTGTCCAGATCTCACAGGCATATGTTGCGATGTGAAAGATGCATGCTCGTAAAAAATCTTATTTTTGTAGTTCTGTCTGTTCCTCTCCAAAGATTCTTTAGTTGTTTTACTTTCTGAAGAGCGATAGATATCCTCCTTTTAACTTCCCTCATTATATCTCCATTATTAGTTAGCAATGATCCAAGATATTCAAAACTCTCCACCTCTTCTAATTTTTCCTCATTGATATAGATTTCAGCTGCCTTATTTGTTTTGTCAGTTGTCATCAATTTAATTTTATTCGCATTAAAATATAAGTTTTGCTCTTTAGACTGACATTATTAGTTTTTCCACTCCTTTTTGTCTTGTGGACAGTAATACTGCGTCATCATCATATCTAATCTCTAGTATTTCATAACCTCCAATTGTTATGGCATCGTAATATTTTTATCTATATCTTCTCTAACATTCGTCATTATATTTTCAGTACACAAGTTAAATAAGTAAGGCGACAATATGCACCCCTGATGGACCCCTTGTTTTATGTAAAACCAAGTTTTTGTTTCACCTTTTATTCTTACTGCTGCCTGTTGGTCTAGATACAGCAGTGATATTAATTGTACCAAATGTGTTGGAAATCTCATTTTTCTCATTACTTCCCAAAGTTTCTAGTGTTGTACACAATCGAATGCCTTTGAATAGTCTATAAAAGATAAATATAGATTCACATTAAATTCTCTGCATTTCTCTAATATCAATCTTATATGTGACCTCTTGTTCCTCTTCCTTGTTTAAAACCAGCTTGGACTATATTGACTTCTATTTTCTTTCGAAGTCTACCCATTATGATGTTTAATAGAATTTTACTGGCATGACTAATCAGGGCAACAGTTCTGTAATTTGTGCATAATTTCAAGTTACCCTTTTTTGGCAGTGATATGAATACAGTTCTTTTCCATTCTTTTGCCAAATACCTGAATGCTATATCTTTTTACATAGTGCATGATAGATTGTTGCACATTCCTTTCCTCCAGCTTTAATAAATTCAGTTGTTATCTCATCACATCCTGGTGATTTACCATTTTTCAGATTCTTTATTGGCCATAAAACTTCTTCTATTGTCGGTTCGGGTTCTTTCTCCTCCAATAATAATTCACGCTGTTGGTTTCTGCTTTCACAGTCAGTTGTTTCAAACACTCCTCTGCAATATTCCTTCCATTTTTCTAGTATTTCCTCAGTCAAGATATTCCCCATCTCGTCACACATTACATTTAGCTTAGGTGTGACATTTCCCTTCAATGTCTTTATTTCTTTAAACATTTCACTATCTCTTCCACACTTCTGATGTTCTTCTATTCTTTCACAACAGTCTTTTTTATATGGGTTCATTGACAAAAACTGTTTTCCTGATTATTGGATTGCTGTATGCTCTTCATTTATACATTCTCATCTTACTTTCTGTCATTCTCGTTCTTGCCCACTTTCCTCATTGTTTCTATCTTTTTTTTTTTTTTTTGGTAAAACTGAATCCCATACTGCTGTCCACAATTATTAATAGAACCAGTTTTACCGCAGTCGTCATTTCTTTTATCTCTGACATTATTTATACAGATTTTATTAAAGGGCCCTATTCTATTAGTAATATTTTTAAAAACATTTTTACCTGACATTTTATGTCTCGAGATAACAAAACAATTACCATGTATACTCCACACTTATTCATGATGTCGAGGCGCAGACAGTAATTAAGAAAATCTGTACGTAGAAGAATAGAGGAAATTCAACAGACAGAAAATAAAACCGAATTAAAAAAAAAGAACTAAATCACTCGAAACTGACAGAGAAATAATGAAAAACAAAAGAAATATTTCCGTCATATCACACGGAACAAGACAGTGATGAAAAACACGCTCGGTGGAAAAATTGAAGGGAAAAAGAGCAAGAGGATGACAACGACAAAGATAGATGGAAGATATAAAGAGCTGGACAGGATTTAGCATGGCCGGGTGCACCGTGTAAACAAGAGTCTGACACGATGGAGGGAGGGGAGGGGGCAGTTAACCTTCCAAGAGGAGACGACACTAGACGCTTGATTTTCTTTCCCATTTTTAACTTTAGACTATTTGTCAACCGCTAACTTCAGAATCCATAAAAAGCATACATAAGATCAGTCGATCACATGTTTACATTTGTGTTATGTATTTTATATATCGGCCTGCTGATTTCAGCTGGTATGAATCGACACTGTTATACAGGAGACTAGGTAATATTAGGTCTATTTCAGCTTGTATGTTATGTGATACTGTAGTACAATATTCGTTCTGTGCGTAGTGTCTATAAATAAGTGCAGGCATTCATTTCAGTCAGTTGGGTTTCTGTTTCTGTTTCTGAGAATAAGTTATTTTGTAATATTATGTGTTTCTGTTTCTGATAACAAGTAATATGCATATTAAAATGCTAGTATAATATTTGAGCTCTTTGAGTCCCTAAAGTCCCTAAACACGACATCCTAATTGCTATGGGGGACTTCAATGCTAAGGTAGGGAAGGATAACACCGATGTTGAAAAAGTGATGGGGAAAGAAGGAATCGATATGGTTAATCAGAACGGAGAAAGATTAATTGAAATATGTCTAACAGAGGGCATGGTCATTGGAGGCACAATATTCCCACACAAAGAGATACATAAAACAACGTGGATATCTCCAGATGATAGAACTAGAAACCAGATAGATCATTTTTGTATTAGAAGAGCCCAAATTAACAGGCATAAAATCCTTTGATGAGGTTGAAAGACTCGCCGAAGACAGGAAATATTGGCGAACTACTTTGCGAGCCCTATGTGACGTTTAACGGCACGGGAAGGATATAAGATATAAGATAAGATAATATTTGACTGATCAATCTGTCTGTCTGTCTGTCTGTATGTCTGTCACAGACACGAGAGATTTGGCAATTATTGGAGGCACGAAGATGATGTTGGTCTTCCTCGAGCTAGTTACGACATGCGGGCCTACATGACATTTCATGCCCCACAGCACAGACAGCAACATCCCGTAAATGTTGGGAAGGTTATAGCGTGTTGACTAAGGTCTGCTGGTACTGCAAGACAGAACTGAATTGTTCGTTTAAAATAATTAACATTAATAATACAATCGATATATTACACGAACATAGAAAACTGTTCCTTTAGCTGTCTCTCGTATAGAGCCCTACTTCTGCTGAGACCGCCCCTCTTAATATCGCTATTTTTAATCATGTGTACAAAATAATTATTGCGGTCGAAGGGAGGTAACCGTAAAAACCTTTTCACATTGCTCCATGATTTGAACTGTTATATCCCAGTAAACTTCATTAAAATGCTCCTTGAATATCCTTATTCGCATTAACATGCAATCTAGACTTGCAGCCTTCGCTGTTAGATTTAGTTTCATCGTTTTTGTTAATATAAATGGAGGCGTGGAAATAAAAAAAAATATGGCAAATTAAAACTGAAAAAATATTGCACTGGTCTCATTTATTTTGGACTCATTAAACGTTATGAGAATTTAGTAAAGACCAGCTTGGAAGGGTACATAATAGGAAAGAAAGAGAGGAAGACCAAGGCGAAGATGGCTGAAAAACATCGTTGATGATCTGCAAATGGATGCATCAGCAGCTGGGCATCTTGCCGAGAGGTTCCGCAAGTGACATACAAATGACTGACTGACTTACTGACTAACTGACTGACTGGTCTCGTGCACGAAACTTTCCACTAAAAATAGTAAAAATAACTACACAACCCAGGGCTGGCACTATACAATTCTCTAGATCAGTGGTTCCCAAATAACAGAAGTCCATTGACCCCCTACTGTTTTAAAATCCAGAACACGGACCACCATAATTTGGACAAGCTTCATA
Source organism: Achatina immaculata (assembly GCA_009760885.1). NCBI lineage: Eukaryota > Metazoa > Mollusca > Gastropoda > Stylommatophora > Achatinidae > Lissachatina > Lissachatina immaculata. The sequence goes on from CM019701.1 coordinate 8,259,377, forward strand.
TCTCCATGGTGGCTATGAACTGTAAATGCAAAAAAAAAAAATACTTTAAAGAGCAAACCCTACATTACACTAAAAAAACATACAGTTCTTTCTCCCACACATAATTCGGTGAAGCATGTCTTGTTAGACATTTCACAGCGAAATTGTATTCAAAATTGATCTTGAGTTGTTGCCACAGACCCGTTCCCCCCCCCCCCCCCACACAGTAGGTTGCGAGAACCCCTGGGGTGCATGGACCACTAGTTGGGAACCACTGTTCTCGATCGTTTTTTTTTTTTTCTCCCCTTTTTATTTCTCACTTTCCCTCTTTCCGTAGACAAGTGTTTCCAAGCGTTGAACAAATGACTTCTAAGGAGAAGTGGGTCGCTCTGGGTCACTACCTCCCTAGTTGTGTAAGTCTGTGGGTCTTTCTCTCCACCTTTCCTTTCAGTTCCTGGAGTTAGTACTAAAATATTACTACACAACAAAAGTTGAATGCGGAATCTATACACAGTGTTTACCGAAATATATCGAAGAAAGGTAACCATGAAAATGTTTTGTTTTAAAATATTTTCGAGACACGCAATTTATGTTATAAATTTCGACATGATGGATTTAAATTTAATGTGTATTTCAGACCAACTCGCTACAACTTCTAATCTCAGAAAATAGAACTTGCACATTTTGTTTGTTTGTTCGTTTTTAAATACAATTTTTTTAATGCGGTTAAAGGGACATAACCACAAGAATAAAAGAGAGGTTCGTCGGCCCTCAGTTACTTTAAAATTGCAGATTTCATGAATGTTCAGGAAGCAACAGAATGCCCTTTTCAATAATGTTCTATTCCAGACCTCTAACTCTCACGTATATTTCACATAAGAACTTGGCTATTTTGGAGCTGAACTGTTTTAACTTCAGTTCAGTCAGTCATTTGGATGTCCCTTGACGAACTTTGCCTCCCTAACAGCTCTCATGTAGGCCTCTCAGTTCTAAGCAAGATGGCCTGCTGCTGATGCATCCATTTTCAGATTATCAACGATGTCTTTCAGCCACCTTCGCCTTGGTCTCTCTCTCTTTCTTTTTCCCATTATGTATCCTTCCAAGACGGTCTTCTCTAGATTATCATGACGTTTAATGTGTCCAAAATATTTAAGTTTTCTCTCTTTAATCCTCTTTACTAGCCAGCCTTCTTCAGAATTAAGTACTTGTATTTTTCCAAAACAAAATACTTTGCTTTCACAGAACAGTATATTAAACCTGCTTTGATAACTTGTACAGTACAAATGATAATCAATATAATTACTTATTTACGTACTTTTTCCTTCTTCTTGTGCCGTGAAGTGTCAAGGGGAGATGAAACTGGCGTTTGGTGGCTAAATGGGTGGCATCAGCGAAGGTCATGTCATAATTAGCGAGCGTTTGTATCTCTGATACCATCTCCTTCTGGGTAACCCTTTGAAAATAAAGTATGTTCGTTCGTTCGCTCGTTCGTTCATTCGTTCTTCCTCTTAATCTACGTTAAAAAAAACATATGTTAGAAGATGATTTACAATGTATTTTATTTATGTATATGTCTGCGTGTGTATGTGTGCGTGAGTGCTATTTTATTAGGTTAATGACTTCTTCTCTTTTACCTTGAATGTAATAGTTAAATCTTACACTCTTTTGATATGTTTTTCCGAATTTAAATTGTATTTTTGTACTAAATCAAGTGTGTGGGAAGAATGAAGGATGGAGTGATGAAGGGCAGAATGTAAGACGGGCCTGCGTGCCCAATTCTTTACCCTTGAAAAATAAAGATTATTCATTCATTCATTCATTCATTCATTCTTGTAGTTAGTTTGATTGAAGGCTATAGTGGCTGGCTCTGAATGTGTCATTCTCATTAAGTGGCCGAACCCCTTGATCCTTTGCTTCCTTGTGTGTCGTGGACATGGTGTAGCTCCTCCCATCTGTCTTATGGCGTCATTTCTTAGCTTGTCAAACCTTGTGACGTTTGCTGCTTTCTTAAGACATCTCATTTCACACGTGGTTATTTTATTCTGTTGTTTCTTAGTAAGTGCCCATGTCTGGCCTTGGTGGCACAGTGTTGGTATGAATATGCTATTAATTAGTTTACTCTTAGTTTCTTATGGGATGTTGGAGTGTGTAAGTAGCAGGGATAGCCGGTATGGAACAACATTGGCTCTTTGTGTTCTAACATCAATTTCTTTCTTTATCAAGATTCTCATCGTCTGTGAACATTCATTCAAAATGCTTGAATTCTTTTACTTGTTCTATTTTGTTGTCTTCAGTACATACCTTCAATGGACTTGGTATTCTGTCAACTTTCATTGTATTACTGTCATTCTTCCGTGTCTTAGGCTGTATCGTGCTCTTATTATACGACTGTTCACTGGTTCCCATTCTACAAGGCTTTTTGCTGCTACATTTGACATAATAATACCTACCCCTTCTCGATGTTTACCGTCGTTTCTGCCTGAATATTATCGTTTTTCGCCGATCTCTGTTTTGGCAATGCTGATTTTTATAACATAATGTTTACAACTCTGATGGAGATTATTCACATGATCTTGTAAGCAATTCGTCTCCTTGTGTGCTATGCGCTGGTCGTCTGCGAACATTAGTTCGTTCAGTTCTAGCATGTGAGTGAATTTAATTATTTAATATAACGGTTATTATCAGCATAATTCTCGTAAATCTTATCAAATGTCACGACGACCCCAGAGGCTCAGCGGATCAACCAGCCCCAGTTTGTGCTGCTGTCTTTTCTTTGTTGTTATCATCTGCTTATTTAACTTCCCCGTGTAAGTGTAAGAGACATGATAATGGGTGTGTTCATGTCTTATGTGTATGTGTGCTAGATCCCGACCACATACTCACGAATCAGGCGGCCGCCATAGCGGAAACTTCACACTGTACCTCCGCTCTCTTCCGCTCTTTCTCACACACTCAAACCACCTCTCTCCTTGCTAGAAACTAACCCATCTCTCTACTTGCTAGAAACTAACCCATCTCTCTACTTGCTACAAACTAACCCATCTCTCTACTTGCTACAAACTAACCCATCTCTCTACTTGCTACAAACTAACCCATCTCTCTACTTGCTGGAAACTAACAACCACTCTCGTCCCATACATCATTCCTTCACTCTGACCAGAAAATACAACTCTTCAAGCCAATCTTTCGGTTAGTAGAAATCACAGTTTATTATACAAACCAATCTTTAAGTTAGTAGAAATCACAGTTTATTATACAAACCAATCTTTAGGTTAGTAGAAATCACGTTAAATTACACAGACCAGTCTTTAGGGAATTAAAAATCGCATTTAATTACATAAAATCAGTTATATATACACCTCCCTTAAGGAAGTTTGTGCGGGCAAACATGTACAACCTCATTCACTTTTTGTGCCTAATTCACATCTTCAAAATCTCACAACATGTGGTTACTGGCAAATGAAGTTAACAACGTTAAAAAATACTTAACGACTAAATAATAACTGGTTATGTCTTGGTAGGCTGTTTCGGCGCTAATAAATATTATTTCCTCACAGAACTGTTTTTTTTTTAAATTCTCTTCTTGAGCCTATTTTGTTCATCTTTGGAAGGCTTCACACATGCCGCTCAACAGCTTCTGTCATGAATGATTCCGCTTTACCTTTGACATGATCGGAAAACAACAACGTGTATACATTGCAAGATTCAGCTTATTTGTATATTATACCTTCAGTTTCTTCTTCGCCTTCGTCAAACTTTAGGGTATTGTGAGACAGAATTTTACTTTTAGCGCGAAAACAAAATCCAGGATCAAGATTCCCTCACTCTTTCCCCGCCAACCTGGTCGTGCTACTTACACTTGAGCATGTGCATACACTCACGCCTGAATCTGACGTCGCACAGGCTGTAGATGATCGGGTTGGCGGCGCTGTTGAGAAAATACGACCTCAGAAAGATATTGTACATGGCCAGAGAGACGCCCTGCAGAGATTCAAAGGTTCGCGGGGACAGGTATTTGGCGAAAATTAGCACCAGAAAAGGGAGGAAACTCAGAATGTAGACAGAGCTAATAATGATCAGCATGCAGGTTGTATGTCCTACACATGGACGTCTGTTGGCAGCTCTGACGTTTGTTGTTGCCTCTTTACTAGTAACTTGTATTTTAATCTCGCGATCTGACTCTTTTTGAATATCATTTCCTCTTGGTTTACTTTTTATAGCGTCGTTAGTATTACCTTTGTTCTCTGCGTTAGTATTACCTTTGTTCTCTGCGTTAGTATTACCTTTGTTCTCTGCGTTAGTATTACCTTTGTTCTCTGCAGTGTTCGTTTCTATACTAGCGCTGCTTTTCCTATCCGTGTCCACTACCTTTAGAGGGGTAGTGATCTTAGTCCCTTTATCCCCAGTGTCGGCCATGTTTGTCTCTTGCGTTCTGATGTCTGTAGAAGGTAGCGTGATAGTCGATGTGTCTCTGATCTTTCTGCTTCTTCGAAGAATATTATTTTCATGTGATGTTTTATTGGATAAGACTGACCAGTTTTTGTTGTTTCCCGTATTTGGGTTAAAGTTTATCTTATACGGGACATTTTGAAAGTTGTCGCTCTCCACTTTGTCTTCTTCGAGGCATGAGACGAAGTGTAACTTACTACTGATTTCGGAACACTCCATCCTTGGCTCATTGTTAGACAATGAACATTCTCTACAAAATCTTTCATTTCTTTCCTCGAACAAACTACAGGTACGTTCAACATCTTCAGATTTTGTGGGCAGGTGTTTCGTGCAATATTTAAAACTGTATCTCTTGTTGTACTGTGGAATTTTATTCGATAAATCCTTTGAAGTGTCATTTACAGTAGAGACCGTCTCGCTCGAGATTTCTTTATACACTTCATCCGCTTCCTTTATTTTTATTTGTTTCTCTAATTCGGTGGCTTTACGAGTGTCTTTCTCGAAATCATCTTTCTCATCTTTTGGCTCATTTTCATAAAGTGAGTTCACATTCATAAAATCTTCAGATTTCGTATTTGATATTTCTACAGTTTTTCCTGACAAATCTCGAAGAGTAGCACCATTTGTTTTACTCAAAGTTTCCGACCCGACATCTTTGTACTGTGTAGTGATATTTTTAGCTGAAGAGTGGTTTATCTCGGTTGTTGAACTAAAGATGGCGGAATTTAAGAGGTCACTGTTCTTAGTTATCGACTTACTGGTCTTTCTAGTATTTAATCTGTAGTCAGCATCAGCAGAGCCATTTAAATACGCAGCCATTCTTATGTCTCCAGAGTCATTAAGTTTAGAACTGTTGGCACCATCTCCAGTGCGGCTATATAGGTCAGTCATTTTGGCAAAGCTCTGCTTCTGGAAGTTTTGTCTGGGTAGTCCTCCTTTTGATGTGTCTGAACTTTTCATCACAGAACTGTTTTTTATTCTCCTCTTGCGCCTGTTTCGTTTATCTTCTGAAGGTTTCACACCTGCATCAGCAGAAGTGCTGGAATCGTTAACATTCAATTCATTGTCGTGGTTTGAAGAAGATATCACAGTTTGGATTCTCCTGTGTTTCCACACCTTTACGCCAATAAGAATGTATAAAACCACCAGTGGAGTGCTGCAGGCGAAGAAGAGAAAGAAGAAGAACGCGCCGTTGACAAAAGGCCATATCGTGTTAATATACCTGTCATCAGTCGAGCATTCGTAACCATAGATACCAGCTCGCAGTGTTTGGCGGGAATGTCGGCCATTGATGATTGCGTACGGCACAGAGAAAAGCGAGGCTGCCATTGTTAGAGCTATGCTTATGATTACAGCCATTTTAACAGACACTTGTTTTCCGAATGGAGTGCAGATCTTCCTGTACCTATTAAGAAAAAAAAGAGATAAGAGTTGAGAATTTATATTACACTCAGCTTTAATCTCCACCCTAATACCCCTGTCTCTCTCAATTCCAAGAAGTAAAATTGAAAGCAAAATAACGAATTTAAAAAAAAAGGATAATAACATTTATTCAGACTTCTAATTTGTTTCTAAAACGAAATATAAAATTGTTTCATAACATTCTGTATATCACTGTTATAGCGTAATACATTGCTATTTTTCCCAGTCTCAGTTACTCTAATCATAAAATACATATCTGTAATTATTCCTGGAAAGCTGAACAGCATAATAAACACCTACATCCAGCTACAGAAGATAAACCAAACCTGACAACGGCTACAGCCACCAGCGTCATGGCAGCTACGATGGTTGTGAAAGAGTTAAAGAAGAGTCTTATTTTGCACACATTTGGTTTGTTGAAGTCCCAGATGTGAAACATATCATAGATCTCACCTGTAAAATCACAGATACGGAACACATCATAAATCTCACCTGTAGAATATTAGATGTAAAATCTATCCCACATCGTAACTATAAAACCCCAGATGTGAAACACTGCAGAAGTTTCACCTGTAAAATCCCAGATGTAGAAAATATCATAGGTAATGGTAAAAGTAATCTTGTCATGCCTTAGAGGCACATAGGGGTATGGTGTTAGTGCCCATATTTTCCTTGACCAGACAGCACACTAGAGGGTGATATGGTCAGTATCACGCCTGGCTGCCTTTCCTTCCCCAACTCCAGAAGAAGTCGGGTACCCGTTTCTACAGGTGGGTGACTGGGGCGTCTCCGGCCGGATTCGAACCCCCGACCTTCGCCATGAGAGACCAGTGCAGAAAATATCATAGATCTCATCTATAAAAACACAGATGTGGAACTTATCGTACACTGTAACTGTAATATCCCAGATGTGGAACATATTCCGAGATCTTATATTATATCTTATATACTTCCCGTGCCGTTAAACGTCACACAGGGCTCGCAAGGTAGTTCGCCATTTTGTCCTGTCTTCGGCGAGTCTTTCAACCTCACCAAGGGATTTTATGCCTGTTAATTTGGCCTCTCTTAACAATGTCCTCTTTCACGCGGTCTGCCTCGTTTTCTTCGACCTGTTGTGGTGTAGCTTGTTTTTGGGATTCTCTGACTGTTTCTTCTCATCACGTGACCAACATATGTTCATCTCCTTTTCCTGATTACCCGTGAGAGTGGTTGCTGTTCAGTCATCTGTCTTATATTGGTCTTGAATTCGTTCCACGTGATGCCAAGTATTTTCCTTAGGCATTTGTTTTCAAAATAGTCTAATTTCTTGTCTATTTTTTTAGTTGTTTCCAGCTTTTGCATGCATAAATGAGGGTGGATATTACATTTGAATTGAATAGTCTTAATTTGGTTTTTGTGCTTATAACGTTTGAATGCCATATGTTCTCAAGATTCTTGAAGATTGATGCTGCTTTTGCAATTCTAATTCTAACTTCTTTCTGGTGTCACCATCCTGGTCTATGTAGCTACCGAGGGATGCAAATTTATTGACTTCTTCATTTTCTGTCCCTTCTATGTGAATTTTTCGATTTTCATTAATGGGAAGTTTCATTATTTTTGTTTTGTCCTTGTTAATTTCAAGTCCTATTTTGCTAGCCAGTGAAGACAAGATATCTCTTTTTTTCTTGCATGGAATTCACATTGTTAGAGTTATGTCATCAGCAAAATCAAGATCTTCTAGTTGGGTCCCATGTACCTAGTCAATACCTATGTTACCTGTGCAGCATTTTTTCGCTATGAAGTCTATTGCAATTCCAAAAAGCAAAGGAGACGGTATGTGCCCTTATTTCACACCTGTTTCAGTCTGGAACCATTCACTCATCCCTTCTTCTGTTTTGGCTGCACAAACATATCCATTGTAGAAATCCTTAATGATGTTGACAATCTTAGATGATATTCCATATAGACTTAAAATTCTCCACAATGAATCTCTGTGTATGCTATCAAATGCCTTTTTAAAGTCTATGAAGTTCAGTATTAATGGTTTCTGCTTTTCAATATGTTCTTCAAGTATTATTCTTAGAGTAAAGATCTGGTCGAGACAGCTTCTCCCTTTTCGAAATCCTGCTTGTTCTTCTCTCATTGGGGTATCCACTATATCTTTAACTCTATTCAAAATGACCTTGCAAAATACTTTTGACACAACTGATATTAAGGTTACTCCTCTTCAAATGTTACAGTCACTAAGGTTGCCCTTTTTTGTTATTTTAACAATGATTCCTTTTTTCCATTTAGAAGGGACCTTTTCTTCTTTCCAAATCTTATTAAACATTCTCTGTAGTTGTCTCATGTTGTCATTATTGATAGCTTTTAACATTTCGGGTGTTATTTCATCTTCATCTGGAGCTTTTCTGTTAGCCATTAAATTCACTGCTGTTTCAATTTCATGCAATTTAACTTCATCTAGGTTGACATTTAGTTGTGGGGCTGGTAAGTCGGTTTCAAGGTTTAACAATTCTTTTGGGTGTGGTCGATTAAGTATTTCTTGGAAGTGTTCAGCCCATCTTTGCTTTTGCTCTTTACTTGATGTTAATAGTTTGCCAGTTTTGCTAAGGATTGGTCTTTCTTTAGATGTAATAGTAGCTATCAGCCTCTTTTGTATGTTATATAAATTTTTGCTGTCTCCTGTTTTTGCTGCTTTCTCTGCCTTTTTCACCATATTGTCTATGTATTCTCTTTTATCCCTTCTAGCTGAACTTTTTACTTTATTGTCTATTTCTTTATATGTTGTTTTCGCCAGATCTTTTCCAAGTTCTGTTTTTACATTCAACATGTCTAATTTGGCTGCTCGTCTTTCATGTATGTACTTCCATGTGTTTTCTGATATCCATGCTTTTCTATTTGGTTTTTTAAGTGCAGCGCTTGCTTTTGCTGCTGTGATTATGGCTGTGCTGTAAGAATTCCATAATTCATCTATATCTATCTCCTCAACTTCACTAGGTGTTGTGGAATGATTGGCAAGTTCCTGATTGAAATTACTGTTAGTATTCTTTTCTTACAGGCTGTTGCTGTTTATCTTTCTGTGTACTGATTTCTTGTTTTGGCTTTTCAGTTTTAGTTTTATTTTCCCTATACACAAGTTCTGATCACTGTTAACATCTGCACCTCTATATGCCCTTACATCTATCAGAGATGTTTTGTATTGCTTTCTAATACAAAAATGATCTATCTGGTTTCTAGTTCTATCATCTGGAGATATCCATGTTGTTTTATGTATCTCTTTGTGTGGGAATATTGTGCCTCCAATGACCATGCCCTCTGTTAGACATATTTCAATTAATCTTTCTCCGTTCTGATTAACCATGTCAGTTCCTTCTTTCCCCATCACTTTTTCAACGTCGGTGTTATCTTTCCCCACCTTAGCGTTGAAGTCCCCCATAGAAATTAGGATGCCGTGTTTAGGGGCTTTGTTCATGATTTGTTGCAACTGGTGATAGAAATCGTCTTTCACCTCATCATCTGCGTCGTTCGTAGGTGCATAACATTGTATTACTGTCATTCTTCCGTGTCTTAGGCTGTATCGTGCTCTTATTATACGACTATTCACTGGTTCCCATTCTACAAGGCTTTTTGCTGCTACATTTGACATAACAATACCTACCCCTTCTTGATGTTTACCGTCGTTTCTGTCTGAATATTATCGTTTTCCGCCGATCTTTTACCTGCTTCTGGCCATGGCATTACTGATGCACAGTACGTATAGGTGGTATCTCTCTATTTCGTTGATGACCTGAGTAGTTTTTGTTGGTGCTGCCGTCGTTCTCACATTCCAGAATCCAACCCTTGTCACATGTTTGGGTCCGACGAATGAGCTCTTCGGAATTGGCATCCCTGATGCTCGGTTGGTTTCTCTGCGAGTTTCCGTAATGATATCTTTTTTCCCCATCTGGAGTTGCCTTTAGATAGGTCCCGGGATAAGGTTGTTAGCCTTATGCCCAACTCCCGCTACATGATATGTGACAGATCAAGCGGAATTCCGCTGATTTCTGCATGCCGGCGGGAGCGTTAAATAAAACGCCCGCCATCTTGCACGTCACACCGAGATGTCATGGTAAAATATGTGTTCTTCCTGTTACTAAGGATGTATAACAAGCTGTACTTTGACAGATGGTGCTAGGCTAGCACTTGACGTTATAGAAACAGACTGAAATATGATGTTTTGTACTAAATGAACCTGATGGATTGACATCAATAGCTTCACTCCAACTTGTGTAACTTTCACTGGTTTATTGTTTGACGTCAAGACCTTCACTCTCACTTGTGTAACTTTCACTGGTTTATTGTTTGACGTCAGTAGCTTCACTCTCACTTGTGTAACTTTCACTGGTTTATTGTTTGACGTCAAGACCTTCACTCTGACGTGTGTAACTTTCACTGGTTTATTGTTTGACGTCAAGACCTTCACTCTCACTTGTGTAACTTTCACTGGTTTATTGTTTGACGTCAGTAGCTTCACTCTCACTTGTGTAACTTTCACTGGTTTATTGTTTGACGTCAAGACCTTCACTCTGACTTGTGTAACTTTCACTGGTTTATTGTTTGACGTCAAGACCTTCACTCTGACTTGTGTAACTTTCACTGGTTTATTGTTTGACGTCAAGACCTTCACTCTGACTTGTGTAACTTTCACTGGTTTACTGTACAAAAACAGATTTTCAACACCATACACAACTGTGCAAAGACAGATTTTCAACACCTTACACAACTGTACAAAGAAAATATTCCTGTAAATCTTTCAGAACAAGGTTTAAAAAGAAAAGAACAGAAATGCGTAAAAGCTGCATAATGTGGGATTCATTCAACTTTAATTTTTAAAAAAAGGTAAAATTCCCATTTCCATGCCATTAAGGCATATTGGGGAATACTGTGTTAGGCCCGTATTTTCCATAACCTTCGGTACATGAAAGTCTGATGTGGTCAGTATCACGCCCTGGCTGCTTTTCCTTCCCAGGTTTCTCTGGCACCCATTTTTAGAGGCTGGATCAACCCCGGGGTCTTTTTGGTCTGTACCAGAAAAAAAATCCCACAGCTGGGATTGAACCCGGTACCACCGGATTAGTAAACCGAACGCCTAACCACTCAGCCAACCAGGCCGCCCTTTTCAACCTTATTTATCCTATATTCCGTGACCTTATTGGCAGCTATCCGGTAATTATTGATCTGTGATTAAAAGTAATACAGGGGACGTGATGTGCTTTATTTTATGAATATTTACTGAATGATTATCAAAGCCAGATAAAATTACTACACCGGATGCGGTTTTGAAAGGGTTAATAGCATCGTTTCCAACATAACAAAGTTTTAGCCATATTCCTTCTTTTTTTTTCTGGACCGAAGTTCACGACATGGGGTACCATAAATAGAGCTATACTATGCTGAAAATAGATATATGGCCTTCGAGAGAATCAGCTTTATACATTTAGAATCGTGTGATGAATCACAATGGCCTGCATATTTTTCATTCTTCTAAAAGCACTTGGAGATAATTTCTAATTTTCAGCCACGAACCCACATAACGTGGTTCTATTTGAAACTTAATCCAGCCATTCTTTCGTTTGCTTACTCGTCTGTTCTGTTTAAGGACCTGTCATATCTACGGTGACAGATCTGATCAGCTGTCATATCTACGGTGACAGATCTGATCAACTGTCATATCTACGGTGACAGATCAGAACAACTGTCATATATACAGCGACAGATCTGATCAACTGTCATATCTACGGTGACAGATCTGAACAACTGTCATATATACAGCGACAGATCTGAACAATTGTTATATCTACGGTGACAGATCTGAACACCTGTCATATCTACAGCGACGTATCCGAATAACTGTCATATCTACAGCGACGTATCTGAATAACTGTCATATCTACAGCGACGTATCTGAATAACTGTCATATCTACAGCGATGTATCTGAATAACTGTCATATCTACAGCGACGTATCTGAACAACTGTCATATCTACAGCGACAGATCTGAACAACTGTCATATCTATAGCGACATACCAGACAAACTGTCATATCTACGGCGACATACCCCACAAACTGTCACATCTACTGCTACATATCCGACAAACTGTCATATCTACTGCGACATACCAGACAAACTGTCATATCTACTGCGACATACCCAACAAACTGTCATATCTACTGCGACATATCAGACAAACTGTCATATCTACTGCGACATATCGGACAAACTGTCATATCTACTGCGACATATCAGACAAACTGTCATATCTACTGCGACATACCAGACAAACTGTCATATCTACTGCGACATACCAGACAAACTGTCATATATACTGCTATATATCCGACAAACTGTCATATCTACTGCGACATACCCCACAAACTGTCATATCTACTGCGACATATCGGACAAACTGTCATATCTACTGCGACATACCCCACAAACTGTCATATCTACTGCGACATATCGGACAAACTGTCATATCTACTGCGACATACCAGACAAACTGTCATATCTACTGCGACATACCAGACAAACTGTCATATCTACTGCGACATACCAGACAAACTGTCATATATACTGCTACATATCCGACAAACTGTCATATCTACTGCGACATACCAGACAAACTGTCATATCTACTGCGACATATCCAACAAACTGTCATATCTACAGCGACATACCCCACAAACTGTCATATCTACTGCGACATAGCCAACAAACTGTCATATCTACTGCGACATACCAGACAAACTGTCATATCTACTGCGACATACCCCACAAACTGTCATATCTACTGCGACATACCAGACAAACTGTCATATCTACTGCGACATACCAGACAAACTGCCATATCTACTGCGATATACCAGACAAACTGTCATATCTACTGCGACATACCAGACAAACTGTCATATCTACTGCGACATACCCCACAAACTGTCATATCTACAGCGACATAGCCAATAAACTGTCATATCTACAGCGACATATCAGACCGACTGTTATGCAGCAGGAAAACGGAGAGAGGGGGGTGTTAGTTATTTAAGCAGCCTAGATGATGATGATGATGATGATGATGTATCTAATGGTGTGTGACCATGGATTGCTGCGTGGCTTATGTGTTAGGCTCGTTTCTCCGCTCTCCACCACATAAATAATAAACAATAAAGAATAACAAAGTTTGGTTCTTCGTCCTGGGGTGGCAAGTTTACTGCTCCCTGTTCTCGGCCCAAGGTCCTGGGGTGGCAAGTTTACTGCTCCCTATTCTCGGCCCAAGGTCCTGGGGTGGCAAGTTTACTGCTCCCTATTCTCGGCCCAAGGTCCTGGGGTGGCAAGTTTACTGCTCCCTGTTCTCGGCCCAAAGTCCTGGGGTGGCAAGTTTACTGCTCCCTGTTCTCGGCCCAAGGTCCTGGGGTGGCAAGTTTACTGCTCCCTGTTCTCGGCCCAAGGTCCTGGGGTGGCAAGTTTACTGCTCCCTGTTCTCGGCCCAAGGTCCTGGGGTGGCAAGTTTACTGCTCCCTATTCTCGGCCCAAGGTCCTGGGGTGCCAAGTTTACTGCTCCCTATTCTCGGCCCAAGGTCCTGTGGTGGCAAGTTTACTGCTCCCTATTCTCGGCCCAAGGTCCTGGGGTGGCAAGTTTACTGCTCCCTATTCTCGGCCCAAGGTCCTGTGGTGGCAAGTTTACTGCTCCCTATTCTCGGCCCAAGGTCCTGGGGTGCCAAGTTTACTTCTCCCTATTCTCGGCCCAAGGTCCTGGGGTGCCAAGTTTACTGCTCCCTATTCTCGGCCCAAGGAATTGGGGTGATTATGAAGGGCAGTAAGTGCACAAATGAATGCAGGTGGCGGTACACAAGACATCCAAAGCAATACTCATGTAGTATGTGGGACGTAACATATAGAAATAAAGCTCAGTACACAGTACGTAGGTCGTAGCCTTTAGTAGCATACAGTATGTAGTATGTAGAAGTAGTAGTGCCCTGCTATAGAGCTTAGTGTCTGCTCAGTAACAGGAAAATAATCAAAACAACTCATCAGAACTATTGTACTAGCAGCATGGATAGACCTGAAGAAAGCCTTTGATAAAGTATGGAAAAAAGGTCTGCCATGGAAACTGCAATGTGAATGGAAGAATGTACAACTGGATAAAGTCCTATTTACACAATAGGAGAACTAGAGTAGTAATGAATGGACACAAAAGCCAGAAAGTACTGCTGCGACATGGTATACCAAAAGCAGGAGTCCTTTCACCTACCTGTTCCTGGTATTCATTAATAATCTAGTCAAGGAACTTCCCTATGGAATCAAAGCGGCACTGCATGCAGATGATCTTGTCATGTGGTGTACAGATGAATACGCGACAATTGCTACACAGAAACTCCAAAGAGTAGCAGACATCTTGACATCATGGACAAACAAATGGTGTGTAAGTATCAACACAGAGAAATCAAGTACCACTCTGTTCACTCTCTCATCTAAACAGAAAGCAGGTAAGATCTTTGTAAATGAAATACCCTTCAGGATGGACAACCAACCCACTTACTTAGGAGTGACTCTTGACTCAAAACTGACTTGGAAGCAACACATCAACAGTGCAGAAACAAAAGCCAGAAGAAAACTAGCCATATTAAGAAAATTAAGTGGAACCACATGGGGAGCTAGTGAAAGAATCCTCAAGAATGTATATCAGCAAAGTATTCTACCACATTTAGAATATGGCTCAACATCTTGGTGCACAGCATCAAACACTACGCTGCATAATCTAGACAAGGTTCAAAATCAGTCACTACGGATTATCACAGGTGCCATGAGGTCGACACCAGTAGTAGAAATGCGGAAAATAGTTGGTGTTCAAGCACTAAAATAACTTAGAGACACAAAGGTCATGAACTTGGGAGAGAAATTCCTCAGCTCTGTAAGCCATCTCCTGAAGGAGAGATTCAATAACTTGGCACTAAGACGGCTTAAAAGAAGCAGCTTCATTCATCAGGCCAAGCGTATGCGTAAGCTGATACCTGACCTTCCAACTGTAGTCGCTCCATTATCATCTGTACCAGAGCATACACCATGGAAAGAAGCAGATTGTACACAAATAACTATTCTGACTGAAGTGAAAAGTGTGCAAAATAGTGAAATGCAAAGCAGTCTTGTAAGATCAACAACCACACTTAGTGTGCTAGATGACAAATATCCATGTGACACCTGGATACATGTGTATACAGAGGAATCTGCACACAAAGCCATAAAGAATGGAGGGGCAGGAGCACATATTGAATATCTAAACAACATCACTGACAAGATTTATATACCCACTGGAAAATACTGCAACAACTATGATGCAGAAGTTAGGGCAATTATTGCCGCAGTTGAAAAACTATCAGACCCTAGAATTGATACATGCCCCGTAGTAATTCTCACAGATGCAAGATCAGTACTGGAAGCTCTTCAGTGCAACAAACTACCAGATCTTAAGGGTGCCTTGTCAAAAATTGGCTTACAACACAGAGTCACCTTGCAGTGGATTCCCTCCCACTGTGGGATACCAGGCAATGAGAAAGCTGACTGTCTGGCCAAAGAGGGCACTGAAATGGAGCAACCAGACATACCAGTCACCCACAGTCAGAAGCAAAGCATGATAAAAACCTACAGGAAGCCACAAACACCACCACATGATGACTATCACATGCTAAACAGAAAGGAACAAGTCACCATTTTCCTTCTCTGAATAGGACACAGCTGACTCTGTATACAAAGTTTAAGGTTGGTACTACTACTCTTTGTACATGTGCCCATGTGCCCCAAACTGTGGAACATATCCTCCAAAACTGCACCAACTACGAGACACTGAGAAGTACTAACTGGCCCAGTGAAACCACCAAATAAGATAAGCTCTACTGTTCCATACATAAATTACAAAAAACAGTGAAATTTATCAAGAGACAGGACTGCAGATATATACATATATTGCCTAAGAAGAAGAAGAAGAAGATCACAACTATGAATCATATAAGAACTGCACCCTTTCTCACCTACACTCATACTCCTCAGATTCGTCTCTCAACCTCCTGCATTCTGCAACTCTCTCTCCCCCCCCCCCCCTCTCTCTCTCTCTCTCTCCCTATTCAACCCGCTCTCTACCTAGGTATTTTATATAAGATTTAACACAACTTACTGAACACCAATCAAAACAGAATAATTATGTTTACATATATTTACACCAATGGACTGTAGTCCATTTATGTAACATAACCGAACACCTGCAAAACCTAGTAAAATGAAGCAATAATCCTAACCAAGAATCACCCTTAGCAACCTTGCAGACAGATGTAGCAGATTCTACACACTATAATCATTCTACATTCCACAACCAGTCCTCTCTTGATCTTTAACAGACTGGATACTTCAAACTTGAGTAACCGTCCGGAGATGAAAAATGCACTTCATCCTTTAATTGGGACTGCATCAAATTACAAAACCATTATTCACTGGGATCACTGGGACCCAGTTAGCTATGGTTACACAGCTATTTAACCTCGTATCTGACTATATAGGTTTGTACATCCATGACAATTTACCTAGAGCTTTACACTTCATGGGATCCAATATCACGACATTCACGCTCTACCATACCGCTACACTGCTAACTAACCCTCTAGCTCTACCATACCGCTACACTGCTAACTAATACTCTAGTTCTACAATACCGCTACACTGCTAACTAACCCTCTAGCTTTACAATACCGCTACACTGCTAACTAATACTCTAGTTCTACAATACCTCTACACTGCTAACTAACCCTCTAGCTTTACAATACCGCTACACTGCTAACTAATACTCTAGTTCTACAATACCGCTACACTGCTA